>JANEHU010000329.1:0-545673 GCA_027563435.1 Nasonovia ribisnigri | reverse complement strand
ATAATCTTTAAACATGATTGACCGCTAAGGCTACTTCAATCAGAAAAATAAGTTTCCGATATTAGCAAAGGTATTTAAATATATATTTTAATACTTTTTAATTGAAGTATTTGAATACCTAATTGAAATACTTTTGAAAAGTGTTTTTATCAACATTACCAAACAGTACCAGATATACTACATTTTAGTTATAAAATAATTTTAGTATATAGCTGGAATTAGAGCAAAGAGAGAGCATAACACCCTCCCCAACCAGTAGTTGGTTAAAAAATGGATATTTCTAATTTTTAAAAAAAAAACAAAAAACAAAAGAACAAAAACTAAAAATTTAGAATAACTTGAAAACCTTCGAAGTACAAACGATTTAACTTGAGGTACAAACAGGTACAAACGAGGTACAAACGATTGGTATAGGTTTAAACTCGAAATACAAAGGTGGGGGTGCCAGCGTTTTCTCAGCACCCCCACCTTAAAAATTTGAAATAACTGGAAAACCTTCGAGGTACAAACGATTTAACTTGAAGTACAAACAAGTACAAACGAGTTACAAACGATTGGTATAGGTTTAAACTCGAAATGCAAAGGTGGGGGTGCCAGCGTTTCCTCGACACCCAAACCTTAAAAATTTGGAATAAAAAAAAATCATTGGACAATAGAAACTATGGCCCTACGTATTGTTGAATATTAGTAGTAACATGATGAAGTTTGATTTTAGTTGGAACCGATCAGACTAAGTCAGGTCGCCGATTTCAAGCACGTAAACGACCCATTGAACAAAGCAAATACATGCAAGTAAAATTTTGAACTAAACCCCAACCTCAACATTTTGATAACTTTGAAAACCGTAAAGGTACAAACAGGTACGAATGAAGTACAAACGATTGGTGTAGGTTAAAACTCGAAATTCAAGGGTGGGGTGTCATCGTTTCCTCAACACCCCAAGAATCGACAATAGAAGCTTCAAAAAACAAATTAAAATATAATATGTAATATAAATTTATTATACCTACCTCATATCAAACATAAATATTTCAAGATGATGGTTGTGAATTATTTTGTAAACATTATAGATAACAAAATTAAATTCTATATATTCAATTTCTATATTATGTATAGGTACAATTAAGTAAACAAATGATTCATTTTGAAGAAATAAGGTTTTTGAAAAATGTAAGTATTATAAAAAAATTGGTTCATTCACAATAAGGGTGAAATAATTTTTTTTTCGATTTCATTTGTATTGTAAACCTGTTGTAAAAAAATGCAACAAACTTTTGATATTGCAATTTAATTTTATTACATTTCAGTATCTTCCAAACTATATTAATCAAACTTAAATTTAAAATTTTATTTCAAAATCATTACAATAATTATGCAATACAATATTATCATGAACTGGATTCCAGGCAAGTGTTTACCAACAAGCATACTTGTTAAATATTTAAATACTATTTATGTATTTCAAATACTTATTAATATATTTTGTATTTAAAAATATTAAATACAAAATTCTTTCAAACAAGATTTTTAGTTTGGTTTTTCGACTACCTATGAAGAAATTGCTTATCGTCGACGAACCGATGTGATATCAGTTAAACATAATTCAATTTTTAAGGATAAAGGATTCTGTTTAAACCTACAATTTTTTTGCTATATTGAATACTCATTATTACATTATACACATAATTAGTTTTAAGAATTAAGAACCTGAAAACAACAATGCTAAAAAAAGTGTATTTAAAAGTATTACTTTTTGAATATACTTGTATTTGTATTTAAATATATATTTTAATACTTTTTAATTGAAGTATTTGAATACCTATTTGAAATACTTTTGAAAAGTGTTTTTAACAACATTACCAACCAGTACCAGGTATACTACATTTTAGTTATAAAATAATTTTAGTATATGGCTGGAATTAGAGCAAAGGGATAGCATAACACCCTCCCCAACCACTAGTCGGTTAAAAAATGGATATTTCTAATTTTTTAAAAAAAAAACAAAAGAACAAAAACTAAAAATTTAGAATAACTGGAAAACCTTCGAGGTACAAACGATTTAATTTGAGGTACAAACAGGTACAAACGAGGTACAATCGATTGGTATAGGTTTAAACTCGAAATACAAAGGTGGGGGTGCTAGCGTTTCCTCGACACCCCCGAAATCGAAGTAGGGACAGTTCAAAAACCTTCGAGGTACAAACGATTTAATTTGAGGTACAAACAGGTACAAACGAGGTACAATCGATTGGTATAGGTTTAAACTCTAAATGCAAAGGTGGGGGTGCCAGCGTTTCCTCGACACCCCCAAAATCGAAGTAGGGACAGTTCGAAAACCGTTGAGGTACAAACGATTTTACTTGAGGTACAAACAGGTACAAACGAGGTACAAACAATTCGTATAGGTTTTGAATCAAAATTTAGAAGTGGGGGTGCTGGGGACATGGACCTCATGCCAGGGGCAAATTATTGAAGGCCAAAGTGTAATCTTCCCGTAAAAAGGTGCTGTGAACTTATCTAAAAGTTTTTGAGAAATACTATGATTATGCGTCACACGATAAAATCAATGTCTTTGAGACAAACATTACGGCTTGAACTTTTAAAATGACAGTGAAAAAGTTAATGTAAAAGTTAGGTACCTACCTATACTATACTTGCTTGCGTCGTGCACGGTTCGAAATTATGTAAAAAGCAATGTATGCTATCTATAAATTCACAATTTATTATTTCAGATCCAAAAAATCTACTATAACTCATCGTATACGAAATATACAACATCCGACGTGATGCGTTCGAAATTGTATTCATTAATATTATTTATATTAATAAGTAATAATAAATTACACTGAATGAATAATCGAATATCGAATTAATTTAGATTTTCCTGACTGCAATGTAGTTACCTATTTTGTTTTGAAAATTAAATTGTGTGAAACCCATCAAACAAATTATTCGATAACAACAGGTATTATATCTATATTATATTTGTATGTTTACTGTTCACAGTATATTTGAATGTTTTACCACTCAGTTATTACACCACGTTCCCCCTCAAAGGACATCAATTTTACCATATTACACGGCCTTTGACCGTTAATTCGTATCTCTCACAAAACTATTTACCATATTGCATACCAGATAAAAAGATTACACTGTGTTAGACTGTCGATTTGCCCCGAACACAAAAATAATAACTATCTTTATTTTATGGAATAAAATGTAAATTCTAATTTTAACAAGACGGAGTTATACAGTGTAATATATACAGCTGTATAATATTTAACTTGTAAATTTATAGTAAATAATTGTAAATTAATTCATAATTTAATACAAGTGTATAATGTGTACCGTATACATTAATCATGTTATTATAAAATAATATTTAACTGTAATAAACAACTTAAATTTACCTAAGAATGAATAATCGATTTGATATTTCTTGAACGTATGTAGCCTTACGTAAAGACTAGTATGAAATGTTTGAAAAAATCGAAAACTCACACAAGATAAATGTTATTTATGCGTATAGACAGCAAATAATTTTGCCAAACTGACGGTCAAACACTGTGTAAAATAAGGTAAATATTATATTTGTGTAAGGTACACATTTACGATCAAAGACTGTGTTTTCTCCCTGTAACACGTAACGCTGTAAATTTGTTTGTGTGATCAGTAAATCAGTGTACAACGACTGTGTAATACGGTAAAATCTATGTCCTTTGAGTGGAACACATCCCCCCTCCCTCCCCCCTTGAATATGGCGTAATTACGGAAGTGAAAAATGCAAATAGACTGTGAAAATATGATTATACCAAACTACTACGATATTATGTCACTGTAGAGTTTTATGATGACATTTAACTGCGTGAAATTAAATAAACATTAAAACATTTATCTAGAAAATTTTCGATAAACAAATATTATAATAAAATTGCTTCGTAATAAATTATCATATTTTACATACTTATCTATCGTTTCACAATACAAATGTCCGTGTGCGCACAGTTCGGATAGCAGAGTATTAAAGCTCTGTCATTACAATTAGATCGTCGGAGCTCAACGTAGAAAGACCACCGGTACTGGCCGTCTCAGACATCTGAAGATTGTTCGCAAGAAATTTAGGAACGGTTGTTTTAAATATTTGAATTTAAATAATTCACAGTAAACTCGAAAAATAATATCCTATTCGGAACTGATTTACATATAGGCACTATCTTAATCGTTTCCGATTTAAGGTTACAAAAGAATGAACGTTTTCGTGAAATCGTATAAAATACATTTCTTGGCGTTAGAGAGATTAGAAACGTCACTAACGGATGGCTCCTCTTTTCGGCGTTCTCATCAATTTATTCAAATTACGTGTTTCAAAATTCGTTTTTCTTCTTATCGTTCATCGCAAAAAATAATGCCACTTGTATTGCCTATTTACAGTTTTCACTGTCCATCGCCGAGACTCAATGGTTGTCACGAAATGTATGATAGCAACGACGAATGTTTCAATTTAAACACACGTCGTCTATTATACAATATACATTTATATGGGGAAATCTCATAAAGGTGACTGCGCGCAACGATCGACGGAATATAATATAACAATATTATTATAATAAATCGTTGCATACTTTTATGCACCGCCACCGCCATTGGTACCTACGATAAAGTGCAGATATTAGCACTATTTGTGTAACTGTAACCACATTGACACCATCATATATCACGATATGCGTACTATGGAATAGATCCAAGTCCCAGGCATCCTTATAGCCAGTAGCACGTCGTGTTAGCGACAACTTACAAGTCTCCGATGCTTGATGTGCGCATGCGAGGCACCTATGAAGGGAAACGTCGCATATTTATCCGTGTAAAATTATACAACATATATAAATATAAATCGGTCGATATTTAATAACTTTTGGTTTTAGCTAGAAAAAATAAAAATAAATATTAATCGATCAATCAGCTTAATATGCGACGGTTCGATCTCTCGCACGGGACGCACATCTAGCATCTCAGTCAGGGACTCGTCGCTTATATTGTGTGCTTCGAATTGTTAGCGGGGGCTAGACGAGCTCCATCTGAAGTGGCGTTCGATCTAAGGACACTATTGTTCAGTAAAACAGAAACTATCATCGTGCGTGTCCTATAATAGTCAATGTATGATAATGATATAATAATATTATTATTATTTTGTCCTGTACCGCATATAAAACGGTATCGGTTGACATGTCGAGTTTCTGCGGAAATCGCGACAATCTACGGCGGCGGAATATATTTTAACACAAATTTCGACAAAACAACCCTCGACGGTTTTTCCGGAAACGCGTGTTTTCATATTATTTTCTAGAACGATCGACTACATCACGCGGGACCGTACAGCGCTCGACGATACATCACATTTTGCGTGCAAACCTGCATGACCGTCGTGGGGGGGGGGGTGAGGTGGCGGGGCTGATTGCATTTGGCTCGAAATTCGAGGGGGAAATAATATGTAAATTCACACAACGTATAACTATATAATAAACGACTGAATTGTAAAGCGCAACCCCGATTTCTCGCGCATAGTCTTCAAAAAGTTTAGCTTAGCACTGCGGTTAGTAGGTACATGGTATATAATAGTACAATATCGTAAATAATATAATGATAATGAAATGTCTTAAAACGTATTTTCGAAGAACGCCAAAGATATGAACCGACACGTTCGATGCGCTCGACCTACTTCGAAATATGAAAAACACGCCCTTGGAGAATAATAATATACCAAGACAATTGATTTCATCTTGTACATATATATTATATAGGTACTGCGTGAAAACAAAAACAGAGTACACTCTAATTGCTCAGGTATTCGTATATTACTCAGTACTCTATACATATTTTAGAATTCCGTTTGCGGGACACGAGACTAAACTGTTGGATCATAGATTCTTACGAATTACAATTTTTTAAGACTTGTATTTTGCGCATGCGTTACAACTCAACTTTTTTAGCGTGCCTTGTTTTTGTGGACCTGTGATGTATAAAGTCAATTAGTTATTGCTAAATGCACTTTAAAATAATAATTATAAACAGACTTCTGGTGCAGTAGTCACTCATAAATTGTAAGTTCTGTTGATTTTTTAAAATTGTGTACAATATCGTAGGCGTAAGTTTAACATAAGTTGTTCAAGTCTTAAAATTCAGTATAACTTAAAGTATAACAATATAATTATCTATAATATCTATAATATCGTTTTATTCATTACAGTTTTAGACAAAATCAAATCAAAATTAATACAATAATTGATGTAAAATATGTTGTTTGAAAAATAAAAGAAGAATATAGTTTTTATTTATAGAATACACAGTAGATACGAGGGTAAGTCAATTTGGAAAAAGTGTGTATCGAATGTCCATTACAATAGACGCGGTCAGTAACTCTGTCTGTTCATCACAAGTGTCAAAAGTTTGACTATATAGTATTTGCATATGGGTTTGAAATTTATGATTTTTATTTCAAAATAATTGAAAAAAAAATATATATTTATACATTATACAATATTATGCTGTAGGTATATACTAATAATGTCACATTAATTTTCGGTATTTAGGTACACCGTATTTTGAATAATTAAAAAAAAAAAAAAAGGGTCTCAAATCCATGACACTCATCGAGCTTTCATATATAAGCGATTAATATTATATTAATTTTCGTGTTATGCGATTGAAAACTGTGACAGTATCGTGGTAATCGCGGTGCTGGTACACAAGTCAGCACGAAATAAATCGCGTCGAAATGTGTGCGCACTGCCTCGGGGCAAACGGCTGCTCTTCGTCTTGGACATTTTAAAAATCGAGTTATTTTTCTGTGCTATATACCCGACGGTACCTGCTGTACGGCGTACATTGAAACATTTCTTTCTACTAATATACCTACGTCGTCGTCGTCTAATTCCGTTCGTAAGTAATTTTACAAAAAATGGACAAACGTTTGGCTGGCACGATAATATAAATTACACGGATAGCCGACGGATATTTCTTCGAGCGAGCCGCAAAAGTGAATTATTATTACTATATTATTATAACGACATCGCGGTTAGAAAAACCTATTTTTTACGGGTTGGTTCGTTTTTGGATAACTCAGAGAAATTGACTTCATGTCGTATAATAAATCTAAATAATAATAACACTACGTATGCCTATGGATTTGACGCGATCAAACTCTCGCGGATTTCTCATCAATCTGAGACCGGCTGCCCGTTGTTTTTTTCCCTTCAAATTATTATTAAATTAAAAATCAGTCTATACATTACTATTATGTCTGACGCATTTAGAATATTAATGTCACGATTTGTCACAGTACTTTAGTGACTGCGGTGTGCGCACTAACGCTCATCATATTACCATTACGACGAAATATATTATCACATCGCCCGTCAGCGTATATTATTATTGAAGTCTATTATGTATATTGTTATTATTATTATTATTATTTTTTTTTTTATTGAATAAGGCCTCGGTGACTATGGCCACGGGCTGTATTAAATTAACATACATTTACACGTCTTCGTCTTAAATTACATTGTGCATATAACAATAATCAAGGCTGCTGTGATTTTAATGCACTTAAAAATAATAAAAAGTGATTTTAAAATGTCAAAAAAATTTAAATAAAAATGGACTTAAAATACAAAAAATGTGATTAAAAATTCATTTAAAACGCCAAAAGTTATAGTATAAAATGTACTTGAAATGATTTTTAGTTTTATTTTTATACTTATATATTGATATTCGTATATTATACCTATGCATAAAAATTTATTTATTTAATAAAAAAAAAAATTTAAATAGATTTTATTGAATTTTGATTTTGAAGTTGATTGAATAATGCTATTCGCCTGAATTATTAAAATTTTTTTTTTTACGTATTTATTTTGTAAAATATAAGTCTGGCGTATACACAATACCTATGTAAAACTAAAAAAAAAAGGTTTTCAAAGAAATTTATTGACGGAATTTAATTAAAAATACCTGAAAATTAACTTGAAAAGGAAAATATGACCTAAAAAGGGAAAGAAATGACCTAAAAAATTAAAAACGTCAAAATAAAAGTTTCATAAATGGATTTGTTGCTACATAGTTCAAATTATGTACTAACAAAGCTACGTTTCACAATCACATACAATTTCCAACAAATTCACAGCGCTAATAATAATAATATATAGATGACAATCGATTAGGTAGATCACTAATTTAGATTATCATGCATTTTAATATGTTGTCCAGGTGATTGACTTCTGACAGACTGTTGGATATTCAAGCTTCTCGTTATTCCGTTTTCAATGTAATTGTTTTATTTTAAATTGTACCATATTTTAAATTAATTTATATACAAAGTGTAACAGAAATAATTGACAAATTAATTATAGCTTTTTTTTTTTTATTAAATATAAGCCTCGGCAGCGGTGGTCATTGGCTGACATTTGAAACTTGTTTTGCATAATATTAGATATTACAATGGTTTTATATTTTAATTGTTTATTATACATTTTCAATTTGTATATCTCTTATGAAGTTTAGTCTGAATTCGAAGAGTATGTGTTTGATTGTTAGGTGGACTGCACATGTTGTGCATTTGGTTTGTTCTCCTCGGTCCATTAGGTATCCGTGCGTGTAGCGAGTGTGTCCTATATTCTAAGACGTAAATATAACTTTTGTTTCAATCAATATTTTAAAATGTTTTTTTTTTTTACATACCTAGTTTATAGACGCTACAGCTATAGTATACGTGAAATAATAAGAGTAATTTATTATATTATGTTATTATGCACATTTATTTTATTATAAAATATTACAATACATAAAAACAGTTATGTGAATATTCATGAATCATAATCATAATAATATAGCAGTTAAAATGATAATTTATTTGATTATTTAAAAATAAGTCAACAGGATAAAAAAGTATTATTTTTAATGTTCACGGTTGAAATGGACCTAAATACATATCCTTTATATTTAAATAATATTAATATTTCGAATCATTAACAATATGTTATCATTTAAATAAGTAAAATAATTTTAACCGAGCATGAGTACCAGCAGTTAAAAATAATGATAATAAATTATTGAGATGTCATTCATTTTCATCGAATTTCTTTTAAATAATTTTACGTTTACAAAAATATGCAAATTTGTTTTCATTTAATTTTTCATAATAATTCGATGGCTTGTCATTCATAACGATTTTTTACTACTCACAATGTTTTGTTTGAATAATATTCAATGATATATTCTACGCATGGAGTAATTTTCAAATAATTTTTATTTAAAATTAGAGTGTAATAATTTTTTTTTATTCTTATGTTCTCTGTCTTAATTTTTCTTTGTTGATACTAAAGCTTGGAATTTAAATTAATATTTTATTGAATTACTCAGCGTTCGTTCTTACCAGTCATGCAACGTTTTATATATGACCCTTTCCCACCAATATAATAATATGCACTTTGAGAAAGTCTATGGAGGAAAATGTATCCATATTTCACATAATATTAAGTCGAGTACAATTAATGTCAACCTCTACATTGTTTTAACTAAATTATGTACCTATAACTTTCTTTGAACTTGGATTTTTTTTTTTTTAGTTTAAGAAACAACCCACGCATACATACCCACATCACTCTTTAAAAAATACCTATATACTGATCCACTTTAAACATTATTTCGACAAACAACTTAATATTTGCATATTAGCCGCGATATTCGCAATCTAGGCAAATGTCGATCATGGTTATTTTATTTTTTAAACTATACGCAATACATCAGTTATTAAGTGACACAATTGAAAAACTGAAAACGTATTTGAAATAAAATAGTAAAATATTGCGTTTAAGCTATACAAATGTCGGGCAGATCATTATTTTTGACTCTCAATGAACATTCTTTGATGCATAATGAACAATGTGTTTACAGATAGCATTTGCAGTTGATTATGAAACATGATACTCTTTTAAATTGGTCGTGGTAATGGAAATTCCTTTTGTCGTTAAAATTCCGCTGTAATAGGTACGCATCGCGTGTAGAACATAATATAAAAAATACTTCAAACGATGTATAAAACATATATTAATGTATAGACCCGAATTCATCTCGTAGCATAATATTATTATATACGCACATACCTAATAAAATGAGATCACTGTTCGTCGCGAGGAAATAGTAGAAATCACCGCATAACAATATGTCTAGTGAGGACGTAATATGTTCATCTGAGGAGTGGTTTTCATCTGCAGGTGGTTTGCGGCTGCCTAAGCATTTTTTACATTTTTCATAATTATTGTTTTAAACTTGAACAATTGTTCTTAAAAATATAAATAAATCAGACTTGTATTCTGTGATGCTATTGCCGAATGCGGCCTTTTTCGTGTTTCGTGTTTATTGTACTACGTACATTATACACAGGTACTTAGATATTTACCAGTTTTACCTGCCGTTTTATGTTCGACAGGTTGTAATACCTAAATATACCATAATATATATTTCATATATATAATCGAAGAATAACCGAATGCGGCGAGTGAAATTTCAAGAGTGGAATTAAATACCTAGGTAGTGGTTCGTGCGGTGGGTGAACGTTTGAGTAATTGGTCCGTTGATCGAGTTGAGCTGGGAAGCTCTGGTCCGTCGTCCACGCCAAATGCCCGGTATAGGGTTCTTTGTTTGGACATCAAACTCCACTGCGGAGGGTGATTTTCTCAGACGGCGGAGGGTGTGTGGTATAATATACAACGTCTTTGTGCACGATGGAATGGGACTCGAGTTCTACGACCCCGTCGCACGCATTATAGCCCTTACCGCAGTCGTGTGCGTTCCAATGGCAATAATGGTTTTCAGCCAAACGATCTGCAGCTATATTGTACGGGCATCCGCGTGATATATGGTTAAGAGTGGTGAAAAAATGGTTTTTTTTTCTTAGACATTTAGCGTAACTATACCGTGGTTGCACACCATATACACACACGCACAGTCACACACTCACACGTGAATTACAAAGGTAGTGGACTTTTTGTTGGATAACTACCACGGCATACCGTGAGGATATAGTTGATCGCCTGTTGTGGAATGATTCTATAATATAATCATCTAACCATGGTATACGTGTACTACTCAGTTATACTATAGCGTTCGTCTTCGATTTTGCCTTGGACGTTTAGTGGTTTTCGTTTTTATGAACCGACCGAACAAGACCGTAACACTTATCCACTACAGCCTACAGTTTGGTTTAACTGCACTCACGAACAATGGCCAGTGACCGTATAGTAATTGTGGATCATGCATGCATATTGCATTCGATGCTACAATGAATGTGTGCATACAATTTGGTCTATTATTATCTAAAGACGGTAAAAGATATTTATAACTCGACACTGTTAAGTGTTTATAAATAAATTCCTACGATTAGGATTGTGCAGTCAAAAGTATAGGTTTAAAATTTAAAAAGAACAGAGTATTGATAAATACTTTTAATTTCAAATAATATGTAGGTAATGTGTTTTCTCTTTTAAAATGTAAAAGCTAAATATAATATAACAAAGTAGGTTCTTAATATTTTTTAAATATTTATGATATTTAATTGTGAAGGCCGTGAAGATGCTCTACACTTCTCGACATCACACTCTCCCCGTCGCATCGCGGTAACAGCTGCGCCACCAACGTGATTATAATATTGTAACAGGCGATAGAATATAATATTTGTTTTTAATAATGGAATATAAACAAAAATCATTACATTTCAATCACTATGCATCAGAGTGTAAGCGTAGATTACAGACAGCAAACAAGTGCAGCAAGTGTGAGTGTAAAGCCCATATATGCCTATAGGTACTATGATGTAATAATATTATTTGAACCTATTTGAAGTATATCAGGGGTAGCCATACTATTTTTTGATAGAGATCTACAGATAGTATAGTTTTCCTTGGAGAAGCTATAAAAGTACATACCATATTACCATTGTCGACAGCGGTCATTAGGATTTATTAGGGGTGTTACTAAATGCATAATAATAAATTGTGACAAACGGCGATCGACCTGAAGTAGGTATAAAATACTAATAAACGGATTTACGGAATAATAATTGCTAATAAAACCGAATAATAGTAAATAATTATGCCAATACTGCTGCAATAATATAATTGGCTGGTTTACGAATTAAATTTTTTTATTTTAATGAAATGTATAATTAATATAGGTTCAGTTATATAGGTCATTGCACATGGTTATATAACTTAATATATTATCATCACCAATACTGTTCAAGTACACCTATATCACATTATCACTGCTATATCACGTGAAATCGTGCTAAATAATAGTCATGACGGCGAAAGTAAACGATAGGAACATTCAAGCATTGTTAAAGTATAATTTCTTATTAGTAACTTTATGAATTTGTTCCATAAATATTAAAATATTAAATACTGTGTAATTTATATAATATAAGAGTACCTGCTTTTAGTTCTTGAAACAACAATCCTCCCTTTATGGTTCTTCAGTACTCTAGTAACTTAATTGCAAATAGTCCGGAGTACCAACTTTTGAAACATTTTAATGATAAATTACATAATTTAGATTATTTTTTTTACTCTCTAGCTAAGTTAAAAAATATTGTTATGAATAGTTCTTAAATTACCTATTTGTCCTTGTAACTATGCAATTTTCTTTTTATATATTATATTTATACTAGGTACTAGATTAAAGTTTGTATGACATTTCGTGTACTCATTTACCTCCTTTGGGGTGTTATCTAATAAATATATAAATAAATAATACAAATTCAATGAATGATTCACATATTATACTAACGTTCAATATGTTTGCCTTATAATTTAATAAGAAACCATAAGTATATATTTTTGAGAAGTTTTAAATTAAATATTATTTTACCAAATAAACATAGCATTTATATGTTCTATATTATGTTATTAAATAAAAAATACTATTCGCTTTTATAATAATTGTTTAAACTTACTATTTCAAATGGTTAAGATGATGAAATAACAAGCACGTTAGTCATAATATATTTGAAAAACATACGAGTGGACAAAAAAAAAAATAAAAATAAAAATAAAAATCTAATGCTTCAAAATTTTTTGGATCAATTACGTCAAGCTTCGAACATTAATAGAAGTATAAGATAAGCAATAGAAAATGTAGCGATTGATTTGAGTTAACTCTTAATTATTATTCATAATACAGGTAACCTATAAATTATAATAGTGATTATATTTACTTTAATAATATTATTGTACTTAATATTAAATAAACCCCAGAATTTTTTTATATTTAATATTTTGAAGTTTGATCTCAGTAATGCTGTTTATTGACCAATTTACTTATCCTACTCATAAATTCTTAAACATAATTAAAATATAAGATTTTATCATAATAGAAGTCACTGTCGATTTTTCATTCCAGCCTGCCCAGGCGTTATTATATTATAAGACGAGTATTATTGTTATATTAATAGGATTTCGTGGTTTCGTTTACAACACTCCAGGTGCGTAGGAATTTAATTTACTGGCCCTCTAGTATTTCCTTGTCACTTATTTGGTTAAAATGTGCACCACAAAGTCTAGTATAGCAACACATTACACGACCGGTATGTTAAACTATTAATTATTAACGCTATAATTGTAGGTTTTGTGAAAATCGCAGAATTTCTAACATTCAAAAATAAAATAGGCAGTTAAAATAAAAATGTACAATCTTTGTCAAATTAAATGCTAATGACTAAAAACCGTTTCGTTGTTAAATTAATATTTTATAAGTAAACGTCTAAATATGTGTAACGATAGATTATGATAATATTATACATTTATTAATACAAATTACAATATAATAATATCGAATATCGAAATGAAATCTTATTAATTCATTTCAGTAATTTACGTATTTAAATGACCAGGTCAGTCAATATATTATTATTATCTAATGTCGAAATATGTTTATATTGTTGACTGCAAGTCAGTTATGAACCATGGTTACAACTTATAGTTACTACTTTATAGTAAATGATTAATTTAAAAAAATGTATAGTCACATAATAGTTTAAAATGAAAATGCTATTAACCCTTTTATTCAACTATATATATATTTATACATTCATACATTTCAACTATCCGTAACATTATAAAATCATCTAAAAACTCAATTTGTAATTAGTATTTTTTTCAATCAAATCAGTATGATAACATATTATATTCGTATATCTTTATTATTTTTTCTATGACAATTCTAATTTTTTCACATTAAAAAAATAATTATTGTGTACTCACAGTCAACACGCGTTATTATATTGACATTTATTCATAAACTATCCAAACAGTGTTTTTGCATGTTTCTTATTTTTTACAATTATTTCTCTATTATTGACTTAAGAGTAGTGTTATATTATTATGTATTTATCTATTATGACTATTATGGGCTTGACCCTTTGGATACAAACACAACTGTACAAACAATTATTATATATAACAATACAACGCACTACAAAATGTACAACAATCCAATATAGATAGTCATATTATACTAATATAATGTAGTGCAACAGATTTAGTACGATATGACTTGAAAAGGTGAAGGAAGGGTGACAACAAAAAGTTGTCAAACTAATAATAAGAAATATTTTTTTCTAGTTTTGGAAAATATATAACATTACACCACCTTAATTTTTGGCCGCATTAAATTATTCAGCATTCTATAGTAATATATATAATCATATGCTTAGGGGCGTAGCTAGGATTTCATTATTTTGACGGCTTGAATAAATAGTGTGTCATACGAAATTGCTATTTTGGTAAAACGTACACTAATTATATATATTATACACACCCCTCTGTTACGCCCATGGATTATTATAGGTCTATACTGCATAGGCTATTATAACTCGAAATTATGCATTTAAGGGGATAATGTTTGTTTATTATTTTAATTTTCCAACGTCGATAATATATGCATGTATACGCAATTGTTTTACCTATCAGTTTTTACTCCATTTTAACAGAAATGTTTTATTTCAAATACAAATACAATACACAATTTCACAATTTAACCGTTAGGAATTTCATTTATAATCGTAGATATCAAAGGTTTTTACCAAGTATACTAACGTAAAGAATAACACCATTGGGAATTATTTATGAAAAAAAATGCCTATAGCAATAAGCAGTAACTACTTTTTATATTAAATTCTAAAATCAAAGCTCATAAACTTGATCAATTTTAATAGAGATAATGCAAGCCAATTTTAGAGCATTTTTACACATTATTGTATAGTTTTACAATATTTACATTTAAAAAAGGCTATACATATTAATGAAATACATTTGAAGATAATATTTAGTTCTGATAATGCTTTTTACATAATTTATTAGATTGTGTAAACATTGTAGTACACGGTACTTTTACGGTTTATCTATTCAGAACGGAGCTATGATTAAATTGGGTTATACTAAGATCGACAATTTAATAACAGTTCCTCATAAAGTTATTCATACTTAAATTGAAAAGTATTAACAATTCAATCCAGTTCAAATCAAATTATTTTTAAAAAGTCGTCGAGATCACAAAAATATAAAAAAAAAATTAATACATTTCAACTTTTAGTTTATATCAAATTGAATATTTAAACGAACCATTACAATTAGATTTTAAATTGACGAGTGAAGACCTTAATATTTTTTTAGTTAAAATTGAAATTATAATACCATCAATTACATCACAATTGGATATGTTTAACCACTAAAGAGATTATAAATATTTGTAAATAATTAATATTTGGCCATCAATAGTTAGTTATTTGTCTTTAGTCTTAGTGCTAACACGATTTTAACTCCAAAATAATAAGAATTTATATATCCAAGATATCTCAAATGAAATAATTTAGTTCTTTCCATTGCTGTCAATTTTGTATAATAAAACTAAAAAAAAAAACCATAGTGTAGTCAATGTAAATAAAGCAGCATTTTTCGCGGTGTTGCCTAACTGTGTCGGAAAACAATTTATCAGGAATTGAAATCGACTGATGCTTTTATTTTTTACAACATGTTATAAAAACCACAAATTTTTATCCATCCTTTTTAAACATTTTATGTTCATTGATTATTATTTATTACCTATGTGATATTACACTGTCCATATGAACCCCAATCGCATTTTATTATTTTAATAATAATTCGGCATATTGATTGCACATTTTTGTACATTATTTAGAATAATAATACCTATGTAAAATAAAAATATAAATGTTTGATATAATATACAGAAAACGTCTTAGTTTGTTGAACTAGATGTACCTATATTGTGTACCTAAAAACTAAAATCAAATAAAAAGACTCCTTATTTTGAAATCAAGTCATCATTGTGGTTAATGAACGTCGTTTGCTCCTGTAAACTCGAAGCGTACAGTTATTTACATCGATCGTACTCGAAATATATTATTATAAAGTGAATAGTAATTTTGAGAGCAATTAAACGAGTTTGTTAATAACTTTTTATCGATCAAATACACAAGGTTACAAGTTTACAACACCGAAAACTATATAAACCCCTCCCTATCTCCCTTTAAAGCCTATATAGTTTCGGAATTAATACTTCAAATATTCAACAATTGGAACTAATTGATGTGCTTTGTACAATATACATATAGACATTAACAGTGATACAAAAACCTAAGGTAGATATTATATTAATATATAATAGTCATGATGCGGTTGGATAGATTCAATTGGATTGATGTTATTAATATTTCAATAATAAATTACTACACTTTAACTTCGTAACAATTTGTTTATAAATTATGAATTGTTTAATATGATTGCTTCCTACGAAATGTGTAGGTAATATCTTAAGAGCTGTGCCAGCTGCAATAGTTATTGAAAAACTAAAGTTTATTTAAACGGTGTAGTATAATATTGCATTAAATTAGTAAATTATTAGTATTTAAATTATTTTTTTTGCATCGAACACATAGTTTGAAAAAAATATTAAGTTGTAAGTAACTTACAATGGTTTTAATACGTAACAAGCGAATATGATAAAATATTTGAAAAAATCTTACTCAATGTTATTTGTAGGTATTTCAGTATTTGTATTCTTACATAGACGAATAAAAAATTGTCATATTATAAACGTTATAATTGCTTTTAACTATATCAATTTTAGATTGAATCAAATCGTCTGTGATGAATTTAAAAATAAAAAACAAACAAACAGCAATAGGTTTATATTGGTTTAAGAGTTTTGTTCGCTTTAACAATAGTTTCAATTTCAAGAAAAACTTTATACTATCTACCAAGCTTAGTACCTATAACCTACTTACTGACTTCTAATAACAAACATCGATTTGTAGTCGCTATAGTTTTATGTATATGATGAGTTATCGTGTCTTAGTAGGTAAAGGTAGAATTTATTGTTTATAACAATTAAGTGTTTATATTATAATTGTGAACTTTTGAGACTTATAGAGTTATAACTAATATCTACAACAGCATAATATCATAATTATATAATGAGTAAGTATACAAGATGATTTGCCAAGCACGTTCACGGCTCACTCCCATTTTTCCCTTCAATAATACAGTTATTCAAATTCGTACGACTCACTCTTTTTATAGTTATTATAATTTATGACATAGGTAATACTATAAACTATACATTTTACATACATAAACATGATTTTCTCATGTACCAATTGCTTGGGTAGCTGACATATTTTGTGTGAGTAGCAATAGTTTATTGTGAACTCATAACATTTTTTTTAATTATATGTCGAATAAAATAGTAAACATCTGACTTGCGACTCAAAAAATTCCTTTTCATTGCGAAAATGTAGAAAAATTGACAATTTATGAGTATATTATAATCATATATTACAACCATGGCTAATAATAGTAATTTTTCCACTGCAATATTTTTTAAACAAAGAACCGAAAATGCTTTATTTATTTTATTATAGTTTTTGTTGTATGGTCTTAAAATAAATTTTAAAAATAATAGTAGATACGGATAAGAGTTTTCCTTTTAATTTATAGAGTCAGCTTTTTCAACATAAACAATTATATAAAAGCTCAAACATAAATGAGCTTATAGGAAGTTTTAGTTAAAAAACAAATAAAGTTGGTTTTACTTAATTCTCTTAGGTATATTATGCAAAGTTTTAGGCTCAGAATATGCATGGATTTGAATAATTCTTAATTTTTTATAAAGTGATTTTTTTCTCGGTGTTTTTTAGAAATTCAATATCCATAATGGAAATTATCATTTTAAGTTTGACGGATATTGTTTTTTTTTTTATTTATTGAATTTTAACTGCTATAAAACTTAAAAACGAATTTTTTAGTATTCTATAAGTATTTGCTATATAATATTAAATATATATATTATACTATATACTATATTATACTTGGTATTGGGTCGGTAGGTTTATATTGGAAAATATCACGATATAAGATTCATATCAGTTTGAACTTTCATTGTTCTTTTTTAAGTAGACGAATACTTTTATAAATTACCTTTTAAGTTTTTATATTTATTTAAATCCCTAAACGATGCTCGTCATCAAGACATTACAGTGGTTCTTATAGAATAGTGAACACTCACTTGGAAAATTTTTAAATATAAGTAAATATTTTTCTAATGTTTAATATTTTTCATCGGCCTAATTTCAATACTATTATAAATACAAATAATTGTCCTGCAATAGATCCGTTAGAATAACAAACGCTATATGTTTATACCATATTTTTCAAATAAACAACTTCCATTGCAGTTGGTTATTTTTTCACATTAGTTAAAATATTAAGTCATATCATAGCTGCAATAACCAATCAATATTATTGTTTAGACTAGGAGTCATGAAGTATTTTACAAACGTGTTACTCAGAGTTTCTGAATATTCAAAATCGAATTTACCTCACATTGTCATTCACGTACCTGTCTACTTTGTATTTTATTTTCCAATGTTCTTTCTAGTACTTGTCCAGCAATTATTACCTACTCACAATATATTTATTAACTGTTGCGTGTTACAGGTGGCGGAGTGATGTTGGGCGGCGTGGTTGGTAGGCACATGAGCATACGGCGTAGGGAGAGCTCCCCGTCGGTACCTCACCCAGGTGGCCCGGGGAGTCCCAGGTATAGGAGACGGAGACGAGCGGTGACCACTTCAGATCATAAGACATGTGCTCTCATACAGACCAGAATAAAACTTGGCGACATCATAATGTGAGTAATAAACAAAACAACACAATTAAGACAATATTATAGCTTGTAGACGTTAAGGCGAAAGTAGGTACTCATTATACTACGTAACGTATAGTATTATGTTACTATCCGACGACAGTCACGAATCACGACGATAGTACACCTAATTGTATTTTTAATAATACATAAGAAATACCGTATTTTAAAATATTCGCCAGAATCCTATTAGTTAGGGTTAACCATATTATAAGTAGGACGTAAAATGTGATCGCAAGAATATATTATGTATTTATTGTATTGTTATAAAATATTCAAATATATAGGTAATAGTAACACCATTATATTGAAATTGGGGGGGAAGGGGTTGTGGGCCTATGCCCTCAAACTTCTCGTTAGCCCCCCAAAACTTGACGGCTTTTTAGTTGAGTGGAATTGAAGTCCGTTGGGGAGGGGGGGGAGATATGCTCATATGTATGTTTAAAATGTTAGCCCCTTCTGAAATTGTAATGATTTTCCGCCTATGAGTTACACACTTATTATTTTATTGCATGCACAAAAAAAATATGAAAAATACATTGTATGAATACGATATTAAATTGTATAATGTCTACTGAACGTTTATAAATGTTTAAACAAAACAGTCTTGTGAACAATATTTTACTGAATTGATTGTATTTAAATAATTATTATTTATGAGGATATCCAAACGTTAAAACCGTTCAGTACTTCTATAATATGTTAATATTCACCTAAATTCTTCTGAAATATAATATAACATATAATAATTAATAAATTTAGCGGCTATTAAATTACAGTTATCGAAATATATTTTTTAGTGAACATTATTATCAATTTTAACGTACGGAAAGTAAATCATTTTCATCAGAAATTATACTTTAGTGATAAACTGATGTAATTGGTTTTTATTAAATGAAAAAAAATTTGTAAAAATAATAAATACCCATTGCATTAGTTTTTTTATTTTATAATACAATACAGGGCCAGTTTGAAATTATATTCTTTTAAGAGTAAGTCATACTTTGAACAAAATATGTGAATACTACTCACTATAATACCATACGCGTATTAATTAAACATTATATTGTATTCATATTATGGAAGTTTAAAGTTTTATAATTAGACGTGACTGATATGAAAAGGTAAAATTAAAGTTATTAGAGATCAAAGAACGAGTATACTATTATTTTACAAATATATGTTGTATAATTTAAACAGAATTTTTATTAATAATTTTCTTTTTGAGTAAATTACATTCTATTATATCGTTATATTGTAATATCCATTAGGAGTACGTTACTATTGTAGAGTAAAGTATTATCATATTACATTTAACTTTATACGTATTTAAGTAATGAATGAATACCTACAAAATGTGTATTATAAGATAGCATGCATTTTAAATTCAATTTATTTTTTTGAAAATACTGTATGAGAGTAATTTTTAAAAACGTTTGGACTATATTATTATGTCGATATGCTACTATAATAGTACGTATATAATATTCGTGTGTTTATACAAATTATTGAAACTCTACTAACTCGTAAAATAAAAATTAATTTGAGTTAAAAAAAGAATACATTATGACTTTAATTTACATTTTTCTATGAACAAATAAATTAAAACTTAAGAGTTGTAGTTAATAGTTGATAACTATATCACTTTTTCCGTTATTCAAGACATATTATTTTATATGAATACAATTTAGTAATTTAAATATATTTTTGCTCACTAATTGAGTATTATATTTTTTAATTTTTTAATTTATTATTTATTTAAAACAATTGTTAAGGTATAAATAAGTATTTATTCGATCCTTAATACTTATTAAATATGACATTATTATACATAAATGATTGTCTCCGTAAGCTGAGCTTGTTGTGGAGACAAGGATGGTTCTTATAAATTGTCTCAAACCTACAGTTGCTAAAATTTAATTATACATACTTAACATAGTTAAGTCGATTATGGATGATTTAAGAATAATCAATTACAGAATAATAGAACAATCTGACTATAATACATCTATAATAAAATGTAGGACAGTGTGGGGCAGATTTGAATGAAATTCACGTTTTCATTTTTTAATTTATAATTTTTTAACAAATGTTGTATTTGATAATTACAATCTGTAGTCTAGATGTTTTAGAATACTATTTAACTCACAACAACCTCATTTATTAAATAACTAATTTAATTTCTAATTATGAAGTCAACCACATTTTTATAGAAATGTGCCTCATCTATGGGGTAGATTTGAATGTGTCTTATACAATTAAAGGGGCACATTTGAATATTGAAAATAAATAAGTAGGTACTATGCTAGTAATTTAATTTTTTCTTTTATCATTTTTTTTACATAATCTAAAGATTGTAAACAAACTAACATCAATATATAATTTCATTGCCATCTTAATTTCAGGATTAATTGGGTTTCTTTTTCCGAATTCCGTTCTAAACATAGGAATTAAATACATATCAGTTTGTTTCGCTCTTGTATAGTGGTTATGATTCAATTTAAATTCTTGAATACCAATATTGAAGAGTATATTTACGAGTACCTAGATATTGGATAGATATGTTCGAATAATTACAAATATACGTAATTAATAGACTATTATTATAATTGTTGTATTTAAAATTAAAATAATGCATTTTATATTTACTCCGTATTCATGGTTTGGTATATTGTCGTGACCTGAATCTCGATCAAAGTTACTGAAAGGTTTATTATATTTTAAACTATGTAATGAAATTTTATTGAGATAATTTTTGCCACCTGTGATCATTTGTTTTCAAAAGAAAAAAACTTTTTGAATTATGTTTCCAACAAAAATATCTTATAAGACCCTAAAATCTTAAACTCACTGAAAAGAACTTTATTGACCGTAATATCTCGACATATAAACATATAAGTTGTTTCTAATTATTTTGGATGAAGCAACGTGCAACAAAATATACTTAATGATCTACTAAAAATAGTAATTTGTTGAAATATTTCAAGTAACACAGTATGTCGAAAAAAACATGATTTATTGGAGCATTATAAATTATATCTATATTATGCTATTAAGCCTTAATTAAAAACAAAACTTTCTACATATTATGATGTACTGTAGTTATACATAGGAGTAGGTACAAGCATTTGTCAGCACATTTTTCCTTTAATAATGAATCTATTTAAATTTCTTAAGTATATCTAAGGGTCATATTTTAAAAAAGAACTTTTTTATTCAATTAGAAGAGTGTCACAAACCGATACAATATTAATTTTTTCAAATGTGTGAATCACCCTCTTTTATTCAGATTAAGTTTTTTTTTTTAATTGTCATGCAGCTGTGTATGTATATAAATCAAAATTGTAAAGTATATTTTCTGGATTACTAGACTTAAAGATACCTATTGAGAATAAAAGTAGATGATAATATGATTACAAAATAAGGGGGCTACGTACAGATTTGAAAATTATATTATTTTTAGTTGTATCTATATGGCATTTAAGTATTTTAGAATATGGTCCTTAAGTGTAATTATTAACATGCTTAAACATTCCAAAATTTGAATGAATTCATCATTAAATGATAAAAGGTAGGTGAGCATGCTTGGTGAATCGTCATATATAGTTATGTAATATACTCCCTTTTTTACTGTATGTATATACAAACAGGATGATTCATCAAGTATAATCGCCTCCAATTTTTCCTTTAGAATTAATTTATTCAAATTCTGATTTTTGGCATTTTAAAAATATACTCAAAGACAATTTTTCAAATTCATTAAATTTTAGTAGTACTTAAAAAGTGTTCGATGGCGATATAAACTTCTATTTTTCAAATGAAAATCTCCCTTTTTTACTGTAAATTATTTAGTGTATAATTTTTTTTGAAAATTTTGATGTAAGTACCTAATTCGAAATTGTAATGATTAGTCTTAGTTACCTATTAGTATGAAGGATAATAGCCCTTATAAATGGTTTTTACAAACATGTATAACAGACGTAATATTGAAATTGATAAATTATTTAAAGTTGAAGAGGAGGGTTCTCATTTGAAAAACAGAAGTTTGCATCTCCACAGGATACTCCTAATTCCCAGAATTTAAAAATATGGTTTAAAGTATATTTAAAAATTCAAAAAATCCGGTTATAATTAATAATTTACTATATTATTATAGAAAAAAAGAGGCGTGAATCTCTCAGTATTTAATATATATAACATAATAATATATTATAATCCATACACATAAAATCGAATAAAATCAAAAAAAAAATGTATTTAATACCTTTACATACATAGAAACATCTTTTTTTATATAACCCTTCCCATTGGAAATATCTGTACCAGTGTACGCCACTGGTAAACCACACTGGTTAGGTATACAATTAATATATTATTATATTTTATATCATAAACGTTAGTTTCGTGATGAAAATAATAACATATTACCTAATAATAAAAGTGCGATGGTAATAATTTATTCTTTCGCGTGAAACCGAAAGCGGCATCTGCCGGAAAACGATTTCGTTCGCAAAGGATAATATTAGCAGTAAAAATGTATACTCTCAGTTGACGATTTCGACAGCAGAGCGCGTTCGTAATATATCAATTTACAATGGTAGCGAATATTCTGCACCTAGGTAGAGATACCAGTCTCGATATACAGAATAATATTGTTGTTGCCAACAATAATGCCACTTCCTAAAAAAATATAAACCCATTAATGTAACGTTACCTAACTACTGATATTATTTGTTATGTCCGTGCAAAGAAAATGTAAATCGTACTGATGTTTATTTTGCGCCTAGTACGTATTATTTCAATTTATAGAGTCACATAAAATATTGGCTTATGAAAAAATTTCGAAAAAGGTACGTCTAGATCGCTGCACAAAATAATTAACAGTCATCTGCAACTGGAATTTTGATAAAAACCAATATTATTTTGATTAGATTTCAGTGTAACAATAGCATAATAATATTATTCAGTTACAACACTTACAACAACAGTTATAATAATCTCATACCTCATTGCGTCTTTTACGCAATATGCATTATTGCGATGAATTGATTCTACAATGATCTGTGTTTTTTACATTTTTTTAATTTTTTTTACTTGTGGCTGTCATCACTTTTTAGGACAGTAAAAATGCTTGGATTGTCTTCAACAGTATCTTTTCTGATAGGAAAGTGAATCTAGTTGATACTTGGGGGATCAAAAATAAAAAATTCCTAATAGTTTTGAAAATCGCAGGAAAAAAGAAAATAAAAATTAAGGAAAAACGGTAATTTGTACGTAAAATCGGTATTCGACAAAATCGATTTTGGTTTTTGTTGCAACAATGTTACATGTAACTCTAAAAAAACGACCGTAGATACATGACATTTTCTCTAGTTGTTTATATTAGCATTTTCTATATACGATACAATTTTCAAAATATTTTGATTTTTTTTAAACTGTTTACGGACATTTTTTCTATGAATGTCAATACAATTGTATTTGTTAGGTAAAAAAGCTAGAACATATTATAATACACGGATTCTGATATACTGTTACAATGACTTATAAAAAATATTAAAAATCCAGTCACAATTTTTTTTTATAAGTATTTAAAGTTCATATTTTGATAAAATAGGTATATCTACGTAAAAATCACCAACATTTGCAAATTATTTTGAGTTGGAAATTCTTAAAAATTTTTCTTTGTTAATCTAAGGTTTTAAAATGTTATACAAAATTCCTTATAAGTTTTCTTTTATCAAAAAAAAAATATCTATAAGAAAGTCAAATTAATTTTTTGTGAGGTTCGTATTTTTACAACATTAGATATTCACTCTATTTCTCATGCATGTAGCGATTTTCTTATTTTATTGTAATTCAAAAACGAATAACTGCAAAATGATTTATATGAAATATTTTTTTTTTTTTTTTTTTTTTAACATCAGGTTTAGAAATAATAAAATGCAATACAACATAATTAATATTTACTATACAATGCCAATTAATTGACCTTGAGGCTTCAACCGATGCTGTGAGTACCTAATCTATAGTTAGTATAGAACTCTGTGAATTTAACTGAAATTATGTCATTTAAAATTTCTTAGGATTTCTGTCCTTGTTAAATTCGTTTAATCGTTTCCTATAACATTAATTTCTATTGATCTCGATCAACTGAAATTTTTTTGAACTAATAAGTTACCAATTGTTCTTAACAACTTTGATAGGAATAATTCGTGTATTTTGAGTATAATATCTCATTGCGGTCAATACACGTGGTACGGCTAATAGTATTAACACTAATGCTAATCGAGTATCGACAGAAAAATATTGGTAATTCTTATTATTAAATATAATTATTTATTTTATAGTTTTATACGGTAAAATAAATTGTTATCAAAAAAATCTCTGCTTTTAAGAAAGGTAGGGTAGGTTCTATAATTAGTTATAAATTATAATAAACTCTTTGTTGTTTCTTTTATATTCATAATACTCATGATACATCTAATATACCCCTCATGCTAACTCCATGGGATTTTTTAATAATTATAACCGTTACAAATTAAATTTTGTTGTATCCGAATTCGTAAAACGTGATATTATACTATATTGAATAGTCGTGCTACAAGCATTGATGCCACCAAAAGAATTATGTTGATAATTATTTTTCAATATTATTGTACGGTAGTCACCGGTTTTTGTACAACAGGTAAATGGTTTCATGTTCTTCTATTGGACGGACTCACGCGCAAATTGCGGGGTCATTGTATAAGGGCAAATTTCCTCAATTTTTAGACCATTTTCACTATTTTGACGATTGACACTATTTCCTTGACTTGCAGTCGCGTCGAAAAGTATTAAATATTTGAAAATATTTTTTCATCATTCGAATTCATTGTCGATAACAAACAGATAATACTGGTTTTTTTTTTTTTGTATTTTTTTGTTGCAAAAAGTAGGTTGGTTATATATATTTTGATATAATGAACTATGTGTTGTTTCCAACACATTCATATTAATATTATAACACATTCCCTTATGTAGATTTCATCACATTTTTTAATAACAATAATTGTTACAAATTAAATTTCGTTGTATCCGAGTTTGTGAAACGTGACGTTTACTATATTTAACTTTCAATTGCTTTGATTGCAATATTGCATCCCTTTGAAATGTGTAGCTTCGGAATTTCTAGTGATTCTCGAGTTAATTGACATTTTGATTGTTTTAATACTATGTGTTTTATATGATTTTGAAATTTCACCAGAATAATAATCATCTTGTACCATAAATAGAATAAAAAACAATTTGAGCTAACAATTATTACGCAACTCCGAACGTGTGCTTGTGCTATTGGCTAATTTCTTCATCAAAATACGACATTTTAATATACAAATTGGACTTGTTTTTCAATCAGTGCGAATAGGGCAATATAAAGACATTTTTAAAAAAAACATCCGTGCACGTTAGGTATATAAAAATGGTAACAACATTTCATTGTTTACCTACAACATGCATTGGATAAACATGGTAATATTACTAAGATATTTCAATATGTAAAACGAAACGATTAGGTAGAATTTTAAGGGAAAACAATGAAGGAATTTAATAAATTATTTAAAAATAATACGACTAGCTTATCTAATGATTGAATAAAACCTAATTTATTGATCTACTTCTGAATGTTTTATATTTTTCACATTTTTTTAAACATAATATAAGTAGAGGAAGTTAATAGTTATATCAATTAACAAAAATATTATATAAACTTACCCGAGTTATTTCTGAGTTTAAATTCCAATTGATGTCTGAAAGTGGCTCTAATAATTATGGTTCAGAACATTACTTGGTAGGTACCTACCACAGTTAAATTTACTAATTGATAACCCTGCTAGGTACTCAACAACACAAACCTAATATAATAGTCTGTAGTACCAAAGTGCCTTATATTATTATACTCTCTGCTCGGAATTGAAACACTTATTTCGATTTGACGGCGCAGTGCATATATAACCTTAAATACGTCCGTGTAGGCAAACATAATTAGTATTTTGTATCTGAAAGTTATAGCTTATAACGATTAATGTTAATAATATCATGACTTTTGCAAAAAAATGCGTCTTGATTATTTTTTATTTTTAAACAAAATTTAGTACAATTAATTGATAAGATGAACAATAAATCTCCAGGCATAAAATAAAATAACATGTTATACAAATATGTTAATTGTCTGTTATCTTTATATATAAAGGAAAGTGCCCCCTCGAAAAATCAATGCAGAGCCAAAACCACTGGATGGATCTGGCTTAAATTTTCAAGATAGATTAATATTATAATGTCACCGTGCACTAAGAAAGGATTTTTGGAAGTTCAACTTCTAAAAGGGAAATTAAGGGGTTGTAAGATAACAATAGTCGCGCCATCTATCAAGCAATATCTAATCTTTTGTTTATAAATGGTTGTTATGTTATTATTATTATATTATTATTACCTATCAACTTAAACGAATTATTATTTTATGATTTTTGTATTACTATTTTTTCCGATAATTCTGCTTTGATTATTATATTATTATTAAATTGTATTTAAATAATATACTGAACGCAAAGTACATACATTTTCATCAAATAAATAAAAAATAAAGCTATTATTCCAGTTAACATCTGTCTGACTGTCTGTTACACCTTAAACGGTCATTATAGCAAGATGTGACATTAAATTAAACAAACAAAAAAACTATACTTACGTTTATTAACTTAATATTACGTCTAAAAATATTTCAATTATTCTAACATCAAAAATAGTCGAATCACCTTAGAATTCATTAGTTAACATATTTTTGACAGTTTGGTTACAAATTAAGAAATTCTATTTCTATTAATTGTATCATTTTATCTGTATTTTTATCGAATCATTGTATACAATGATTACAATTGTATAATTTATTGTACTATTTATTTTATTTAATTGTTGTGGTCTTTCAAAGAGGAAACGAATAAATACATATTAATTAATGGTTATTAAGTGTGGTATTGTATGTGCTCGTTATTTACGTACCTATAGTGCCCATTCAGCTCCTGGCGTTCCCGTCAATAATTCTTGTATATTATGTATACATCGTACATCCGAGTTCAAATAAAATTTAAACTTACAGTATACCTTCAAAATATAAAAGCAACAGTATGTAGGGGGGGGGCCTGGTCCAGTAAAATTACAGGTTCAACTCAAACATTGTATAACTGCATATTGCTTTGTGTATATTATATTATTATACTAAATTACCATACCCCGTGGCCCGTACGTATACTTCTGATGTCATACCTATGGTTTTTGTTTATTTTATAGTCTATATGAACCATGAAATTTGGAATTTAAATTGAATACTTACTGATAAATGATAACCATCAATGCTTAAGAGTTATGTTTACTTACAATACGGCGACTGTGCGTTCTATTTTTTAGAAATTGATTTCCATTTATTGTTGTATTGATACTGTTTACAAGACTCGTTCAACACTTGGTTGATTAAAAACGTTATTGAGCAATCAACCGGGAAGTGTTAGATTATCAGGTCTTAGTTTTTGATGATTCATCGTAATTTGTTTTAGTTGAAATTGTCAGTATTTTTGTTTAATATTTTTTAAATAAAATTAATTTCACATAATATTTAATAAGTTAATATTATACATATAATGTAATGGTAAATATTTGTAAAATAAAATTGCACAATTTCAATTGTTTATTTTATAATTTTAACCACTCATCTCCCTAATAAATGTCTAGTTAAGACCATACAACTATAGGCCTATAGTAGGCCATTTGTAAATTTTGCCATACTGATAATAATTTCTTTATAAGTACGCCACTGAGAAGCAGAATGTTGTATGAAGTATTCAGTATAGTATTATTATCCAATAAATAAAAATCTCGTGTCAAGGTATTAGTGGTCCACTCCTCCGTAACGGCTCGACCGATTTTAATGACATTTTTTTTGTATATTTGGTAGGTATAAGAATAGGTCGTAAAGTATTTTTCACCTTTCTAGGTCCAACACGGGGAGGTGCTCGAAGGATTTTGAGATTTAAAGTGTACATTTTTGTTTATAAATATTTGCTATTGGTTATAGGAGAAATAATGAATGTAAATTGTTGCACCCAAAAGGAGATTTGAACAGTCACAATGTTTTTATAAGGGCAACGAAGTGCGAGGGGTCAGCTATAGATAATATTATACTGAGCCAAAGACTCAAAAACACGTAGGTAATCAACATTTTTACAGGCGTTATATTAATTTTACAGTGGCGCTTTATTGGAATTTATAATATGTATAAAAAAAAAACCAATGATTATGATATTACTGAACAAAACATACTATTTTTTTATTGCGTTATTAATCAATAAAATGTACTAGATTTAGAAATTTCATTAATGGACAGACAATAATGAGAAACAAATACTTTTAGAAAATGCGTTTTTTGAGCTTATATTGAGGAAAGATAAGTATGATGTGTGGCTTTCATCACATATTAAAAGCGGTGACTTTTTGTGATAATCCAGCTGAATATTCCGTAAGGTGATCATTTATTTGTAGGTCATGTTCTATGATCATTGTGTACCATGGTACAAACCATACAAAATAAGTATTAATAACTTAAATAATTAACTCGAATTACTTGCAATATCATTAAAAATGTAAAGGGCACATAGTATGACTTTATTGATAATGTTTCTTTAATAGTCTAAAAGGACGTATTGTGATAAAAAAACAAACTATATGATATTGCAACCAAAGATTATATTAATATCTAACACACTCATTATATTAACTTTAAATTGCATAACACTTTTTTTCTATCATATTACATAAAAGTTGGAAAAAAAATTATCATTACCCAATTCAATTTCATGTAATCAACAGCTATATATTAATTTATGACTATATTAACACCATTAGGTAGCTGTTATTAGGTGTTTAATTTTCTCAATATTAAAACTTAATATTCTTCTCTATTTTTATTGATTTTAAATATTGAACTTCTCAAAAAGTACGAATATTGTTTAGCGAGTGACCCAAAGAATTTCACCTGAGACCCAGCACTTCCATATTACACGAATATTTAAATAATTACAATGAAATAGGTGCAATGGAAAATATATAAAAACAATTATAGACTTTTATGCGGAGTATCGCTGTCGCATCAAACTGTTTTGACATAATAAATAATGTTGTTAGGAGAAACTATTAATTAATGTTGAATTGCTAAACAACAATATTCGTAAAAAGTTGTTTATTATAATTATAATTTTTTCCTTTAATCCTGTACAATATGCTCTTTGTTAGCTAAAAACTCGTTCCATTATGCCTCCTTGATTCAGAATACTATGCAAAATTGAATTCAGTATGTTTTCGTATTATTTTGTTTTTTAACGTAATTTTAATAATATATTTTCATTAATTTTTTCACATTTTATGTAATTTTTTTTTTAAACTATGGGTAGTTTTTATCAAGTATTATTAGTTACCTATAAATTGTATCGAATAAATACAATTATCTCAATTTTTAAAATTATCATTGATGTTGTACAGTATAAAGTAAAAATCAAATAACCAATTAAATACTAATAGTGAATCAAACCGTAGCTAAATTTCTCTATTAAATTTATATAAATTACAATATATTATGTTTATATATAAAAATGGAGCCAAAAATGTACGACAATTCATCAATTGAGAACGGCGGGGCAGATTTGGCTTAATTTTTTTTTAAGATGTTCGTAATTACCAGGAGAAGGTTCTTACGAAAGAAAATTTAGGAAAAATCCAATTTTTTTTAACGTGAAAAATATTATTCGTTAATATCGAATATTAATCGATTATATTGATTTAAATGTTATTGAGTGTTTCACAATTACCATGGAAACCAAATAAATAAATAAATAATAAAAATAGAGAAAAGGAGGGGCACTTGAATGGTTTAGATTCACAATTGGACCCGGTAGGCTCAACCCGGGGATGTGCTCAAACAGGGATTTTGAAATTTACAATGGACACTTTGGTTTATAAATCGTTGTTATTGCAGGTTATAGGAGAAATAATTAATAGAAATAAGTATTTATTATTCCTATTGGTTGCCAAAGGTTAAACGGCCAAATCAAGTACAAGCATGCATATTAAATCGAATTTTTGCACATACAGCCACTCATCGGCGTCGAACGCGATCCGACGTAGTCGGATTGCCTACCAGGGTGGCTGAGTTGTACTTACTGCAGCGAGTTACACACAAAATGAGTTAAACAATCACAATTCTTTTAATAGTTGTCATATTTTACGGACAACTAAGTGCGTGGGATCAGCTAGTTACCTATATAATTTTTAATAATTGGTGTTCGAAATACTTTTTAATGACTAGGTAGTGGTTATATAAAGCTATTACCTAAGTAGTATAAATATAGTAGCCAACTGCAATCTTAATCATGATATTATTATTAAAATTGTAATAATACCGGACATTCGTTTAACTGTTTAACGTTACATTGTTTGACAATATTTAGTCACGCCATGTTATTTTGTAAGTAATTCATTTTGAACTCAGAGTTGTGAATCTATATTCAAAGTGGAATATATATTATATTATATAGGTTATACAAGAACAATTTTTTTGTATATATATATACTATTTAATTTTATCTCCACTAGTCATAATAATGTCCAATGAATTATATTGTATTTATTTTAAGATAATCATTAGATGTATATTTTTTACTGCCGTAGGTAATTATTTTTAAATAAGTATTTCGTATAAACCATAGATATTATAGAATTTATTAGGTATTTATTTTTTTTGAAAATTTTAAAGTAACGAATAATCCATGTTTTATTATGAATTTCTTTTAAACATTTTTAAAATAATTATTCCGCCCTATTATAAATGTTTTTAAATGTTTTGTCGTGAAGTTTTAATAAAGATAAATAAATTAAAGCGGCGGATGACGATGTAATTTTGTACAGAATAATATACGATCTATGAGAATAATGATCCTTTTCTGTAAAATCAACCAAATTTGATAATTTTTTTTAACTAATAGAGCTTTATATTCTTCAGGCCACATTTAACTCTATTTTTCAATATTTTATATTTCAAACTTTATAATTTGTATTCAAAAATAATATAACTTTTAGATTTTTTTTTACAAATTATATTATACCATTATTTGAAATAATATAAAAAATTGGAGTTAGATGCACCTGGAAGAAGTCTTCTCCATTCAGATAAAATAATTGTTATCAAAATCAGACATTTCTACAATGACTGAAGTCGTTTTTTTCGATATAGTACACCCTATGGGAATAGATTAGTGAAAAAGTATATTAAGGTGGCAACTAAAATATAAAATTTAATTTTAAAATTTTATAGAATTGCGGAAAACTTTAAAAACTAACACTGGGCTCCTTAACACAAAGACAGTTTTATCCACTTATTAATTAAAGGTATATCTACTATTCTGCCTCGTGAAATGTTATAATTTGTTATAAAAAAGTTTTCTTTTATTTTGTACTAAAGAAGTTGCACAACAGATTTATCTAAAATTAATCGAGCGCAAAGACTAAAATAAATGTAGATATCAGTCTCTATAATAAATAGGTATAGAAATAGTATTTATTTTCTTCTCGGTCAGGATTTTTCATTTTTACTCTTGTGTTACTTATGTTGACATTGGAAACAATGTTTTTTTTTAAATATATATATACCACACATCTATAATTTAGGGCGTCACCTGTAACTAATCCATCAATTTCGAATTCCACGACCCTCCAAGTTCAAAACCAAATGAAACAACCCTCTGTCCACGTTTTTGGTTTTCACCCCACTCACTCTCAATGGTTCTCGTAATATAATAACAATAAACCGATATTATGCTCGGTTATAAAGTATATATATGTGTGTACTGTGTATATAACAGTAATCGCGTTTGCGTGACGGCCTACAGGGAAAAATTAATATTACATTTATACCTGAGTTGATTTATTAGAAAGCAAAATGGAATTTATACACACAGAAGTGGACTTTTTTAACGTGATATTATTAATAATACTTTTATAGGTCACCTCTATCTCTGGTCTAGACTTTTGTAATTTTTTGGGAACCCCCGGCGATCGTCACGGGATATTGATTGGTCCGGGAGCCTTAGCGACACGCGCCAGTATGGCCGTTTCGGACACGATCCAAATCCCTTTGAACCATCAGTGGCTCGTATAATATACATTAACAATAATAATTGACGAAAAAACGTAGTTAGGTACCTCAATAATAATAATAATAGTGACAAACGAATAAATAAATAAGTCCGACTAATTAATACAATATTTTCCGTTATCTAACACTTGACGGAAAATTCGTTTTATTTAATTTTGACAGAAAATTAATTAATTTTTACTGCTAATTTTTTAAAATAATTAAATGCAATTTTTACTACTCGAAAAGTAAATATCATTTTAAAAATAAAATGGTTTTTTAACTTAAAATTATTACATTATGGGTAGGTGAATGTTAAGACATTGGATTTAATCATTATTTGTTAGGCCTGTACTTATAAATTCTTTTGTCTACAGTTTATTGTATTCATATACAATAATAATATGGTATAGTTGAAAAAAAATAAATAAAATATGACATTTTAAATGTATATAGTTAAACCGTTGATTCCAGATCGTTTGTTACATTATAGGTTTCTTATAAAACTTCTGGCACAGTGACTCGTAATGTATATTGTATACGTCATAAACAACAAATCATTCATTCAATTAAGGTTCCTAAAAATTATATTTTTATATTTCACAGTAAAATTAAAAACGTGAAAATGTACAAATAAAATTTTTTTAATTTTTTTCACTGGTAAAGCTGTATAATACTACATTATTCTGATATCCCTAAAAATTAGATTATAACAATTGATATTAATACAATAATATATTACATACGTAGGTCGTAACCTTGTTGGTACTTAATAATTAAATGTGACTTTTCCTTTGTATATTTTTTGACTCGCACTTTATTATAAATTATTTTTATAATAAAAAGCATACATTTTTATATGCGATTTACAATATTAATTTATATAAAAATATTATTGTATATATATTTTTTTTGACACTCAAATATTATCAAATTACTGAAATCAAATAAGTTTAATATTTATTATATTTTCTGTTAAATAAAAATGAAGTTAATTGTAGTTGTAACAACACAGGTATTATATAAATGATTTCTTAATTGAAGCGTAATAATAGGCGAGTACAACCAATCTAGAAAAATATAATTTTCAATAGGTACCTTTGTATATTATTTTATAACCGTAATAACCGTCTTAGGTGTTAAGTAAATTATATTATCAGACATTTTTTTTTCCAATGAAATCTCGATTACTCAGATTTATATTTTTGTTAATAGTAAGTAGTTGTAGTATGAGCAGTGATTTCCTGGCGTTGATTCGTTGTAGAACGGTGTAAATATATGTCTATTATTATAGTAAAGTACTATTTCATTTAATTTAAATTTTTGTCATCATTAAAATGTTACTAAACTATTTTGAAATGCCACTAGTTTAAACATTAAAAAATATTAATAAAGAACAAGAATTATAGGAATTGTATAATTTCGGCATATTATGTGATTGAAGGAGTCGATATTTGTTTTGTATACGTCATTTTGTTTTTTCTCATTTGATTTTTATATATTTTATCTTATTGAGAAAATACTACCTGTAGAATTTTTAAAAATCTGTTGAAGTGATCCAATTCTATCTTAGTAAGTTAAATGTTTCAATTTAAAATTTTCAAGATAACAACATTAGAATATAATAATATTATATTATATTACAAAAAGATACAGTGTTATTATTTTAAATTAACTATAATTGTACCTGATATATTTTATCTCCATGCAAAACGTTTTTTAATTTATAAAACAACATACAATGTTTCAATAAATGTATCGTTTCAGACACCTATGTATAAATTGCATAATATTGTAAGATGGCTTAAAATATATTAATTTCATTTTTTTTTTTTTAAATGTGGTACCATATTATTATTATACCTAATGCATTATTATTTTCGTTTCGTCATAGTAAAAGTACGACGCCTTTCAACACGCCGGTTCACGTTTCCGTAGAAAATCTAAAAATTAAATATTACATCTGTTGGGCTCATACCTAAGCCAAATAAATTAGAATACCTATAACTAAATATTTTTAATTTATCATATTATACTAACAAGATGTTTAACTTCACTTAATGTATTAATTTGTACGTATTACTTGACGTATTTACTTATATATTCGACATTTAGTTATAATTACTCATTAAGTAAAATTTTAGGAAGACATAATAATAATTAATAATTATAACCTACACTATAATTGAGAAAAATTCCTATTTAAAAGAATATGTCAAACAGCTCAATTAATATGCAGATTATAGGATGCCCTTGTATAAACTTAAGCCTAACATAATATAAATAAAACCTTTTTTAAAAATTACAACTTATATATTATTGTATCTTTTTATTGTACCAAAAATCGATACATTTTCACCTTTATATACCTACTTATTCCCTAATTTTCCATCATTCAAACGCTAACACGAGTATAGTTTTCCTTATATGCTTATAATGTTTACACTGATGTTAGGAGAGAAAATAACAATTAAGTTGATTTATTTTAATTGTATAACATTATTTGTAAAGAATTTTTTTATTTTACTCACTTTGCAAACACAGCGTAGGTGCGAAATAAACACATCATTATTAATAATATGATGTATTATAGGTGGGTAGAAGGTACTTTATGAAATATTATATTTCAGACGTTACTCTATACAATTGATACTAATAATGTTGTATAAATAATTTTAAATGCACTGTTTACTAATGGCCATAGACGCCAATTTACTTCTTGATCAATAAAAAACGAAATTGTTTAAATGATTCAAATTGATAAGGTTATGACGTTATCCATAATATGTAAAAGCAAAATGCACTTAGGTACTTGGATATTTAAATGGTATATAATTTTAAACGACGTGCTTGTGAAAATATTGTTTTTATTATTTTGGGTTCTTTAATAATTATATTATGTAACATTTATAGATATTATATTGCAATTTAAAATAATATAATGACTTGTTTTATCTCAACACTCTTGTCAGATTGATCTAAGTTAGCAAATTGTATTTTTTTTGTCATTCCTCATAGCATTAAATAATTCACTAATACGTGAGAACTAATATATACCAATATACGTATATTAGGTATGTTATGTATTGTTGTATGTATATAAAAATACATATCTATAGTAAGTCTAATTAATAAAAAATCTATTATGTAATATTCCACAAAACCAATTATTAGCCCTATCCATTGTTCAGTTGTCACGTCTTAATACTTATTATTAGTTTATTTTTTTACCGAATATGATATGATTGAAGTAACAATATGTTCCAACACCATATACCTATCTATTACATCACAGTTTATTATTTAAATAAAAAATATGAATAATAGGTATCACGAGTGATGTGAATTTTCATGAAAACTTTTTTTTGTGAAAATTTTCAAAAACATGAAAATTATGAAAATTTTATAATTTATCATATTAAATTCTTATCAAATAAATCTTTTGATATTGTATAGTAATAGTCATAATTATATTTTAAGCTATGTACTTTTATTACCATTTATACCCATTTTAATATTATTTTGGTATTATTATATTGAACATAACATAGTAAATTCAAAATACAAATAATTAAATATGTATTATATATACCTATATCAATATATAATATTTAACTCGGTTATAAATGTGCATTTTTTTCCTTCAGTATAAATGTTGAGTGTATAATCTTTTTGCTACAATTATTGATTTTTTTATTTTTTTTGTAATTTATTGTTTGAGTCACTTCCACAATTTTACCCAAATTATAATTTGTTTATTATAAGTGTTTTGTTTGACTCTGGCATTATCCTTGTTACAGTGTAAATAAAAATGAAACAGAAATTTTATAAAGTATTTGAATACATTTAAACTTGAAAATAATAAAATATTTTACAATATAGTAACAATTTTAAATCTAACAGTATTTCATTAGTTAATACTTGGTAGTAAGTAGTAAAAACTTGTTAATATATAAGTAAAAATGAAACGCTTATTTTATAAGTTACAAATTAATACATCAAACTTAAAATATATATATATATTACAAAGTAGGTACTTATTTTTAATTATATTAGATGGTAATCATCAAAATAAACAGCTATGGTACAGTGATACCAACCATACAACCTCAAAAATTAATTAAGTTAAGAAAAATACATTAAAACTAAAATTTTAAAAATTTTCAAGCTTACATCTCTAGGTATCACTTAGCTATATGAAACATTGATTTAAGAACTAAAACGGATTTATAACTTTATAGATACCACAATAATATTACTGGTTATCTGGTAACTTGGCCAACAATATTATACAGTAAAGGTTATTAGAACCTTTACCTAATATCCTATAGGTACACACTGGACTTTTATAAACATTTGACTTGTTGATTTTTATAAATTTTCATTAAATTCTGCTTTTAATTAGTGACTGCTCATATTATTATTATTATTATTATTAATATAGGTACATAAAAATATCATGTTCTAACCATGACTGACGTAACATTATTATATGCACCTATTTGAGTTACATTATTGTAACAGATAACAATCTGGGTGTGCAATTATTTTGACCTGGGTGCGGTTCGAACGAATTTTATTCATATGGATTGTTCGATAACTATAAGAGACGCACGCAACAACATGCCAATTGTACAGGGGTATTTCATATTATTATATAAAGGAATATTTTAATTTTTACGAACAACGACTTTGCGCTTAACCTATATTTATATTACGTGCGTGCATGTGTGTAGGTACGTACAATAATAAATGATCAATTGTAATTAAATTAATTAAATTACACATTCATATACGCATGCAGAGTTAACGCACAATTCGTAATAGTACACTGTATACACCAAATGGATTCAGATAATCGTAGAACATATTATTTAAGTGCAATGCGGTATGTGTTTTATTATTTTGTGTTCTTTATATCCGTGCATGGGTGCAAATAGCATTTTAAATTTGGGGAGGGGGAGGGGGCTGAAGCTCTACTAAATGATATTGTTAAGCTTGAAAAAATGTTGGGAAATGTTTGGGAGAGCTATTGAAATTGTTGGTTTGAGGTTAACCCTTAAAGCTGTCCCCTCCTCATATTTGCGCCTTTGATTCTGTGTAACATTTATAGATATCATATTTCAACTGGAAATAATGTGACTTTTAGTTTGGTCTAAACACTCCGAGTTATAAATTATATAGAAATGATTTTATAAATTTAATTTTATTTTAATCGGATGGATTGATTTTACTATAAGAGACGCACGCAATAACATGCCAATTGTGGGGAGTATTTCATATATTATAAAAGAATATTTTAATTTTCACGAACAACGACATTATGCGTCTAACCTATATATTTTATATTACGTGCGTGTATGTGTGTGCCGTGTACGTAAAATAATAAACGATAAATTGTAATTTAATTAATTAAATTACACATGTATATATGCATGCGGAGTAAACGCACACTGTATACACCAAATGGGTTCAGATAATCGCATAACATATTATTATTATTATCATCATGACGTTTTGCAGTGGTCTTTCTAACTTTTTGCATTAAAAACTTTTAAATTTCAAAGCTGTTTGAGAGATGGCGTTTACATTTATACGCAGTATGAGAAAACGGTAATTATTGTTTTATAATAATATAGTCGTTGCTGCAAGTACTACGTCAAGTCTTATTGTGTCACCGATGACATATTATTTTATTTTATTATTGGATTATAGTAATACATGTGGTGTCATATACTATTTTAATGACTTCCTATATAGTATATATAAAATACTTAAGAACACATTTTAATTAAATTATTATTACATTTAGAAATATTATTTTTTTATTCTAGAGAACAACATGTATTAAGACTTTCATCACACTAATTTTAACATTTAAGTATTGTTAAAATAATATAAAATATAGATCACAATTAATAATTATTGTGAATTCAAGAATTTTATCAAAGGAATATGAGCTTGAATCAAGGGTCGCCCTTTTTTCATCTTGAAATGTAATATCTGATATTTTAAATATACAAATAAAATATGTGGAAAATAAAATACACAAAACTTTTATAAATAATGGAGAGTTTTAAGTATTTAATTAATAATAATAATAATAAACATTTTTTTTTGTTTCCATGGCAATAATTATTAATTACTATATGATGTGAAAGATTAAAAATATACAAAACTTTTTTTGTATAATAAAAATATAAAATATGAGATTTGTTTTCGTCATAAACTACCCAATATTACTAACTCAAAAATAGATAACTAATAAAATATCTTTAGAAATGTGGATTTACCACATTGTACCTGGGGCTACACAATGGTCGATCATTGAATTTAAATTTAACATGACGTCCATTACTACAGTAACACACACAATTGTGAGGTATATACACTTGAAATCTTTACTATGGACCAGAGTGTCTTCTCCGGATTTTGTGTTTATTGTATATCAGCAACAGTAAATGTACCTAACGTAGAACAATAATTATTACACATCGCGTACTTGTCTCTAATTTATAACAATGGCATCAATGGTTTCTACTTTCTACGCATATAATATGAAATAATATTTTTACCTGTCGAACAATTTTTTGTATGATTACGAGACATATGACATTATGAGACTTTTTTCTTTCATAAGTCACCTACCGTATTACTGGAAAAATAAAATATTAGTGAAATATCTTTAGAAATATATTGACTGACTTCTCCGCTTAGGATTTTTCTTTTTGTTCAATGTTTTATCATTGCAATTGCAATTTGACACACCAATTACAACAGTAACCCAGTCAATTGTGAGGGGTACCTACAGGTCTTGACAATTTATTACTGTACAGAGCAGAGTGACTTCGATGGATTTTGTATATATTGTGTTATATAGGTATCAGCAACAGTAAAATATTGTGTACCACTGTACCTATCGAATAAAATAATTATTACACAGCGCGTACTTGCCTCTAATTTATGGCAATGACAATAATGGTTACTATTCTCTATGGGACATGAAATAATATTTTTTCCTGTCGATCAATTTAATCATACCATTGCGTGTCTTTACATTGTTTACGAATACAGTAAAGGTATAGTTCTCTGAAGTTGATATGAACCGTAGATAGTCCTATATTTAGCTCGTTTCATAATACTATCATATATATTATTAATTAATTAAAAAGTTTTAAAACCAGGCGTTTGATATAGGTACATTATTATAATATATGATCCAAAATAATAGACATATCATGGAAAGTAATTAAAACGTGCGTGCGTAGAATTATGCGGAAAAAATATCTTTTGTGTGATAATTATTATAATTTATTATAATCAATAATGCACTTAATTTTTGTCTAACTTTGAATAATAAAATAATATTCATATTGTTGGATACCAAAGTTCGAACAATTAAAGACAACTGTTATGTACATAAATTAATCGCATGTAATTTAATATTATAATTATGTATTTATACTTAATACACACTAACCTAAATGTGTATTGTTTATTTTATTATCCTTTGACGTTCAGCGTATTATATCCCTTAATTTAGGTTTCATTTCATATATATTTATTATTTTATTGTTTATTGACACCTACATTATAATATTATTTTTTTACAATACAGACATTTTATTTAAGAATTAAGAGTTTTGAAGATAATAATATTAATAGCTGCAATAATAATCGTTGGAGTAGGCAATTAATTGTATATTATCATAAAACATTAATAATATACATAATGGATATTATGCCTGTTATACAAAATATTAAATAATAATTATGATAAATGTTTGACAAAGACAATATTTGGAAATTAATTTCATAGGACCAGTAAAATCTTTGGACGAACACAGTATTCATAATAACATTATATGTGCCAAATTAAAAAGCGTTTGTTTACATAATATCGTGAAAAATAATATGTATTCGTATTGCCGTGTTTAATTTATATCTGAAAGCTCAACTGTTTAAACGATGCATGGCCATGCCAAAGATGCAAAGTATAATCAATACATTGCACACAATATTTAACCGATAACACATAATAGTTATTAAAAAACTTACCAAAATTGGTGTGGGCATAATATTATAATAGGAGTAAATAGGAGTAGGTACCACGAATATCGCTGTATTTATATTTATTAGGTATATAAACAGTGTCTTCCAATTATTTTCAAAATTCCGTGTGACCTAATTGCGTCGGAATTATGTTGGTTCTTATCATTTTTTTCACACACAATTTGTAAGACCGGGGTCTTGTACGCTATGTTAAATTTATTTTTGGATATCGTATTGACAGAGTTGGAAATTACACTATGATATTATTTACCTATATTTAAAAACGTAACGTATATTACATTTTCGGTTGACTAAACGAATTTTGGTACGTTGCTCTCGTTTGAAGTTAAGCTAACTAATTAAAATGGTTATTATATAACCATATAATATTATAACGAAACTATATAAATCAAAATCAATTTAATATTATCGACCATCATTTTGTTATATCTTAAAACCACATGTGATATATGCACATAATGTACCTTGGGTATAAATTGCCAAATATGAATGATTGTTGAATAATAGGCGGTATGCAGATAAAATATTTAATACGTTATTTACCTCACATAGTCGTTAGCAGTGACGTCACATCCAGATACGTTATAATATAACATTATAATATTAAAACACTTTTTGTTGGTTTTATTTTTAATTTTCAACCTTCAAGACTTTCGAGTTTCGAGACTATAATATCGATCAGGCACGACATTAATAATTAACACGTCATAATGTTGGAGTGTGCTACAATTTTTTATATTCCTATAAACTTATTACTTACATCTATACGAGTATTTGGTGCATATATTTTGAGAATATTATCATGCGAACAATTACGAATAATTATTACTAGACAAACGAAACAGGCAAAAAATGGAATAGCGACAATTATTGTGACAAAAATACAAAACAGCATTGCAGACTACCACGATGGGTCTCGCGGTTCCAGACTTCAGTGGGCGCGGCAGTGAGAGTCGTGGGCATAGTCTTCGACTCCACAATGATGGTCACTATACGTCTATACCTAAGTCGGATATAATTGCCTCCGAATCCGAAGACTACCGCTAGGCACTGTAGCAACTTCGAACCGAGTCCGCGGTAACCGTCTCGGTGTCACCTAGATTTGTCACAAAATCAACTAAGATTAAGTTCATCTATTTTGCAAGACGTCGTGATGCACGATCGTTTTTGTCTTCGAAAGATTTTTTTGTTTGGATAGCGCTTTCTATTTTAGACTGGCGCTGTCGGTTTTCGGCCGTGCTTGCCACCGCCATGTCCACCACGATAACCTGATGACCAACAACGTTTTTCCTTTCTAGTCAAATACAGTCTACATAATAATGTTATGCATAGAAATTAGTTTTGATTAGTAATATCGGTTTATTTATTTTATCATCGCCTCCATTATGGTAAAACTGTAGGTATATATAGTCAAGAAATAAAATATGTTCTTATACACGTACATCACGTAGGTATTTCGGTCTTATGGATTAAATAGACATAATATAGTTAATACCTAACTATATTATTATCAACTATTTCATAATGTAGGTACCTACATTCAATTTAATATAAATCGCAATATTATATTTGTGATGGATCGGTGCGTATAATGTTAATAATATTATTATACTCGTGATAATGATTCATCATAATATTTTTGTTTGTATATAACTTGAATTCATACCAATTCACTTTAAGTTAGGGTACATTTTGTAAGCATTTTTATCAAGATCCCTTTTTCTTTATTTGATTGCTCGGAAAGAGTGCTAAATTGAATTAATATTGGATTATTATAAAAATAGGAATATATATTGTATAGCCATTAATAAATAATAATAATAATAATATTAATAATAAAACTCATCAAGTGTCGTAAAAGTCCATTGGATAAAAACAAATAATAACGACGTGATACATAAGGTTTCAATTGATTAGAGTGGGTAATGGTGGCGCTGAAGGCGATAGGGTCATTAGATATGGCCCCGAGGATAATTGACTGTTAGGACCTTTTGTTAAGGGGTGCTATCCTTTCGACCAACTCTGCAGTATAGAAATGTACAAGCATAGTATAGTAGAATGGGCTTAAAGAAGTTTCTGAAAATCATTTTTCGTTTAATATTATATTTATATCAGAGTTCAATCGTTTGATAAAATGAAATATAAAATAAAACGCAAAATGACGTGCACATCAATCAGTCGTCTTTCAATAGACGATGGATTGGTACGTTATTCTTTCGGTGGTTTATAAAAAGGCTGAGGAATTTATGGAAAATATTCACTTCTATTTTTTTGAAGATAGTGAAGGGTCAAATCTATGACGACCGGGTGGTGTGTATTCGTTATATTATTTCTTTATTAATTTGTCAGCTACCTCCGTTCATAGAATTGATTATTTAAAAGCTCGAGTGGAGATAGATGATTCCATCGATAACGATAAAAATATTACTAAAATATAGAGCAAACGACGATATATTTTTCTGCCAACGCTGCTCAAATGTTTTTTTTTATATAATTTGATAAATTATAAATATTTTGTAAATACATTAAATACCTACATTGAAATTCATGATAATTAATTTTATTCAGTTTAAATATATCTAATATTATATAAATAAATACGGTATATTACCTAATAATTTATTATAAAACATTTATTGTGGTTACAGGTTAATCGTAAATGCACTGAAACAATAGACTATAGTAAATACTTATATTTTTTGACAATCAACTAAAGTAAAATGATTTGATGATAAAGTTAAAATTGCATCATTCGATATATCATAATAATAACTGTTTTCAGTGGCAAACGATCTAAATTCTATTAAGTTTCGGGTTAAAAATTTCACGATTGTATATTGTTATTTTACAATTTTAAATTTAAAAAGTTAACACACAATATGTCAATATGTAAATGACTCAAGTAATTTTGAAACTAATTTGGAACACATATTATATTATATTATTATCACTCTATTATATTAAAGCATTTATTTTATTTTCTACTTAATATAACTGCCATTGAAACTAAAAAATAAACAAATAACAGTTATTATTAAATAAATACCTTTGTTTATTTTTATAGCCAATAGGAATCAAAACAATAATACATTAATTTATATTTCATAATATTTAATATTATAAAACATAACAAAATAAACTTAATAACTAATTCTTAATTTCAGATTTGGAACGAAACAATGAATGTATTGAATTTACAATGATAATATATGATTATACGTTGGATTTTTGTGTGAATGTTTAGGCACACGTCTTTTAATAGAAAAATAATGCCTTTTTTCAACTTCGACATCATTTCTGGAAAAAAATGAATCAAGTTACTACATTGAATGATCAAAATAAAAAATTCTTTATACTCTTCAAAATAATAAGTTCAAAAAAAAAAAAAACAAAAGATGGGAAGTGGCTATGATTTACACTAGATGTTGTGTAAGTCACTGTAATCGATATGTTAAATTTGAATTAAATTATAAAAATCATTGTGTGCAAAAATCTATGCTGAGCAAAGATCGTCTATCAGCCTATATTACTAAGTATATCTTATGATATAATTGCATTTAAATTAATTGATTTTTTTATTATTATTATTATTATTATTATTAATATTACTATATTATTTTGTAATATAGTAGGTTGAATTAATTTTTACAAAATATTGCATCATAAAAATTAAATTGTAAATATAACATAATATTATAATAATGTACTTAAAATGTCCAAGCAGATGTTCGTGAATAATATTTTTTTAATTAGATTAGAATAACTAAAATTGTTTTTGTACAATAGAACAGTTACCTACTTGTCCGATTTTTCGAATTCAATTTTTATTAAATTTTTGCTGATATTTATTGTGTAAATGACGAGTTAAGTTAAGTTAATTTATAAAATATAATTGGCATAAGAAAATTAATGTACATTGTGCAATTAAAAACTGTTTTAAATTGTATTAATTCTTTCTGCCATTAACTAGGAATTGTTTAATAAAAATAAATAATTTTACATATTATATTACATACATCTATTAGCTGTATCATTATTCGATACATGTTCCCTGTAAGTAGGTAATAAACTTGTGGCGGGAGCAGGGAATTCACAAAAATGTTTTATATATTTTATCTTTCACATATTTTATATTTTGTTTTAAATTACCGATATTAAATTTCCAGTTACAAAGGGGGGAACGCTTGGGTTGTGGGGAGAAGCCCCCAGGGCGTTAGTGTGGTCTTACGGTACGGTCTTCACCCCTAGGGGGTTGATGAGCGAAGCGATCATAGGCGGAGGCGACGCCTAGTAAAATGAAAAATTATTAACATCATATTAAATATTCACAAAGGTAAGATAGTTAATTTTTAATTAAAAATCTATAGAATTAATAAAACTCCTCGTACATATATGTAGTAGGTACGTAAATTATTCAATAATTATAAGATATTTATATTTTATGGACATTGTGGTATTTACCGAAAATACGATGAATTGTTATTTAACTTTATGTTGCCATTTTCGTCATAATGTTTTATGAAATTCGGAAGTTGGGGTATTTTAAATTGTTATTTAAAATCTGGTGTGTAGGTAGTTGTATAGATAGTAGTTTTCTTAACAAATAATACTCATCCAAAAAATAATTGTCGAAACGTTTACTCGAAAGCCGAATAAAGTTATGTATTATATTATTTATTGACATTTGATGAAGTTGTAAAATATCCATACAATAATGTAAATACTTGTTTAAATATTATGATAGATTTATGTTTGTCATGTAGCCGAGCCGGTTAGTGTACGATATTATCATTTTTAAAATGCACATTAATTATATATAGTTCCACACGGAGACGTCTCCTCAGCCATTCCCTTATATATTATAAACAATAATATATCACATTTTAAATCTGGCTTGGTTTATATTAATATGTAATATACTCTGGTTGTTCTTGATATATTACCCGCATTCGATGGTCCAAACAACACGAGTATTAGTATAGGTATTGCAAATATATATATATACTCGTGTATATATATTTATGAATTATTAATGACCGCGCCGCGATTCAGAAAGCAGCTGTACATTAGTTCATTAGTATGTAGGTACGCCAGACGCAGAGGGTGAAAATGTCGTACTATGTTTCAACGAACGGTAAAGAATTAATTTTGTTTTATTACGTAATCGATTTTTGTAAAAAAAAAAAAAAAAAAAATGAAGAGTTTTGTGTCCTTTTAAAATAAGCTGCTGCCACGACACGATCGTAATGAGGTCTTTCGTGACCTATATTTACATACATATACGCATAACGTGCAATATACATTTTTAAATTTTATAAATGTTCTTAATCATAATATATATTGTTATACAAAACAACACAATAACTAGTAAATAATAATTAAGAATTCCCCATAAAATAATAGTCTCAATACATCTACAGTTTTAATAGTCTCCGATACATTATATTTTTATTATGTCTATAGGTTCCGAAGGGGTGTACATTGTAGATATAACAGACATTTGTACGTTACGTAGTAATGTATTGCATATTACACATAGGTACTTTTACAGTAAATTATTAAAGTAAGTGTTTTTCATAGGATATAACATTTTCGGGAAATTTTTGGAGGGCGTTATATAATAACATAAAGCTAAATACTCGCCGCAATATCAAATTTTTTTAATCAAATGTTTTATAATTTTATTGTCTTCATAAAAAAATAATATATTATGTTATGCACAAATAATAGCAATATAATATTACTGCGTCCATTGAATAATTATTGCGCTTAGAATGGTGGAAACTCATCTCACGAAAACATGATTTTCTATTAAAATATTAGGTATAATATAGGTGTTGGCACAGTGTCTAAAAGAACATTTTGCGTCACACGCAGCTTTAGAGATTTGAGTTCAATATATCACGTTTGTAAACTTGTAATTATTATTTCATTCGTCAGCTGCACCGTGGCTATTATAATATTAATACTCGTCATATTTTTGTCAATATATATAATGCATATATCTTTAGACCGACCTAAATAATATATTGTATTTTCGCAGAGGTTTCATTGACTCTCCAATTGCTTATTCAGCGGTCACAAATCAAATATCGGCCAAGCAATCGCATTGCGGGTAATAGGGGTTAAAAAAAGTATCAGATTTCAGTCCACGGGGACTAAGTATACGCGTATAATAATATCATACTAAGTATTGGTAGGTATGTACGAGCATTAACCATCGGTATAATAATAATATATTATTATATACCAGAAGGTGGAAAAAATAAAAAAATAATTTCATACTCACACGAATGATATGACTCGAACGCTATCATTATTACATATTCGTAATATAACATAATATATACAAAGTGATTTTTTAAACATATTCCCCCTATTTTTTTACTTAAATACATATCATTTGTAAAAAATTATTCAAGTTTAATGAATACGACACATCTAATATTCCATATTATAGTTTATAATTTCGTAAAACCGATTTTACGGATTATTATCCTTGGTATAAGCATTCTAGCGTCTCAGAAACTACTCAGTAGATATTTTGATTTAGGATACATCAATATTTTCAAAAAAATCATCACCTAAATAATTCGTAATAAAAATGGGGGGGGGGGGTTATTTGAAAAACAGAAGTTTGTATCCCATCTTTATAACTAGTACACCCCTTTATAATACTAGTACAAAAAATTCCATAAATTTGAAAATTAAGGTATCTTTAGTTTAAAAATTCTAAAAATCAGAATTTCAATATTTCTACTATTGAAGAAAAAATGGTGGGAGGAGGTGAGCGTACTTAAAAAATCTCAGTATATTTTTACAGTATGTAATAAATTTGTGGGGATTGAATTTCATTTCAAACTCAAATAACTATTAAAGGTAAAAGAAAACGTGATTTTTCGTGCACAGTAGTTGGGTATATAAAATAGTTGGATGCCAACTCGATATTGAACAACTATAGGTACTAGTGAACACAATAAATGTGAAAAAATAATGACGTACCTACCTAGTTGAACAGACGAACAGTACCTCTATACAGTTTGGGAAGGTGCTATTAATCATGAAAGTTTCGTCATGCTTTTGTTAATAAACTTTAAGTTCACAACTACCTACTAGAGAAAACACTTATTGGTGTTCTGTAAACTCCAAATAACGATAAAACAGCTTAAACGTTATTTTTATTTTTTTATAAACACTGCAATCATTTAGGTAAATTCGAAGTAATAACGATTGCGCTATTCTCCTTGATATAATGATCAATAAGTAATAACTGTATTTTAGTTTGCTTGTTTTATGATAATCAGACATAATTTAAGAATGATATTTATATATTACATATTATTATAATATGTTAACGCTCCTAAGTCCAAAGTAGGTTAAAGTAATACAATGTATTATTAAATGTGTACGGTTTTAAAACGTTTCGTAATTGTTTTAATGAAAAGTTGCAATATAATGTCATATTTTGTTGGAAAACAAAATGAATATATTTTTGTCGGTTGGCTTTTTATTATTTTTGTAAATAAAACCTAAGTTTTATTCATAAAAATAAACATAATGATAAAATAATAAACCATTAATTATTAAAGAAAGCTAATTAAAAAACAAATGTCTTCTTTAACCATAAACTCAACTCGTGACGTAATAACTAATGTTTGCTAACATTAGACTTTTAACAAAGGGCACTGTCTTCACTAATTATTATACGAAGTAATTTAGTTTCTTTTAGTATCCCCGGATAAACCAAATTATGTTGGAGGCTTAAATATTTTAAATTTGTTATTCGAAATCGATTATTATGTTATCTTTCAGCAATTTTTTTAATACATTTTTTTTATTATTATTTTTATTGATCTTAAGGATCGGAAACTATGGTCATTAGCATTTTGTAGGGGAGTTGCGGTTGGTAATTACGCAGGAACACATGTATGTAGGGAGAGGATTCGTCACTAAAAACACAGGGGGATCATCCATCAGGGAACGTTAGCGACGTCATTCGATACTTGACCTCAGAACACGTTAGTGACTGAAGCCAACCACCGAGCTACACCAGGCCCTTTTTTTATACTTTTTATAACTTGTAATATTTATTAAATAATTTATCTTTTTAAATTATTATGATATATTTTCTATTGGTACTATTAATATGTAATAATATGTGTAAAATATATTAGTGTATATGTATTAAATATTAATAATATTGTATACTTAAGTTTTTGACACATTAAACACAAATAAGTGGAATTATGTTAGTTTACAATTATGTTCTTTGAATATCATGCAATAAATATATTTAGCTACAACGTCATAAGTATCTGCACGTGCAGAATTGTAGGTACAGTTTAGTGTATACGAGAAGTAGGTTCAATGAGCACGTCATACACTATTGGACATAATATATTATATACTTAATATGTATTCACATTTCGTAACCAATTAACATTATTGTATATCATAATCGTAATTAGGATACATAAATAATGTGTTTTTTGTGCAATAATCGATTTTTATTTTATTTTCAATACCTAATTAATTCAGAATTTACTTAGGTATTTTTTTATACAAATAAATAGTAGATCCTATAAGTTAAACAATTATACAATTAAAACCAATTTGAATGCTTGTATAATTTGAGCGATATTGTCCGATTAAAATATAATAATGAGAATATTTTATAATATAACAGAACTATTGATTTTTTAGGTTATATCAACATCAGTCAGACTTTAATTTAAAAACAAACCTACTATATGTCAAATACTTCTTTAAAACTATATATTTTTGAGTAGAAAAAAAAACGGTATGATTAACCCATGGCTAATATTACAAAGAAAAAACAGTATTATATCTACCGGGTGATCCATTTAACTTAAAAGACTCGTAATTTCAAAGACTTAAATGTTTTCTGAAATATTGTGTGTTGTACGTTTAATATGGATCACTTCGTTTATAGTTTAAAAATGATAAATTTCCATTAGTTTATACAAAATAAATACAATTTGACTATGAACTAAACAAACTACCTTATGAAATCAATCATGCTCCAATGTTGAAATATTTTAAACGTTGTTCATGATTAATTATATTTTTAATATTCACAAATGTTCATGAATGTATAGGTATTTATTGAAATTTACGAATTTTTAATTCAACAATGTATAATCCGTATGATATAATTTATTTTAATCATCTGTACTTACATAATTGCGTTTTTTCGTCAAACAATAGTGAAACTTCGTATATAATACAATATAATGTGCATTAAATATTAATGTAATAAATTGTATTTTAAATGTTTTTAGACTACAACACAGTCTGTGGCAAATAGTATTTATTGTAATTACTAATAATGCAACGAGTCATCATGAATGTTTTGTATTATTTTATGTACTATATCATGGTAGGTAATACTATTGATATTAATTATTAGGTATTATTAATTATACTATATATAGTTATGATTAAGGTAATAAAATTCTTAATATAAAAAAGTCCAACCAGTGATGTTTGAGGGGGAGGGGTTTGGTCTTAATCACAAGTCATTCTCCCATATTGTATACGCGGGTCCTTATACCGGCAGTGTGTGTGAATCGAATCACTTAACACCAGTGGATCTCGAACTGTGGTACGATTACCGCTTATGGTATGCGAAAGGCTACATTATAATATGGTAGTAGGTGGAAGGCTGTGTGGTGGTGTACCTACGGATAAGTCATAATATTTTTACTAATGTTTGTAACGGATCTAATATTACATATTTTATATCTTATGTACCTGCTGTTAAATATTTTATGGATTGACATTTTAAATAGTTTTATTTTTGGTCATTAGTGCTACCTACATTATAATGACCGATCCACAGTACACATATTGAGTGGTACTCGAACATTTTGAGAATCTCTGGTCAACACGTCCTTCTGATGACACCGCGTGTGTTCGCGTGAACGGTATATGCTATGGGACGTCGACATGAGTGCTCACCACCACAATCGGAATAACGCATAAAAGTCGTACGCGATAGTACCCAACAAATCACTCCTCTACGCCAGCTAGGGTTCTCAAACCATGGTGTGCGCAGAAGACTACATTATAATAACAATATGATAGTAGGCAGAAGGCCACCGTACGTGGTGGTAGTAAGGATAAATTATAAACATTTGACTAATGTTTGTCTAATATTAGTTTATATCTTATGTAAATATACGTCATTATATCTAATGATAAATGTACCCAAATTATCATTCTTATCGTTGATTGTTACGTGTATAACATTTTAAATGGTTCTATTTTTAGCCATTTTAGTGATACCTACATAATACATTATCGATCCATAATACACGCATTGGATGGCAAGCGGAAAGTTTGAGAATCTATGCCCTACACGTCCGGTCACACGCACGTGTGTTCACGTGAACGGCGTGTGGTATCATGATTGGACGTCGATATGGGTCCTCGCCACCGCAATCGGAATAACGAATAAAAATCGTACGACACTCGAGCGCTTGTGCCTGCCTATATCAATGCAAACGGGACGAGACATAATAATATTCAAGTCGGGGCGTGAGAGAAAAAGGGGTTGTAAATTTGTAATATCATTTATTTGCCGCGTGTGTTTAATATACCTAGGTCCTATGTATTATAGGTATATTATTATATAATAGGAACGGTCGCGCGGGTGACGTGCGTTACGCGTTCCGAATGAATTTAGGTAAAAACAAAAATAAAAATAGAAAAAGATAATAATAATTATTATAAATAACGAATTCTGCGTGTGTAACGTATATATATATATATATATATTACCAGCCCATAAATATATATTGCATATTATTGTTATTATTATTATTATTATGAAATGGGTCGGAGCGACGATGGCATTGCTGCGAGCCGAAAAGACACACGCGTAGGTATACGCACGCACACACACAAAGCAATTATTATTGGCTCGTAGGGCCGCGGGTCAATACGGCACCATTAACTATTTACGCGGTACATGGTATATTATTGTAGGGTCGGGGGGAGCGTATTCGGATTTCGTGACGTGCTGGTTAACGAACTCGACGGTCCCCTTCATCGGTAGTGGTGTTTAAAATATTATTATTATACATTCTGCAGAATGACATTGCCAGTTAGACGAACCACCATATCTATAATAATATTATTATAGTATCATCATATCAGGCGTAACTAACGAGGTGAGCTGCGGGTGTGTGGTTGAGAAGTTTTTAAAACCTTATTGTACATTGTGTAATTTATGATTACTGTACCCATACCTTATTTCGTTATCAAAAAATGTAAAGAATCTGACTCCTCTACTATTTAAAGTCTTAATCGGTCCCACCACATCGCTGTCCACTGGTCTAAACTATAAACAATTATATGAGTTTATTAGCTAACTAACTACTTGTCCGAATTTTGATTTTGATTAATCGAAACACCCTGAATATTATAATTTATACGATGTGTAATAAGAGAACGAGGGTCGTCTACAGTGTTTCACTGAGTCGTCGATTTATTTCTCGCCATCCCCAAATTACGCCTGAAAAAAAAACGGGAAACGTGAACCGCGGCAATACAATTCGAGAAAATCCGAGAGCGGTTTTTTTCATTTTATTATTTGTTTGTTTTCCGTCGACTGTGCGATAACGCTGGAGTCAATTTGTGATGACGACGGCCGTCCTCGCGTTAACAATTGCGCAATACAGTACTGCGATATGACGTTATACACTACACGTTATGTACATAAATAAGTACCTACCTACACTAATAAAATAAATCTTCAAAACTCAAAAATCGCGAATAAAACTATCCCACTATTGTGAGTGCATTGTTTTTTTATTATCATACAACGAAACCTCTAAATACCAGACGCTCTGAAATGTTGTCCGTTATTCAGAGGGTTCTGATTGTAAAAGTTTGCAGTTGGTTCTCGAGGAAACGTCCGCTGTTTGGAGGTATTCACTATTTGAAGGTATCCGCTATTGGGAGGTGTCCGTTACGAGAAGTTTTCCTGTATATAATTGTTTATCGATGCTCGTTGATATATACATAGAGAACGACCACCCGCCACGCGAGTGTTTTCCTCATTTTAAATTTCACATGATTACAATATTACCACCTATGATATTATTATAAGTATGCATCGCTTCAAGAATCATACTGTAAAAAAAAAGTAATACGTAACCAAGCAATGTTGGGCCCTTCGACCTTTCTATAAAATGCTCAAATCATATTATAATATTATATAATACGGTTGTTACTTGTTATCGACCTCAAAGTTATATGTCATGTTCAATTGGAAATTAGAATATCTTACTGCGGCTGCAAGTGTAACTGCTCATTGTATATAGTCGTTCACAGTCGTTTTGTAAAACATTATGTACCTTTTCTTAGAGAAGTTAAGAACACGTCCTGTGTACATGATATTTTTAAATTAATAATTAATAAAATTTTATGTAAGACATAAAAATAAGTAAAAATTAATAGATGAGCAACAATCTAAATAAAATTCCTACCAAATTGTACTCAAATATAACTTGAACAGTGATTTCAGTTTTTAAAAAAAAAAAAATAAAATTATGGATAAAACAAATTTTTAATGCCAGTCAAAGACAAAAATGTGAATCTCCCGTAATATAACACAGAAATTGACAAATTGTTTATTAAAACAAAACGTGATATGGTTACCGCTGGAAGAAAAGAAAATTCAGTCAACACAAATTATAAAAACATACTACTTTTGAGCCGTAAACTATACTATTTTGCGCCTACACAGGATGATTTTTAAGTATGTTCAGCCTAAATTATGCATGATATATTCAAGTTGTGATTTATGGAATTTTTAAATACCCTTGATGATCATATTTTCGAATCCTTGAGATTTTTGGTAGATGGGTTAGGTAGTTGTGGATTAGACGATTTGAAAAAAGTTAGTAATTACTATTGATCCATCAATATAAATAATCCAAATATAATAAATACTACACCTAATATTACATAATATTTTCATAAAACTATTTTTAAGGATTATTATTTTTAGTATAAACATTAGCTAAATAAGTTTCAGTTGGAGGTTTCCATTTTAAAAATTAGAAGTTTGTATTGCCGCAAGACATTCCTTAAGTAGTACAAAAAATATCAGTAACTTTAAAATAATATATTGTATTGTTTTCTAGTATAGTAAATAATAATATTATTTTTATTGGGTAGATGTACTTAAATATTCAAATTTTAATAAATGCACAATCAAAGGAAAAAATGAAGATAAAGATGCTAAAAAATCATCCTATATATTTAGGTATGATGTTCAAGCGCACAGTTGTAGTGTCATAGTTTTATATTATTGTTTTCGTCGATGTGCCCACGTCATCTAAGGTATTTATGAAATGGCTAGAATATCCATAACGCCTCCCATCGTTATTTGGACTCGAGTAAATATTATGCCATTTTAATTATCGCGGAAATCGAGGGGTAGAGTTCTAAAATGATAACGAACACACGATCACGATAGCGGAAGATGATTTATTGTGTTACTACGTTAGTAGCATATTATTTTACTGTCCGGATCTGTTCCCGACCATGTGATCGTATATAAGTCGTAAACTCTTAACAAGTTAATATAATATTATTATAACACTCAACCGTACGATTAAACGCAATATGCCACGTGCACTGTACATTATTACATAATATATTATTTAAAATATTTGATCCTATAAATTTACCATGCCATTTCCGATCTCGAAAACGTTTTGTTACAACGCCTTAATACACACCTGCAGTGCAGTAGCGCAACTTATGAATAGTGGGCGGTGCCTTGGTGCCTTCGAGTTTATATGAGCTCAAAGATATTTTGAATGTTTAAAGTATGAGAGTTGAACATTTGTCTCGATACATATAATGCTATGTTTGATCTGGGAACGAATTTAGTCTATCGTCGAAACTACGAGAAAAACAAACACATTTTACCGGCGAAAATAGTATAGGGAATTAGGAGGACTCGAATTAAGTCCTAATCAAGTTAGTACTTTGATCTCTTCAAAAAACTCAATTTTATGTTGAATATTATTAATATATAAAAATTATTTAAAACTTGGGGACAGCACACAGTGAAAGCTAAGCTGATAAATTACCCTAAATTTGGCCAAACCTCTCGGATATGTTTCGTCTTAAATGCTTCTTATAGTTAAATCCTCTTAACAGTAATTTATTTTCTTTTTTAATATTATTATTTGTTTCGTTTTTGGTTGCCATGGAAATGTATTGAAAAACACTGAATTATATATTACAATTTTGTTGATATAATAGAGAGGGTTTTTTTTCGTGATACCGGCTTTGTTTTTGGTAAGTGATAAAAAGTTACAAACACTATTTTAAATATACATTAACAGTATGTATTTATATGTTGCTTATATTGTTGTAATTATATTTACACAAAACATATAAACTTAAATACCGATAACTAGTGTTCGGAAGTTGTGGCACTAAAACAATTACTCTATAACACTTATATATATGCACTTAAAAATAACGAAATATGCGCTGTAACTAGCAATAAAAATAATAAGCTAATTCAAACATTGTATTAAGACTGTCGATTTGTCCGTGCAGCAGCGGTGAAGCGTGTTTGAGGTATGCTCAAGCCGAGTTGAATCCAACCCTATAGGTACACACTGAGGTTATTATTGGTATCATGGCATTCAAAATTATCACATTAAACTTAACAGTTTTTCATGTGCACAAAAAAAAGACAGACATGAACCGGAGCTCTGAAACTTAAACTGGTCTCATTTCCGCATGAAGTATAAACAAACCAATTTCCAGACCGAGTGGTATCCGCAGATGACCGATAAGCAGAAACTAATATGTTTCGATTACATACTTTTTATACCACACGTCTAATCTATAGCGTGGTATATACAACACGAGTTTCGTCGTAGGTTAAATAAATCATATCTGTATCGTATAATTTATTATTTTTAAAATTGAATCGTTGAACGCCCACGTCCTGCAAATATAGATAGGTACTAATGCATTTTATTATTAACAGATAATATACAATTATTTAGATTAACTCTAACAGAATATTATAATGTAAATTTTTATTTTAGAAATTGGATCATATTTAAAACCAACATTTTGTTATTTATCACAAAAGCTTGGCAAGCAACATCATATATATATATATATATATTTAATTGACGTACCTAACTAATATATTGGTATCAAATATATTCAATAAAAATACACTAACTACAATAACCTGTGTATTTGATACGTAACATGGACACGAGCAGATATGTATACAAATTTAAATTATTATGTCGTTTTACTTCGACCGTTTGTTTAACCACACGCTGCGTATATTATACTATTTATTAATCATTATTATGACGTGCATTACGGTCATGACTAAACTGTGTTTCGTTTTCGTATAATTATAATGCACCCGTAACACAGAAGTCTCAAAAACAACATTTACATTTTACGTCATATTATATTCATTCGTATGGTTATAATATTATTATACTTACTGACACCGTTCTAACGTAATAACATTATAATTGATTATGTGGGCATATCTTTTTTCAAGTTTTCCATCCAATCGATTAAGTACATAATATTTTTTGCATCACTCATGATTTTTGCGATTTAATCTATTTTGCAATTTTTTTTTCCTGGAAACTTAACTGTAGTAGACAATAGTAAAGCACATTACACAGGAATATCTTACATATTATTATTATAATATTAATTAATATTATTATATTGTATTCGTTATTTATAAAATAGATAAAATATTATGTACTTGAATTTAACGCAATTTTCTTTATTGATTAATAAAATTAAAGAGTTATAGATCAACGTTATCGGATAACATTTTTTAAGATCTATAAGTAAATGGTACACGTTAAATTGGTATATTTTTAATGCCTTTCAATAATAAAATCACGATAACACGGCGTCATGGATAGGCCATTTAGCTACATATTTAACACGAATTTTCCGGTAAACGATTGCTGTACCTATTGTACAATTTTGTATTTTTTTTTAATACATTTTAATTAGAAGAGTTATCTGTCCAACAAGTAATGGAAACTTGTATATTTCTATACAATATATTTAAAGTATTTTAGGCAAAAAATATTTGACACTCGTATTTGTTTGGTATTTACTATGGAATCATAATATGTATATAATATAATATTTATGTGTACATGCCCCATATAGAGTGTGATCACGATAAGTGAAAACACTCAATAACTATGTGCAGGCTTCATATATTTTAATTCTATTTTTTTGGTTAACTAATAAACATTATTATACACATTTTCAAATAATTAGACTATTTTTGTGACGGTTAATTTTGCGCATGCGCACGATTTTGTATTTTTAATGAATTTTAGTGGTGGTTGAATTTCATTTCTAAGTTAAAAAATGACCGAGTTATAGCAATTTGAGTTTATGTTATTTGTTTGAGTGTAACATATTATTATAAAATACGTAATTAATAATAATAAAAATAAAAACTAAATCCTAATTATGAAATACCTGTTTACCTATTGTCTTTATCTTTACTAAACTTATCTCAGTAAATGTATTAAAATTGTAATGTATAAATAATATGATACGGGCATAGGTCCTAACCATTTAGAATTACAGTCAATAACCGTACAAATACTATAAAATCAAATCGCTATAACTCGGTCATTTTTCAACTTAGAAAAGTAAACTAAAATTCATTAAAAATACAAAAAAATAATAATTTGTGGTTAAAAATGGATCATGACATTTAAAAAAAAGTTTATTGTGAGGATGCGTAAAATTAACCGTCACAAAAATTATCTAATTATTTGAAAATGTGTATAATTATGTTTATTAGCTAACCAAAAAAGCAGAATTGAAATATATGAAGTCTACTCATAGTTATTGAGTGTTTCCACTTATTGTGATCACACTATATGCTGACAGGGCCCCCACAAAGGGTTGTTGACCTAGAGCACAGGGGCTCGTTGAAATTAATTTGTAATTTTTGAAATGTTGATAGAAATAGGTACTTATTTTATATAAAATATTATTTTATGATATAAACATATATTATAATATATTAAATAATTAAAATATTTTAAGCTATGGGCTAATTATTGATTACCTAAAAATCGTATATGGGACACCCGTATTGCATGAAATGGATTGTATTTTATTGGAAGTTTTGTATAGAGCCCGCAAAAACATTAAGTCATATTTATGTATAACACTATAATGTACAATATTATAGTATCGTAAGTTATACGTAAAGAAATGTCACTATAATAACAATATTCAGTAATTGAAATAATTTCGATTTCCTGCATAAGGTATGATATATATTATATATATTATATATATATATAGCTGTGCTGAGCCCAGTAACTGCAAATATTTATAATATTTGTAATATATAAGGTAAAGATCATTTTTGTAAATAAAATATCTCGATAAATACCCATACCTACCTATGCATTTTTTTTTTTAACAAACACAAACGTATGGTACGTAGGACAAATTAACTCGAAAGAGAACAATATTTGCAGACGCTATTTGAGTTGTTTCCCGTTCGATTGGGAACATTAAATTCCGCTACATACATGTCGCGTCATTTTAATGAATGTTCGTAAATCAATATAATATAATTATTTTATTTGCACACATATTTCGGGTATTTCGTTACCAATGGTGATTACGAAAGAAACGGCTTTCTGCAATTTGATAGACTTTTTTTCGTACAGTATTTTGGGATGGTATAGTATTAAAATATATATAGTATTATAGCTATTAGGTATATAAAATGTATAACGTCTTATTGTATAGTTGACTCAATTTGAGGACTTCGTTTAATGTTTTTGTTTTAAATGCTAATTAATAGTATGGAATATACCTTAGCTTTTCGTTTTAAATCAATATGGTTTTTAAAATAAGTATACACGTCTTTGTTTAATCTACATTTTTTCAAGGCTTTTATATCTCTACATAATTGATTGGAAATACCTTATTATTGATCGATACAGACCATTTTTAAATTGTTTTTTTTTGTTTCAAAAACTTTAGGTTAGATTTAACTGGTTATCTTTGGTTTTCGTTCATGTTATTATAGTATGAAAATAAAATACTATTCTGGGTAATATAGAGGGTGTCAGATTTCTAGGTCATGAATTCGAGAATTATCACGAGATTTTATTTGTTATTACTTAGATTAGTTTTCAATATCAAATTCATTTAGAATGTGTTTTGGGTAAAATGTTTTGTGCTAAACTTTAATAACAAATAATTATTAAAACGACCAGGTTTCAACTTTTTATCACATCATTTTTTTTTTTGTTATTAACGTTCCTGATTCAATAGTGACACGTAACAAATAGATTCACTTTTTAAATTATTCAAATCAATGTAAAAATATTCAAAAATATAAAAAAAATACATAAGACTTGATGTCGATTATAAAATGTTTTAGGCTTAAAGGATTATGATGTGTCATTTCCTTCCTATCTGGGTTATCGTCCGCGACAAATTTACCTGACCTCTGCTTAGGGTATTTAATAATTTCCGGTAGCTGTTACAGAGTGAGTGGAAGAAGGGTAAAAGTTGTCCGTGATTCATCATTATAGTTAGAATGCGCATTAAATACATCGCGTTTACATTTGACAGACTTCCGAATCCCCGCGCTAAAGTTTCAAAAGGTTACTGCAGGGGAAATCCACCAGGGCTCATCTATTTAAACAGAACTCATCGATGCAAGATTCGAGGTCAAATATTTTTTAAGCATTATCAATTAAATGAAAAGATATATGTGAATTTATAGTTTATTATTATGATATTAATGATATGAGATGAGCTAACTCAGGAATATTAAAATCATTATATCAACTGTGTTCAGTTGTATCTATAACACTGCAATGTACTGCAAACTTCTTATATATATATTACAAAGTTTTAAAACCTTTATGGATATAATGTTCAATAATTATAATATTGGCAAATAAACTTTATTTTATGATTTTTTAAACATACATAGCTATATAATATAGTTACTGATGTAATGTCGTTTTTATTTTCATTTTAAATCTTAACATTTGTTAATAGTATTCTTAAAAGTATCAATTCATTTTTTGAAACGTCTGTGTGATAACTTTAATTTATCGATTTTGTATTAATATATAATATAATATTATATTAAATTATTTTATTGTATGGAACATTGAGATGTCTAAGTGGGTGAAAAAGAATTAATTTTTTTAATATAAAAATGTCATATAGGTTCATATTTCATCAATGTCAATCTTGTCATCATTAGTTTTTATCCAAGTTTTTTATCATGTTATTTTGTAATATATTTTCTTCAAACCAAAAACATTACAATAATATGTCTTAGAAATAAGGGTATAAAAATAATCAGATGTGTAACGTACCTATCGTATTTTATTATGAAGCATATTGTTATATAAGATTTGTCTCGTGTATTATTCATTATTTATTTATTATTACATTTATTTCCATTCGTTTATTGTGAACTTCAGACTTCGCTCTATTATAATAAGTGTACACAAAAAATAAAGTGTGCGTGTTGTGAGGACGCGTTGGTGAAGACGTGAACCTTTTTTCGGAGTAATCAATTTGATAATAAAAATAACAATGGTGTTTGCAATTGTAATACTGATACACTAAAATTATCTAGATAAAAAAAAGTCCTGACACATTCTCACATTTATAAAATAAACTAAAAACCGAAGAAGTCGATATGCTGGATAGTAGGTTTAGATTGTACATCGCCATTGAGTAGATCAATAATGGATAGAGGTAACTTATAAGCCATAAGGTCAATATACAGTGTATATAAGTCACGTACCGTAAAATAGTGGATAAAGTTCCTGGTATAAATATAGCTTAAATTTTTCTTAATCTCTTTAAAATTGAATTTTATTAAGAAAATTTTAAATAAAAGTGTAATGTTTCAAGTTTTTAGGATTAGTATTTTTTGAATTGCAACAAAATAACAAAAACAACTTTATTTTTGTTAAAAATGTTACCAGGTATTCAAATCCAATTTAAACTTGAAAGTCTACAAAAAAAAATTGTACATTTTAATATGTATTTTTGATATTTATAGGTTGCTATAAAGAAAACTAATGAGAGATTTTGTATTCAATTTTCAAGTTTTCTAACCTACCTGGCGTATAAATTTTAAATTAAAAATCGGTATACATCCGTGGCTACCAAGTTGTGTCAATATTTGAGCTTCAATAAAAAAAAAAACTAATGAGGCTTAACGTTAACTTTTAAATTCAGAGAGAAGCGATTAATGTATTTGTTTTACAACGTGTGTATTTTTTTTTTATTTTATTTTATGCTTGAAGAACTTTTCTACAGCAGAAAAAAAAGGTTCAGTCATCAACTTCAATGGTGGTTTACAGTATCAAATTGGATCTAGTATATATTCTCTATAGTTTTTTTAGTGATCGGGGAGGGGGGGATTGCAAATGTAGGTAACAGCTAGCGACTATACAGTAGATGTCGAGTATATACGTTGTCATTGAGTAGGTCACTGTAATGGATGTATTACATTCGAATTCAATGATAAACCATATTTGTAGACGAAAACCGATTCTGATCAGAGAATGTATGTCAGCCTTTAATACTACGCTTATTTCATATGTATATATAAATATTGCTATTATATAGTAATTTCAGCATTAGTAGGCAATAGCTTAAAATTAATTTAAATATTCTGAAAATGTCTATGCGTACAGTAAAATTCAATAACGTACGACTTTCAAGTCTTCGTGAATATATTTGAATTCCAAAAAAAATAACTAAAGTCGTTTTTCTTTGTTATAATATATCCAGTTTCCTCAAAACTTGAACTCAAATATCTATTTTATTTTTATTTTGTATCGTCTAATCATTTTAGACATTTAGGTGCATCTAAGGTATTTGAAGGTATTATGAGGTATTTGAAAATATTTGTACAACTCCAACTCCTCAACTTTTCTAGTAGAAAAAATGCTTTATTCATAAACATTGATAGAGGTTTTTGAAAGCAAATTGGATTTAGTTGGAATTTTTGGGAGGTCGAAATTGAAAATTCTCAGTATTTTTTAAAATAATCAGTAAAAACAAAAATAAATGAAAAATTATTTGGTGAACTTGGTTAAACCTTTTTCGCTTGGATTGTAATTGATTAATTTTAGTTTTATTTTCCGAAAATGTCAATAAAAAGGCGGGTAAAAAGCTTAAACATTTAATACAAGGTTTTATTATAGCTATCTAAAAATATTAACGATACATAGGCACGATTATTTTTTATAAGCATTTATAGTTCAAATTTTGACAAAACCACAGTACTTAATTTATAGATTAAAATTTATATAATATTAAATTTGTATAGCTTAGACTTGAAAATACAATACAAGGTCTTTCATACAAATTCATACTTTTACCAAAAAATTACTGAGTTTTTTAGGACATTTGGTATGTGTTTTTGCAAAAATGAATTCTTTCTGGTAAGACTTTCATTAATTTACGTCTTGCTTACTAATTGACGACAATATTGAAACTTGATAAATATTTTTTTTTAAGTAATACTTATAAGGGAAATGGATCGAGGCTTCAGCCTCTGCGTACGCCACTGTATTCATTCTATTTAAAAATGCTTATACGCTTTGCTTACCAAATGATATAGTTAGGAAATCGTTCTATATTTTATAATCTTTTAATCGAAAACGTTATTATATTTTACAATGCGATATTACAGCATATTGTTATAAATCCTATGTCTATTATAATTGTTATTAATTTTTGGACGGTGTTGCCGTAAAGTATTTAGAAAGACGCGTATCGACTAAAATCAAATGGAATAGAAATTATGATTTAAATACTCGCGGCCGTTTTAAAATAACATATTGCCGTAAATCATGTAATATGAAATTATATATTTTAATAAAATAATGTTGTACTAGATGATAAAGTATAATATATTATGTACGATGAATAATAATAATAGTATAATATGATGTTCTCGAGACGGTTGGGTATACATAGCTAGGAACCGCGTAGTGGCCGCACGGGTCATTATGGATTTTGTAAAGTAGGTAGTCGTATGTAAAGGATGATGATTATAAAGAAAAATCAAAGCTCCCTTCTCTAGCATAACATAATATAATAATATAATGACGTGATACGTATATTATATTATATTTATGCACGTGTAATAATCTGTCAGACAGCGGAAAAGCGTCGTTGTAATAATAGCTGTGGCTGATGTACATGTTATAGTAATAATATTAGATTATGTATACAGGCCGATCAAAAATGTGTGTTACGATATTTTATTATTAAACTGTGAAGATTTCACGATAATCATGGACAGTATTTTGTGAAATAATATAATATTCACTTGGCTGTTTTTGAGACATGGTTTTCACTACAACGTGCATATTAGTGTGATGGCATGAAGTATGAGAGCTAATTAAAATACGCGGACGATGATCTGCTCGGAATGGAGTCGATCCGCTGCAGCTCCTCCGCGTGGAGGAGTATTCGACCATCGAGATATTATTTCGTGAATCCGGGATTAAGTCGAACGTTGGAAGAAAACGACATGTAAAAATTACACTTCGAATTACCTACACGCACATCACGCGTCAAATATACAGGATGATTCACCAAGCACGTTCACCCCGATATTTTCCAAATAATAATGATTATATTCAAGTTCTGATTGTTCTGAGCATTTCAAAACCATTACAAAACCCCCCTCCTTTTATTTATTGTAAATTATTAAGTGTATATATATTTTTTTAAATATTAATGTTCCTAATTCAACTTCAAACGAGTAGTTTCTCAGTTATTTAAAATATATAAACACTAACGATAATAGTTCTAAAAATAGTACTTATCATATATAAATGAACAATTCTTATGAATTATAATATACATTTTGATAGACTAATATAAATTGCCGAAATTCTCGAATCACCGTTTCCCCCAATTCTTCACATTACCGTGGACTTATTATACTATCCTGAGTACACAAAATTAAAAAACTTAAAAACTATTAATTCAAATTTAGATTACGCTAAGTCAACATTTTTAGGAGAAATATCTGGTTAATAATTAATAGTAAAAAGGGATGGGGTTCTTATATAAAAACCAAATTTAGTTTCTCCGCAGGAGATTCCCTAAGTAGTACAAAAATCTTGTGAACTTTAAAACAATATTATGTTCTTTTTAAGAACCTATATTTCAAAATTGCAAAAATTAAATTTCAAATATTATTGAAGGCAAAAATATAGAAGGTGAGCATGCTTGGTGATTGACTCTGTATATGCGTATAAAACATAAAAATTGGGGTAAATATAGTGCTCGAGTGCCGCCGTTGGTAACTGGTAAAATTGGTAGAGCCCCCCCCCTCTTTTTGATAAAAAAATAAAATAAAAATGAGTCTTGTAATAATATATTCAATATTATATCTACAATATAAACTTTATTACTATGTATAATAATATAATATATAGACGGAGTCATGCAGGAAAACGTATTTACACGAGTGTGGGACCAATATATTATCATAAAATGTTTTCCATATTTAATACTCATTGGCGACCATTTATATAAAAAAAAAACAAATTAGTAATACTTCTACTATTACTTTTATAATCTGCAACCAATGGAAAGCATTTATAAACGAAAAGTACAGTGGAGCAAAACGTCAAATCTTGAGTTTCAAAAAAGGCTGAAAGAGTCATAAACCATCTGATAATCCAGTGATATGATAATAATATTATACAGCAGTGATTCTCAACCAGGGGGTCGCCAACAATATTCTTAGGGTCGCCAATTCATGTGAAAAAAAATCGATTCACTTAGAATATTATAATTGATAGAAAGTGTTATAATTATTATAATTATATAAATATTCCTTTTTCAACGACATGCTTATGCAAAGCAGTATTTTTACGATTAAAACCAAATCGAGAAATCGGCTGGATATATCACCAACAATGAGAATAAGTCAAACCAAATCTGTTGATTCAAGAATTAATAAAATTAATTCAAATTAACAAGAACAAAATTGTCATTAAATTAAAAAAATATTCAAGTGTACATAATATACCTATTTTTTGTAAAATGTATACACAAATAAATACAATAATAACAGTTTGTAAATTTGTTTAATGCTTACATTACAAAAGGGTCGTTAGAAATCTTGGTGACATTATATACGAGTTCGCAAACTCAAAAAGGTTGAGAACCGCTGTTCTATAGAGTATAGACAGTTGTACTTGTAGGTATACATGTTCAAAGAAAATATATTAGGTACCCATATAAAATATATAATACCCAAATTATTGCCGGTATATAATAACTATTACCACTGAGATTTTTATGTCACAAATTGTAATAAATTAAAAAACATGGAAGAACTCGTGAAAAAGGCAATTAAATGTATTATTTTTATCTTTAACTCATAGCGAAAAACAAGTACAGAACGATGACGATGGCGGCAGCGATGGTCAAATTATAAAATACATTGTTATCATACGTTAGCCATGGTTGATAATAAACGTAGGTGTTATTTACCAATCGGCGAGTACGACAGGTGGTACAAAATACGAAAATAGCCGGTAACGTATTTATTTCATTGTCGCTTTCGCATTGTGCTATTGTGTCATTCGCTGAAGGTATATCGGAGCACAAATTCAAATCTCGAGTTTCAAAAATAATATTGTTTATAGAGTATAAACAGTACTTGTATACACATTTAGGAATAAAATAATATTAGGTGCCCATATAAAATATTATATAAAATACAAATTGTTGTCACTATATAATAATTATTATGACTGATATTTCGATGGTCCAAATTGTAATAATTAAAAACACCAGAAAACTCGTTAAAAATGCAATTTAATTTAATATTTTTTATCTTCTTACAAAAGTAAAAAAAGGAAAAATTAATATGACTATGCCTATTGAGCTCAAAACAAATTGATGATCAATTTTACGTACAAGTATGAGGAACCTTGTATTAAATTGAAATGTTCCTTTTATTTACAAGCAAACCAATTAATTTTCGTAAAAAAAAAACAAATAAACGTTGAACTTTGAACGTTTGAAATATCTAAAAATGATATCATGACTAGGAAATGATAACATAAATAAAATATTTTGTCAAGTCATTAATTAATATGAACGTTATTCAATTTTGAATCACGACAAAATAACAAAATATAATTATTTCAAACCAATATCGCGTATATCACCTCATATTTTCTTAACTTTTTTTTGTTTTCTTGATTATATTCCTTGTATCTTCAAAGTTTTATACTGAATCTTTAAAAAAACTCCTAAAATACATGATGACAGACACACACTTCCAAAAAATACACACACGTCATTGCAAAACCATTACATCAATCCCTCCATTAATGGAATCTGAAAGTAGTTGATGGACTCGCCGCAAAATGCATTTGAAAAATATGTTACCTAATTCATTAGTCTGTGAATCTACTTACAAGCGCGCGAGTGGTGCAGTGTGTTAGTACATGTACCTATGTTAATAATATTATATTATTGTATATAAAAATGATAATGAATCGACCGTGCAATGTTCTACAATTTTTTGATCACGAATATAAGTTGAAAAATAATGAGAAATTGTTTTAAAACTGTTTAAAAAAACCCACGTTTAAACGACCATCTGGATCACATCATATTTTTCCACTTATACTAAGAAGTTGCGTTTTAACGGACGTGAAGAGAAACCAATAAAAAAAATAATATGAAAACGTATCAAAATCGCAGTATTTCATGGCAATAAACATAATATTTTGGTTTACATGCTGATATTATAATTATATTGCGTGAGCTATGGCTAAACGCCGACTGGAACGCCGACGACGCTGCGCCTTGCCCCGCGCGCACCAGACCACAAACGGACTTGCTGCATATTCGTACTCGCAAATAAGGGGCTTAATGTACTGTTACGAAATGCGTGTGTGCGTGTGTATTTGCGGACGAGGCTCATATTATTATACACCGTATAATAATAATAATAATAATAATATCATACGACACGCATGCGCGTGACTACAGTACAGAAATTAATACCTGCAGAGGGGGCCATAGAAAACCAAAGTTCAAAATAAGCCGCGGGGGCAAACACACCCAGGAGCCTCGGTATAGAGTTAAGTAAACACGGGGAGTCTTGTAAAATCAGATTTGATAACGTAACCCTCACACCCATCCTTCCCCGCCGGGCATTAAAAATAAAATGTAAACAATGAAACAGAATAAAATATCGTTCACATATCTACCTATACTTAAAACGTTACATGAAATTATCAATAATTTATTATTATAGGTAGCTGTATTGCGATATTCCCTTTGTACATTAAATACATGTAATATTATTAGTTCATCTAATCTGTTTTGGGTCTCATATAGTTGTAGTCGACCATTGATATAATATGATTATATATATATATTTAAGTCATACGGCGTGTAAGTCATTGACGTATGTGTTTCGATACTGTTGTCATACGTATCTCGTAAGCATTCGGTAGGTCCAAAGTAAAATAATTTTGTCGTCGTCAATTATTTTACACGCATATAGAACCCGTGACGGTTTTTTTTCTTTTTCGCAAGGATTTAGATTTAATAAATGCCATACGATAAGTAAAAAAAAAACGAACAGAAGGGGCGGCTGCGTACGTCTGAGGGGGCTGGTCACGATCCCGCTCCCCCCAACCCCTAGTTGCACCGATGACAACACGTACCTACGGGTTATAATACAATATGATATTGTTATAATAATATTATATCGCGGGGAAAGACCGGCGATGGGAATATTATTATTACACTCGGCGACGGCGGCGGCGGCGGCGGCAAACGTGTACCTATACGTGTACATGGCCCGCGCGCGCGCGACCGCGCTCGTCTATGCGTGTGCGTGCTGTGCTTTTACGCCCGCGAAACGGCAACGTGGCAACTTATCGACGCGGCGTTGTTAGCGGCCGGGGCCGTCGGCCTGGCGGCGGCACGGGCGGCGGAGGGAGATTCGCCGAAGGGATGGCGCGCGCGGTGTCACGGTAGCGGTGCGCCGGGTGAAGGTGGGACGGTGGCGCCCTGGAGGAGCCGCCGCCGCCGCCGCCGCCGCGCGTGCGACTCTCTACCGCGCGAAACGGGGACTTGCCGCCGCGGTAGTAGCGCGCACACAGCAGTCCGGACCTAGTGCGTTTTGACGGTGACACGCGCGCGTAGGCTACAACAACTGCATAATATTATTAATAATAATAATAAAAATAATAATAATAATAATAATAATAATAATAATAATATACTAAAATATAATAATCATACAAAAAAAAAAACACACAGACACACATCACACATACAAACACTAACACACACTCATACACATTCACACACAAACATATAGGTATATATAAATACTATGTATGTTAAATTTAACCGACGAAATGTTTTTAAATTGAATTAAAATCGAAACCCGTTTGGAATAAGAGCGTAGTATTATAGTGCGTTCTCTCGTCGCGAGTGCGTTCCTCCTCCCCCCAGGGTCGTTTACCACTGTGCGTCTGTTGGTTCGCCCGTACGTGTGTGTATCTAAGTTGTGTGTGCGTTGCACTTGGTTCGAGCTCGTCCGCGTGTGAATGCGAGTGCGCGAAGCGTGTACCGCCTCGACAGTGCACTTTCCGTCATCGCCGCGGTGGTAACGATATAGAAATATTATAATATTGTTGTTATTATTGTTATGATGACAATCGTACAATAAGACCGTGACGACGACGACGACGACGTCGATCGCCCCCAGACGCCGTTGCGGAAACCGGTGCGGTGCGGTGTGGTCCGGGCGTGTGGCCTGAGCTCCGCAGCCGCCGCCGCCGCCACACACCACCGTCGTCGCACAATCGTCATCGGGCGCCGTAGCGATAAGTTCGGCGCGCGGTGACGGTGAAGACGTCGACGTCGACGACGACGACGACGACGACGACGTCCGTAACGACGTCGTCGACGACCGCGACGACACCGCTGCGTTCCGTGTCTCCGGCGCTGTAGCAGCCGTGGCAACGGTCAATGGACGATAGCCGGCGCACCGGCCCGACAGTAAGATGACCGCCGGACCCGATGACCTCGAACTCCTAGCAAAGGTCAGTGGCGTAGTAGTCGTCCGGTCCCGCGCGCAACCCAACCCGAACGATTCGCCCGACTCGGGCGATACCTTTGTAGTCTATAATTATTGTTTACCAATAGCCGTGGCACTCACCCGACGTAATATCCCCATGAGGCTTATGAGTTAATCATAATGTACATATTATGTACTGCCATACAAGTATTATAGTATTATACCTTGACGCGCAGCAACCTACTACAGACTGGGGGTCTACCCCTACCACCAGAGTTACTTTGGGGAGGTAAAGAGTGCCTCCCACGCTCCCGGGGATTTGCGCCACTGGGACAATCGTGAGTATAATGTGTGGCGGTTTCGGTGATCGTTGCTACTCGTGGTCGATCCGTTGCGGACTCTGTGCGAGGGGCAGCAGCTGTAAGCTTTATGGTGCAGGTTACAATATCCGATGTGATTCGGCAGCCCTCGATTATGCACGACTCGATCGTATCGTCGCAAAAGGTGTACAATTAGTAAAAAGTTCGCTTCTGTTCATGAAATCGTAATGATATTATGACGTAAAAGCAGGTGTTTTATATACTATTATGTAGGTACCTACCCAATAATATTATTTACCTATACCTATATGTATGCATACACGCGCGTATTCAACCGCGTGCCGGAAAACCGTTTCACTATCATTCCGTTATCATCATTCACCGCCACCGACGCCAAACACACCCCTTTCACCCTTACCGCCGTACAGCGCACGGCCCCACCCAGAGCAGAAGCGACCGTGTTATCGCGGTGTCTTTCGCCACCGCTGCCGCCGCCACACCAAAATCCTATCCCGCGGCGGCGTGCAATAAGAATAACGATCTTGGTGCGGGGGAGGAGTAGCGGTTGCGGCGTCTGTGTCGGGCGGACGATCCAGAGTGGTCGACGAGTGGAAGAGCAGGACGTGTCGTTTTGCGGCAAATTCCAGCTCTACTCGACTGTATCCTGCAGTGTCTCTCAAAACGATTATCGCGTGTTTAATTAATAATATATTTTGCTCTGTCGGCCACTCGTACGACCATCATTCCTATAAAACACACACACACAATCATCTGAACCCAACGCCCAACTAATCATATTATACGACTCGTGTAAACGATAATAGTTGAGAACTTTAAAACGAACAAGCGTCCAAAACTGCATGTATCCAAACTTATTGCATCATAATAATTTATTTATTATTACAAAATTGGATAGAATTAAAACTATTGCTCTGTACGATTGTATAAATGAGATTCAAGGTCCCATCATTATCAATTGACTACAATTGTGTACTTATCAATGTATTATAATATTTCTATTACAGTATTATATCTTATTATTTCGTATTATTCCAAGTTATATGCAGCTACAGAATTCCATCAAATATTATATTAATAGTATTTTTTTAATTTTGTTTAATTTTTAGATATTTTTTATTTATCATTTCTGTATTAAAAAGTTTTATAATGTGAAAAAATGTAACATTGAACAGTACAAATATTAATTTCTATATAGGTATAATTAAAAAATCGCTTACCTACAAGAAAATATTATAATCGCTTACAACACACGAATTAATATTCCCCTATACGAGTTTATTATAACCACCTATTTTCACTGTATCAGCTATACTACTATAGCATAATAATATACATCCCCCTCTCTTAAGTCAATTGCCACCCTGTATATACACGCTCCCGTCTTGTACACGCCATTTACGCGTGTAATAAAGCGTGAACACCGCCGCTGCGCATGATATAATGCATAATAGAACGCATCGCGTCTTCTTCCGGAGAGGATACCGCAACGACACGCCTTCGCAAATGGAATTAATCCCGGGACGGCCGCGTGGAGTTGACCCAGGAACAAAAAAAAAAATGTGAATTCGATTCCCAATAATAATATAATATTATGAACTGCTGCAGTTTTATATAACCTACTCGTGTAGGCGATGGGGTAATTATTATTATCGACCGGCTTTGGCGACTGGCGAGGTATGAACTCGATATGTGATATGTCAATAGAATATAATATAGGTAATATTTTACCCAACCAGAATTTTTTTCATTTAATTTTGTCCCACCTCGATAAGTTTACATAATATTCAAACAGTGTACTGGTGCGATGACGAGATAGCGATAAAACGAATTCGTTTTAAAAATTACACTGGCATACAGCTGCTGCTACATACACCATTATATTTTACACTATTCATAGGTGAAATTTCAGTTTTTGACTTGGAGGGGCTTTACATATTTAAATGAAATAGACCAGTGGGGGCCCTGCCCCCATACCCCTGTTCAAACATCTTTAAAATATATTATTTTATGTAATATAATATAACATCATATATTTATAAATTTTTTCTCACCTACCTTTTTAAATTTAATATATTATAATACAGATTATAACTATTTACTAAAATGAAAAAATATTTTTTCAAAACAAATTACAACGTATATAAGTAATATATTAAATATTATGATTGTAACCGTCGATTCAAAATTGCAAATTTATAAAAAAAAAAAAAAAAAAACACTTCCGTTGATTATCAAGTATATTCTAAACTAATTGCAATATTAACAGTAATGTATTGTGATAACTGATTAGTAATTACTAATTTTTAACATTATTATTAAAACTATATCATGTTCTGTGGTTGGATCCGATAACTACTATGAAAAACACATGAGTAATGAATCATTCTTTAAATTTTAGAAAATAATTTCCTCAAACAAAGTTTACTGGATTATGTAGATTAGATAGTTATAATGAAGGATTTAATACTTCAATTAAAATACAAATTCTTAGTGAGACTGAGTCGCTTTAAGTCACCCCTAAATTGCGTCTATGATACGATATTAAAATATCGAATGTTAAGCAGTATTATGATACGAGTGACTTATATAGCAATAACTATATTGTTAAAAACTGTTATCCATACCTATAACTTTATCGTATGGACATAACTTTATTCTCATAGGCAAATATATAACACTATCTCGTTTGCGGGTAAAATCAGGTGTGTGTCTGCGTTGATATTATGACATGTAATGTATAATATAATTATTTTTCACGCATAATATCATTTGTAAATCATGAATATCAATTATACTCTAGAATATAACGTGAAAACTTCTACAAACAGAATATGGCTAGGAATAGCCATTGAGAATAATAGAAACAATGTTTATCCTCCCAACGATCTAGAATAATATTTAAAATAATGCAAAATGTATTTCAAAAGAAATTCGCGAGTTATGCCTTAAAAATACATAAAGCATACACTGGGAAAATTAATATTTCTTTTAAAATATTATTATTATTATTATAAATGTCTTAAACAATCAAATCAGAACAATAGGTCTTTTTTTAATCTCGAGAAAAAACCCATGTGCAGGCCTGTGGTTGACGCTCGGCTAACGTCATCTCTATACATTATATATAACGGTCGTCCCCTTTGTATACGCATTAAAAAGTCAATAAGGCAATCCACGTTTTTATTTTCCCAATAATATTATGGAATTCTAGTATGTCTAATGAGTAATGTATATTTCTACTGTGAGGGTGTACAATGCACACAGTATACATATTATTTCATTATTAAATAGTTAGGTGTACATAGTTTTATAATGCAATAATAATATTATAACACAAACGACAGACAATACTACCACACATGTGCTTAGATAAATCTACGCAGTGTTATTTTCAACCCGTTAGTAATTAATAATTAACCTATAAATTACTATCGATAATAACGAAAAACATGATAATTCTCTCTAAAAGTTTAAAGTCTATAATTTTACATTATAAAATAGGTTCCTAAAGTTTAAAGTCTATAACACAGGTACCTGTTTTATAATGTATACTCGTGCTTGCGGTATAGTTAGTTTACTCATCGGCGTTTGCGTTATAATATATTATTATATTACACGCAGTAAGTTTTGTTTTGGACAACAAAAAGTTTTTGCACAGCAGTATATACCTAGTTCTAAAACGTCTGAACAACGTGTATATTATCCTGAAGTAATGTGGGACACCGAATTTTGCAGTTTCCCCGTGAACCGAATAGGGGAAGAAAAAACTCGGAACCCACCCTGCGCACGACACGTTTATCAATCGTATCATTTTGATACTATTATAATATAAAACGGCTAAGACCGCACTTTTGCATTACAGGAACGCGTTCGTACGCGCACAACTCAGTCATTTGACTGTGATGGTTAAATTATTATTATATAATATTATCATTACATCATCAAGATGCACGAATGGTAACGGATTACGATACCATGCACACAACTGTATTAAATTATTATTATTGCAGATCTCCGATTTCGAATAGCGGTTTTTCTTTTCGATAATTCTAGTCGTGAAATGTCCCTTTTTTTTTTTTAACAAGTGTCGTGCAAAGTCTTCCGTGCAATATCGTTTAATGCGTTTGCCAACGTATGTTGTAGGTATAGGTTGTATATAATAATATTATAGTTGTTGACGCCGTCGCGTTTTACGGTAAAAACGATGGCGGTGGCTTGTTTTATTAGGGCGAGCGCGGCGACCTCTTCGACAAACGGCCTTGACCGTTTTGACGTTGTCAAACAACAGCGGCGGGAGAAAACGCCACCTTTGACGACGGATGGGGTAGACATTTCAGTGAAGGGGGGGGGGGGGGTAAACTAAACGCACGAGCCCAATGATATAATTGTAATTAAAACGTGTCCGACCAAAGGATATGATATAATATAAATAATCATCCGTTGTCGTATATTAATAAGGGTAGAATGAGAGGATTACGCCGCTACTATAATATAATAAAATTTAATAATAAAAAATAAAATATAGTGTTAGTCATAATAAATAAATAATAATAAAAATACGTGTCTAATACAGTTTGCCTAATAAATAGACGTAATATTTGTCAAATATAGAAAACAAAAGCTAGAATTTTGATTAACATAAGCAGCTCCCATTTTTCGTCTCGAAACTTTATAATCTTTACCACGTAGCGTCGTACTACTATGAATCGTATTGGTATATTATATTCATAATTCATCGTGTACAATATAATTGACGAGAAAAATAAATTGTCCTTAGAGATCACAATATTTGATATTATGAAAAACTAAAAACTCGAGACACGTCAATATTAAAAAAAAATTGAGCCCCCCGTTGTGGTCGTCCTATTGTCTCTTGTAAACATATTATATTATTCTTTGATCAAGTAGGTAAGTACTTCTATAGTCATATTTCACACAGGGCGGTTTCAGGATATTTGTGTATAAAGTATGGAGACCGATTTCTGTGAACAGGTATGTTTCGGTACTCAAGGAGTTTGCTATTTCACGAATACTTTATAAATTTTATATTTAGACTTAAACCGTACTACGTTATTCATAACTATAGAGCATATTATTCTAAACAACGATAAGACACATATGGTACGTACCTACTGAAGTGCACCTTGCCAGCTAACCTTCGACCGTAACCAGTCGGGTCGTCGAGCCCAAGTCGATGACGCTCGCAGAAACATGTACACAAGGCTCGTTTCACCGGAACGTCGTCGCACGACACAGACACAAAACTTATTTACTTAACTATTTACGTAATCGCGAATACCGAGAACTGCTCGGCGACGCGAAAACGATTTGTCGGAGAACCAGAATAAGCGGCGGACGCAGAGATGACTTCAGAGCCGCCGATATCCTTCCAGGCCGACCAACACAACGTATCGCAGTCACTCCTGCAGCTGAAGCTCGAGCCGGGTTCGCAGCAGCTGTACGCGTTCCTTGTACCGCGCGTTCTGATTGGCCGTTGTAATCTCGGTATCGTTCACTAACCAATCATGATCTGCCGCGAAATTTCCAAAGTCGGGCCGAGCTCGACTTTTCCACTATACACGGCAGAGGACTACATACGCGTAGCTGCGGGCTTCACGCGTAGAGCTGGACTCACGGCTATACGTCGTGCGAGGGCGTGGTCATCGCGGTTATAACCGGTAACCAATATGGTTTAAGAGTTGAGCTGTAGTCGATTCTCGGTACTTTGCTGCGACTTGGTTATCACGCGATACCAAAAAAGCAACGTCCGATCACAGTACGATTTGATCGACACGACCCGACGACACACAGCTGTGAATCCGGCTTTACGCGTTTACACCACGACCACGGTACAAGGACTGCCGTCTCGAACACGGTATAAACTATGCGGCCGGTATACTCGCGGGCGGCAGGTAACCGTCGTCAGCTAGTCGCGATTCCAGGGAAACGCGCGGTCTGTTCCTCCGCGTCCGTTTGTATTCTCGATCAAATCTTTCGTCGTTAGCGCGTGTAATAATGCTGTTGTGCGGTGCGAGATTTCTAGTTTTCTCTCAGAGTTTTGCAGTACAGTGTACGTATTAAAATGTATGACATGTTTGCGAACCTCATCGTTTCCGGGCCGACGAACCGAGTCATCCACTTCCTGAGAATTAAGAGCCGAGGGCTGCGCGTCAAGGTAATTCGCACATAATATTATAATAACTTATTTTGTGCACAGATTCCTTGTAGGTACGGATATATGATAATAGGTATCCATACGATGGTTTTATTTATGTTTTAGAATTTGTTACCTTATGATATAATGTGTGTGTGTGTGTGTGTGTGTGTAAACTATACAATTTTTTAAATCCCAATAATTCAACTTTCATAGAATTATTGTCCCGCGACATGTTGTATAACGATTTTTAGAATATAAAATATAAACCTGAAGTATTATTTGAATATCATTGTCACTTCGTGTATTGTATTTACGTGATGATAATAAGGTATCAAAGTTGTGTATTGGTGAAATAGTCGTATTCATGTTGGTAGATTTTTAGTGGATATATATTATATACGATATACTTATAGGTCTGTCCTATAAAATAAAATTTAATGAACGTATAATTTTAGCAAGAAAAGGCCTTTTAATGGTTCCTATGAGCAGTGTCCATCAAAGATAACATTATACTGTCTATACTGTACGTGTAAAAAAGTATTGTTATTTACACCTTGATAGAGATAGCGTCGATATTAACACAGCTGCAGGTAGATCTATGATAAACTACCCTAAAAAAAAAAATCACATTAAATTGTTCCGATATTGTACATGTACCGAGCATTACTGAACTAGTGGGTAAGATTGGCATACATAAACTTAATCAATTAAGTCAGTGCATTATTGCTGTTGAACCGTAATGGAGTTGCGGATATACCTAAATAATATATAATACTAAAATAAATTGAGCTAATGTTATATAAAACGATAAACCACTCGAGAGTGAGCTACACACCAATGGCTATATTATATTGTAGGCATGATTATTTTTGTGGCGCTCCAACTTTAATCCACAAACCAATTGAAGGGTCCGGTGCAATAACAAGGTATCTCCACTTTTTGAAATTGTTCAGGAGACATAAAAAATGTTTTTACTGACCCATCTTTCATCATGTTACTGTTTAAAAAACTGATTTTTATGCTTTGGATGTATATATAACATTCCATAAAGCATTATTACTTTTAAATAAATTTTAATAATTTTAATTAATTAATTCAAGTTTAATTTAGTGGAGATATATGGGTTTTCGCCCCAAAATTAAAATCCATGTTTTATGTTTTTTTTAATCTCATAAATTCTTTCATCATATGTATTGCATAATCTCAAAAAACATTTACAATGTGCAATTTATACCTATAATCAAAATCATCCAACCTATCACAACCTTTTATAATGATTAAATTGAGTAACTATGTGTTTTAAGGAGATACCTGGTTTTTTGACCCAAAATATAAGTAAAACTTTGGTTTATGCATTCATCAATGTAGCTTTGATATCCTTTACGACTAAAAAAATACTTAACAAAACTACTTTGGTAGAATATTTAATTTTAGAATATAATCATGAGCATATTAGTACCTATTAATGAACACATAATAAATAAATAGAAAATATATCTTAAAATGATAAAAATGTATTTGTTGTTACTCACAACATAATATTATAATAAATCAAAAAGCAACAAATTGAAAATAACATAACACCTTGAGCATGTATAAAAACAAATAAAACATAAACATAATAATAATCCTTTTATTATCTTTCGGAACAAAAACCATATATCTCCGGAGATACCTGGTTCTTGCCCAGAACATTTAAAACCAGATATCTCCTTTTGTATGATATTAGCGTATCTAATAGTCGGAGATATATCGTTATTGCACCGAAATGTAGACAAATTTTTCCACTATTAGAATATGTTAAAACATGCATTTCGAAAAAAAGTGGAGATACCTTGTTATTGCACCGGACCCTTCAATTATCAGATCGCGCCCCAGTGCTATTTTATTTCCGACCCCCTCATTATGTAGGTATGTCAATTTTCGACAGTTAAATTAATTTTGTTCATTTTGTATGATTGATTAGGAAAAACAAATTCAATAAAGAAAAATAAATAGTTGGATAATTAAATAATATAAATGAATTTTATAATCAATATTTGTGCAGTATAAATATTGATATCTAATGATTGGAAAATAAGCTCGAACCTTAATAATAATTATTTTATATTGTATAAGTATTTATAATTATATTAACTATATTTTATAAACGAAATTACGTTCATAATATAAAATAGTGTGTGCCCACTCCCATGATTCTAGCCTATCACAGTATCACAAATACGTCGCTAGTTGTATAGATTGCTTTTGCTCCAAACTATTAATTGTATGCACTTCAATATCAATTCTATAATTTTATTTGTATATAATTATACATTCGTTAATATTTCAACTAACATTCAGACATTATATAATTTAAATAAATAACGCACATTTGAACGTATCGATTAGGTACTTAAAAAATTTAATTAAACATCTAAAATATTATTTTTATGAGAAAATATAATAATTATGTACATCTAAACTTTTTTGGTGGTATTTGTTAGTATCGTTTTAATATTGTATATATCTAAAATAAATGTAATAACAATTTGAACTATTGTAGCTTGTAAATGATCCGTTAATATTTATTCATACTTAGCTTAATTAAGTGATAATAGAAGTTGGTATAATATTTATAATTATATGTATTATTTATACGACAGTGGAGTGGCTTAGGTCTAAGCTTGATGTGCAATTTGAATTAAATTCAAAAGTGATTTTTATCATCGGGACATTTTTTGACTCCCTTCATACTATAAATCGAGAGTTAATAGGAATCATACATTTTCTAAGTATCTAGTAAAATATTTTCTTCCAATTAAAAATATTATTAGATTCAATGAAACTTTTAGATCAATTATTTAGGTGACCATAAAGTGTTAACAAAAAGTCTATTCACAAAAATAACAAATAATATTTCGACTCTTCGGAATATAAAAATATCTACTTAAAAACTCTTTGACCACACCTTAAAATACTTTTAAACATTATTGTTGTATAGAAACTGTTTATAAATGTGGTTAAACATTTGATGAGTTGATTTAAAGTGTCGTTTTTTAAAAGGGAGTTTCAAACTCAAATGTATAATGGATTAGAATTTTAAAATTTTGCTATATTATGTTACGATAAAAATTGTTCGACTTTTCTTATATTTTTTTAGCCATTTCAAAGAGTGTTAGAAACTTCAAACTTTAATTTTGTTTCGAACTGTTTCTCAAACTTTTTTTCTTCGTAAAAGTTGTGTACTCTGTGTACTCGCTCTGTACTTGAGCAGACTTTTTTTATCCTTACAATAAAAACTTGTAGTGATTGTGTGAAAACGTCCTATATTTTTCCAATAGGTATACACGCCCTTACAACAATTAAATTCTTATGAATACCAAGACCAATGTTTTTATCTCGATTTTTATATGGAGTCTACCCTATTAGGTCTAACTTAGGTTTAGTCAAACCTATTAGGTATACATAATAATATATATATTACCAAAACAGAAAAACTGTATAGATAGTACGAATCTGTAATAACTTAGTATCTAAAAAAATAAGCAAAAATGAATATCAATATGTATGATAACGTTGTTGTAAAAATAAAATATCAAAAATATGTATGTAATTCATACTTATTTAGACTACGGTTCATGTCGTAAAAACTAATTCGGAGCAGAAACTTAAATTTGTAATATGTGGAACTAGGCTCTATAGTTTTCTTGTTTATAAAAATAACAGGACTGATTCACTTCCCTTATTATGATACTGGATATTGATTTAGTATTTAATTTAAAAGTACCTACCAATAAGTCGTTGGATTAAAAAAAGATGATTATGAACAAATCTCGATTAAATCCATGCTTGCTGACATTTTTTTGAAATAATGGTCGATTCGAAGAGCTATAAACAAAATCAAAAAATTACCTCTTCAAAGTAACATCTAAACTCGATTTCCTATATTTCAAGATGGTATATGGAAATTTTTAAATACTCGTTTTATTTATAATAGTATTCACAGAAAAAGAAAATAAAAATTAGAAAAACTGTAATTGTAAGACATACCTACTTAATATTATATCGTTATATTCAATGTTTAGTTTAATATTTAATTCTCTGCCCGTTATTATATTTGAAAGTGATCTCCTCTACACATACGCATTAACATAATATTGAATACAACAATATATTACAGCTGTTAAAAAATTACAAAAATTATGCTCATTTATAAAATGCGAGTCATTATAAACAGATATCGTGATATTTTGTAAAGTAACTGGTATACAAGTGGAATAATACGATATTAACAATTACTATAATTGGATACCAATAAACGGACTTCTAAACATTTAATAATTTCTCAGACAATGGGATATTCCACTTAATTTTTAAAATTTGTGTGAAACTCAGCTTAAGTATTTATTTTATTTTTTTCACTAATTTACATGATAGTAATAAATAATGTACCTAATAAAGTATATTTTTAATTTAATTCAAATAGTACCGAGTCAATAGTTTTAGATTTTAATTGAACCAAGGCGTCTGTTATTTTTATTTTGGATGTGTCTTATCGGTGGTTTAAAAAAAATTATCTTTTATTAATCAAAAATGTAATTAAATAATATTCTTCAAACCTGATATATTATTAATCAAGAATATTAAAATATGAATGAAAATACCTTGTTGCGGTTTTATTTAAAATTTTGTAGGTATTTTCAAAATTAGAAGTGTGAAACAATAATACATAATAATAATTATTATGAATGATTATAGCGATTTATATGTCAAAATGTATTACACATAAATAAATGGTAATTCTATACTACTTTATGCTTATTACGCAGTCATTAGAAGTCTAGTAGTAGGTATAATAGTTTATATATTTTGGTAATTACTTTGTAGTTTCAGTCCTTGTTGGCATATATTAATCTGTACAGTAGGCCATTGTCAGTTTTTCCATCTTTAGTATATCATCATAATTCTGCTTATTATTTCCGAATATATTGCATTATATGTCTTTGAATATTGTAATTAACTTTAAAATGTATTATTATTTTAGTAGATAAATACATAAAAAAAAAAAATGAACAAGCAAAATCAGTATTGCAGATTATAAATTTATAAAATTAAATAATAATAATAATTTCAGAATAAAGTGAATCTACGATATACGGTAATCCACTATTATTCAGGATTTGTATTTAAAGGATAACAATATTACAATATTACATCATAGTTCAAGATTTTTTTGTAGTAATAAATACGAGTATATTATTATCCTTGATAATTCTCCTACCTTAAAACAATGATAGTCTCATCATGTGAGATAATGTTTTCCATTTATAAAATACTTAGAAAATATGTGAATCAGTAGAGACCGAATAGATCACGCACATTGCTATCTAAAAAAAAAAATAAGGTATAGCTCAATTTAAATGTAATAAAATACAACACCACATTAATATTGTGTAGTGAAACCTAATCTCAGAAATTCAAATTTTTCAGAGATTATAGCACTGTGCTCGTGTATATATTTACTTTATATTTTATCAGAGACCTGAATATCAATGGACGAAAATGTTTTACAAAATGCTGTATTTTTAACATCATCATCCCTTCTCACTATTCCTGCCATCACCGTTACCTATACCGTAATTGTAATAAATTATTATACTTGGACACAAAATAATATATAGTTTATATCTACTCAGCAGATTGCATTATTAAAAAAAAATATACAATTATTATTTATATTATTCGTTTTACCTAACAATCAATAATTTAATCTACTTTCCGTCCAAAAAAAAAAAAATGTCATCAATCGTCAATGTAAACAAATTGTACCTCTACAGATAGAGCTGTAAATCCGCTGAAAAAAATTACTTGGTGGGATTTTTTAATACAGACAATAGTTAATTATTATATTTGAATGTTAAATCGCATATCGAGCTTAAGCAGTGCGATTTCCATATCATCATTCAAAATAGAATGATTTCTATATTATAAAACATGTAGCAAGATGTACTATAGCAGTGTTCGGGGTAACCTACACGCACGAAAAAATCAAAACAAAAACAAACCAATTTTTACCCATTTACATCCACAACCAAAATAAAATAAACAATATAATGAGTATTCATAATTCGAACGGTAAAGTGTACATGTATATATATATATAAAGTGTATACATCATATTCGAATAGGAATTAGATATTAGAAGCTTTAATTGTAAACGTCTGTGTGTATAATTTTTTATTCACTTTATTTCACTCATTATTCCCCCCTCCAAACATCATAAGCTATTTTTAATTCAATTGTACTAAAAAACCATATGTTTAATAAATTTTATTTAAATCTATAAAATATATCACTATATGTGCCAGCGTTTGAGTATATGCAATGTATTGTATATGTATTGTGTACGAGCACTCATAGAATAATTTTCAAGGGTAGGGGGAGCAAAATGAAACTAGATTCCAAAACCTATTATTTTGTACCAACATACAATTATTGGTTCACTAATTAAGTGATAAGCATCAAGCAAAAGTCTATGGTATCAAATATGGTATTAAATATTATGTAATAAGTGTATGGATTCAAAGCATATACATTTTTTTAAATTCTGGAAAATCTCTAGCGTAATATAGGGACACGTGGGTACCAACCCTAGTAGTTATATATTATACGGTATTAAGCCAGTCGATCCCAACACGGATGGTCGACAACTATTATGTACACATTGTGAGACACGTTGCAATAATTAAATAAAAAAATGTTTTCACAAACTATCAGAGTATATTTAGACGTGGTAAATTACAATGATAAATCTAAACGACGACGGAGTCTCTGTGCAATAATCGCGAAGACGTTGTTTTAGGGAGAATGTCGAGGAATTATATTATTATGAGGACCGAAGAGGGGCTGGTAGCGACGACGATGGCGACGGCGGTGATACTGTATAAACTCCCCCGCGCATTATTGCACACAAAAATACACAACACACAATAATAATATGTATAATGATATTATACACGATATCAAAGCTGATATGTATGTATATAATAATTGGTCAGAGGAACGTATATAATATTATAATGTATATATATAACGGCCACCGATCGCATCGCCATGGAAACGCGGTGGTGGCGGCGGCGGCGGCTCGTAAGATATATATATATGCGTGCGGGAAAACCGCGTTTGCGTGAGCTCGCGAGGGTACGGTTACGGTCGGCGAGCGGTGACCGAGCCCCGTGTGTCGCAATGCAACACTATAATAACGGCGGGGGGGCTAACCTCGATGTGGGTGTTTTCGGGATCGGGAGGAGGTGAAAGAGACGGCACCGCCGCCGCTGTTATGTGCGTATATATATGTGTGTGTGTGTGTGTGTGTGTGTGTTATATTATTATTATTATTATGTGTGTGCGATGATACGGCCGGGCGAGTCGTGAGCGTCGCGAACAATACAGCGTGTCGCGGTGGCGGTAGACGGTCGACGTCGACGCCGCCCGGGCGTTCCGCGCACCCCTGCCGCCACGCCGCAACAAAGCCCCCGACGAACGAAAATCCATAGGCTCTGTGTGTCCCGCGCCCGACGACGACAACCGGCCGGCCGTTCGCTCCGGCGACGGCGGATGACCGGACCATGGTCGTGGTCACATCGCCGGCAGTAGCTGGTATTTACAAATTGTACTACATACCCATGGTCACCTACCGTGGGTCGGAATTTCATCAAATTATTATTTATCTAAAAACGTATATTTAATACGATTTTTTTTTTTTAATTTTAAAACGTTTTTGAGGGTAATAGTGGAGTAAACCTCTAGGACCATCCCGATTAGCTGCTAGCGGCAGATCTGATTCCCTGCATGATGTTTCACGTCTTTCTCCAGTACATCACCCCACCTCATTATGGGTATTTTTCAAATGGGTATTTGCCTCAGTACTGTATCGATTAATAATGGGTTTTGGTTTCCCCAAGCGTGCCATGCCCATGACTGTTGTTGTCTCTTGTTTCTGATTACTACTACGATGGTCGGTTTTTGATAGAGTGATTCTGATAATTCCTCATTATTAATAAATCCTCCAATCATTGGTTACAGAGCCCTTAACAGTTCCAAAAATTCTTCTTGGGATTTCCCTTTCAAAAACGAGGAGTCTGGTCTCGTCGGTTTCCCGGATTGTCCAAGTCTCTGCTTCATACGTAACATTGTAACAATATTGGTATTATCTAGTGTATTGTTGTTTCTTAAAATCGAGATCCTAACAGCTTCGCTAATTCTACGAAACATAATATGATATAATTATATTTTATATACTTTAATATAATATTGATTTGTGATGGAAATAGATTCGTTTGGAGATATTGTTTTTAAATATTTTGAGGGTCGCAGGGGGAAGCTAATTGACCACTCCGATAGTTGTTCTGGTACCTATAATAATGGCTTTCTTTTCCCCTCCTGACTTCTAACATCCTGCACAACGCTACACGATTTATACTCGTAGTGAACTTCCGTGACGTCAATCCTCCGGCGCTACCGTTCTATTCATTGCACTCTTGGAATATCAGGTTCAGGTCACCCGATTTCTGGAAATATAATATTATTATTCATTAAGGTTGTTCAGTTTTTTTTCGGACTTGAAAAATCTCACCTTTAAGACTGACGTGTTCTAGAGAATTTACACGCCGCAAGAATAGTGAGTTAGTGCTCGGATGATAAAGCGGAATCGTGAAAATGTTATAATATTACATAATAATACTTACATAATATTTGTCTATTATATTTATCTGCCTCAAGTATATGTGAAATTTATAATTGTTAAAAATGGAAACCATCGTATATGTACGTACCTATAAATACCAAGACATTAGTTATTGTATCTTAAAAATATTTTTCCAGCATGGCAACCTGTATAAAACCTGCACCTACCCTGGTTATTATTATACCATATATATTATACCATATAAGTCAGTCGACAGATCATCGTCATCTATTATGTACGTAGTATACACATTGTGAGACGCGTTACAATAATAAAATAAAAAATATTTTTTTGGTGAGAAAACTTTTAAAATCTAATAATATGTGTTTCACATGATTGGAAAATATAATTTACTTTTATTGCATCCGTGCCATCAAACACTTTTGACGAACAATTGACGATAAAGCGAACATAAGAGTTATTCCTCGAGAATGGTATATGTATTATGTACACAACTTAACTTTAAACCTTGGTTTAAATTGACTTCGGATGTTGCAGAAATTACGTTGGAATTACCTAATTATAATAGGTCAGTGGCACGATAATAGGCTTTTAAATAATATTTGGTTTATGCTGTTTATCGTTTTATTTATATATTTTCATTTGTACTAACTTGAATGCACCTAAAAGTTAGAATCTTGTACTTAGTATAATGTTATTCGAAGTCCTGGTAATTCACATACAACTCTTATTCAAAAATAGTTATACATATATCACCTGTTGAGTAAAGTGAGAATCCATAAATGTTTTCCAATGTTTTTATTTTGTTTTTTTTTTTTTTTTTTTTTTTTTTTTTTTTTTTTAGGATAACCCGCGGCAACATAGGCCATTGGGTGTGGGGAGGGAACTGTAGGTTTTTAGATTGGGTAGGTTGGTACACGTGTGTGTTTGTGGTTTTGTGTTTGTGTTTGTGGTGGCAGAATTTTTATTGGGGCACCCGTAGGTTTCTGCCATGCCCCGGGGTGGGGGATGGCGGCACTTGTTCTCCGGACACCGTGACTTGCCCGGAGAAAAATGCCGCCCAGTGGTCGGGAGTCGAACCCGCGACTGCCAGCGCCGCAGTCGACGCGTTAGACCGCTCGGCCACCTCGTCCCCAATATTTTGTTTTATCATGATGGTACCTTTGTTTGTTTTTTTTTTTATACATTCCAAGGAAACGTATAGAAGTGAAAAAATAAATGTTTCTTTAACACACCTGTATTCATATATTATAAAAATGTAATATATTTTTTTTTATAACATAACATAACACAATAAATTGGAATTATGTAATAATTTAGTATATATCACCTCTGTTATAATATTATATAATTTTAATTATTCTGAGTACCTATATGTTTAATATTTGATTGACATTGTATTATGCGTTGGATTTTTTTTTGAGTAAATTAAATTGTATTACAAAGGGTTTAATTAATGATATGTTGATTTGAATCTATAATATAATGTATTACACAATGCCGAATTATATAATATTTGTATTGTGATATGATTGAACTGTTTTAAACTATTTTGAACAATACAACTATAATATTCAAATTATTGTAAAAGGTTTATAAAAATTAAACCAAAATTGTATTTATTTAACTAAATGGGATGAAGAATGATCTACATTAAATATTTATTTTTTATTAATTATTGATTATTAATTTAACCATAGTAGACCATATCAATTGTATCTATATAATATTATACATTATTAAGCACTCAGAAGATTTGAATAAAATTGTATATTCCATACACATTGCATGTCTTACTCAAAAGAAACAAATATTCATTATTCTAGAACTATTAAAAAGTATCAAAACTATATAATAGTGATAGGTACATTAGTGTATTATCTTACATCCAAAATAATCAATATCATCATAGTTTAGCTTTTAAATTGATTAAAAAACATTGTATACGAAAGATCTTTAACACTTAAACTTCTCGTGCACTTTTTAGATTCTGAGCGGAGCAATAGATATATTGGTTTTACAATGATGTGTGTTTTTAGTGCATTACGTCTTGGAGCAGAAAAAAACTTCTTTGTTTTCAATTTTAATGGTGGTTTTTGATAGAAAATTAGACCTATAGACTATAGTTAGTACTTTGGTTGTTTAAAAGTAGAACATTTCTAGTAATATCCTAAATAATTGAGTGAACGGATGATTTCACAAACAATTTTTGGTATTTTGTTGTAATTTTAAATATTATACTAGTGGACTTACAGTAATGGACATCTATGAATTATAAATAATATATACATTACCTGTATCTACTATATCATATATTAATAATGGCTTTCTTAAAGTATTTTAACTTTTATATGCATCGGTCATTGGCACGTTTGTAAATTTTATGACAAGCAACAATAAATGTTCAAAAAAATGTTTCCATCTAAATGGCACCACTGGTATTCGCTCAGTAACTTTTGCAATAACCTAATGGCATTGGGTTCAAATTTAATACATTCATAATAGGTATAGCTAGCGATCTACTCAATGCGATGTACACTAGAAACCACCAGCAGTAAGAGTTTTCTGTTTTTTTTCTAATTTTATTTTTATACCACCTCTGTTGAAACTTACATAATATTATATAATATCGGCATAATTTGGATTTACAGAATTAAATTTTTTATACTGCAGGGATGTATTAAATTAATATTATGTGAATAGAGTATTGTACACAGTAATGTACAAGTATTGTCTATCTATTGCGCCGTGTCATATTAAATGTCATAATATTAAACATTCTCTCATTTGATAATTCAATATTTTATACGCTTCATTTTAATTTCATGTAAATTATACAATATATCCAATACAACGATTGATAAAAAAATTAAAAGTGGATTAATGCATCGATGAGATGATATATTATATCAAACAAAAATTATAAACAAACATCTTTTGTGTCTTATAATCTGAATTTATAACGCGAAACATTTGGTTACTTTAGAATAGAATTTGTGATGTAAAATATTTTTTGTATACCTACAAAGTAACTAATAAAAACAATATAACAACGTAGACTATATAGTTTTGTGGTTATAATTCGCATAGTTCTTACTTTTTTCAGAATCTCTGAGATTATGGCACTTAATGTGTTTTCTGTTCTTAGAAAAATTTGTTTTTTTTTATGCTTTTATCCTTAAAAATTAATATAAAATGCCCTGATAAAACATTGTTTTAAAATATTTTTATACATACGAGCTATACCGTATTTTTGCAGATAAATATTTCCGTAATAACCAAGAATACGTTCTATCTACCACCTTACAAGTAATTATGGACAACCCTATAGTTTAAACTGTTTAAAATGATTTTATTTGGTCCTATAATGCTGAGAGATAAAAAAAATGATAAATAACAATATATAAAGGTATGTTTTATAAAAATGTATTATAACATTATTGCTAATTGAATATAACTGAATATTATTGTGCTCTAAAATTATGACATTGGTAGAATTATTATTGTGTTCAACGTGTTTATTGGTTATTTATTTTATAGTATAAATTAATTATTTAACATTAAAATATTGAACATATAAAATAACTTATAACAGTATTTTAATATAAATTTGGACAAAATTATATTATAACTATTGTTTAATTTAATTTAAATGAATACTCAGTATAATAATATTTAACTTTGTGCAAATATCAGGTCATTAATCAGTCATGAAAAATAATCAAATTCCGATCAATAGAAAACGAATAAAAACAGACTAATAAACAAGTTTCAATATAATATTTATTTCTATTGAAATTATTTGAAAATATAAAATAGCTTCCACAAAGTTTTAAATTGAATTGGAATGTCTGCATATAAAAGTACAAACATATTTTATTTAAAAATTGAATTTTTTATAGTTTTAATTAAAAATAAAATTATTGCATACGAATTCAATTTGTATACCATCGATGTTCAATAATTTTAAATTGACTGCTTACACATAGTCAGTCAAATATTTTAACATTAGAGAATTATTATTGATTGAAAAAAGTTGAAAATTCAGTTTAGAAGCTGAGAATATGGTAATATAATTGTACGAGTGTCACCATTTTTAAGTTGTCGTTTTATATATGCGCAGTATATTAGTGAAATGTATATACACATTATATTATACACTATACCGTTACAACTAACATGAACAGTAATATTATATCTGGAAGAATTAACTTTTCACTAGCCCCTTCAAGTTTAATGACCCTTTGAAGTTTCCACTCGAAAGGCCACCTTAATGAAATTGCCCATTCAATCATGTTCTCCGAGGACGTCAAACGCCCGTTGAGTTTACACAAAATTTATTTTATTTTTTATTGTTTATTGATCAGTTCTTTTTATTTTCATTGGTGGAGTAAAAATAAAACCATTTGCCTTTTATTTTACACAAATTACGTGTGCACAAGCTATTTGTGTGATGGCTTACTCTCCGTCCGTTCTATATATTATGGATCGCAAAATAAATTTACAAACAAATAAGACGATTAAAAGTAAAGCATTTGTGGATATTAAACAATGCAAAACAATATACAGTTAGACTTTATTTTTTCATTTAAATTAACTAGTTGAATAATTTCAAATTATGTATCTATTAAAAAACAATTGTATAATTATTTTCAAATAAGGTAGATCAATATTTAATATTGTTGTGTCAACATGTAATGGAATAAAGTCTGCAATAAAATATCTGATACAATTTTAAGTAACGAATAACGATTTTATGACTTAAAGTTGGTTTCAATTAAATAACTGTATAAATATAATAATTTTTTAAAAAATTATTTTAACAGCATGTATAGATTTAATGGCATTCGTTAAATTGGTTTTATATTTTTATTTTGTAATACATACATTATAATAGAAGCTTAAAGAACATAGTACCTATATAGCTTATAAAATATATAAAGATAGATGCCTACATTAAACTTAAATATATCATAGAAAAAATATGCTATACAAAGATAAATTATTATTTATGTATACTGTATAGATAGTGTATTTACTATTTTCGGTTATTATTTTAGAATTAACTCGACGTTTTGTTTATTTTTTTTCTCATAATATTTAAATTTAGAAACTAATTATTGCCTACTAGGGTTTTTTTTATAAAGGTCTCCTTATCGCGATTGATACATTATTGTATTAATTTAACTGCTTGGATTTTTATTTGCTTTTCATTAGTAAAACTAAAATATTTTTAATATTCAGTCCCTTGTATACGAGAATAGCACAATTTTTAAACTATTAGAAAACACAAACACTAATAATTATTTGTTGCTTTTATATTTAGGTCAAAACTTTAAAGTATTGATTTTGCTTGTTGAAGACATTGCGTGATATCATAATTTGTTCGTATAATTCAATTATTCTTGAGACTTATTGAATATCCTAATCTGATATAAACTAAAAAATAATTGTTTATAATTTACATTAGTTTATAAGTTATTTTTATCGAATTGAATGAAGAATGTTTCTTGTATTAGTTGCACACCGTGTTTCTATTGAGGTAAAACACTGCATGATGTTTTAAAATAAAAAAATACAGTCAGTAAGCCACTATAATTATAGTATACTGATATAAGGTACAAATAATATAAAATGAATATTAAATCTAGGATAAATCAAATTTGATAAGTTATCTAATTTTGTTGAAAATGTGTTTCTTGTAAAAAGAACATACTTACGAGGAACGCTTTATCAAATTTCCAAACCTCAAGTATACAAATCAAAAATTATTAACATTTAAATATGAGGTAATTTGCAAATTTTTGTGATTTTAACGTCATTTGTTAATGTTTAAAATTCAAACGCTTATAGTAAAAAATTGCCCAATGAATTTTTGAAATGTATAATTGCTTTGAGGAAGTTTGATTTAAATTTTAAACTTTTTTAAGTCGCAAACAAAAATGTAATTATTCGCAAATTGGAAAAAAAATTATAAAATTAGACGATTTCAAATTGTTATAAATATCAAGAAAAAATACTACCAGGTTATATCGAATATTACACCCATTTGTTACAAATAGGTACGTAAAAATACTTGATAGTTAGTAATTACTAATACTAGGTTCCTTTTTTAGGGGGCTTGGTAGTTTGGTGAAGTTTCGTATTCTACTATGAATAATCAAAACCCAACAATGTATGGTTATTACATCGATTTGGCACTTTATTTTCTTTAGAGCTTGACAAAAAAAAAAAACTAAACGCAATCCATATTTTTGGCCTAAACACGGGTTATGGTATAAAATTATTTTCGTTATGCAATTTTATTTATTCTTATGTTTTTTATGACATCATAATATCATCGTAAAATATTACTAAAATATATTTTATTTTGACGGAGTTTGCACCGAATACACAATTACTACTCAGAAAGAGAAATATATAAAACATGTAGTGTACACGTTGCTAATAATAATATATTTTATCATTTAGGTTTCGGATTTGCTTTCATTATTTTTGATAGGGGGTTTGCATCCTTATTATTCTACGTTTTTACTGCACAATGACGTAAATTATTGCCTTTGCAATCTAACGTTGTCGTTGACCGTTGTCGTTGTCGTCGTCACAGTAGACGTTTCCGCTATCGCTCGCCTGATGCAAACGTTCAATCAGCACAACATTTTGACCGATGAGCCCGAGTTATCATTATATATTCTTATTCTTATAATCCACAAAGCCACGACCTTCCATCATCGGAATCCTTAGGCTCCGTATGTATGTTGAACTGTACGAAATTATATAGAAAAATATGTAGAAATATATTATTATAATATATATCCCGATATATCGATTGCCCGAAATTGGTTTTTCCTAAGGGTTAAAGGTAGACGTTGTCCACCTTTAATATTTTATTCTTATGTTAGATCCACTCAAAATAAAAAATAGTTTTAAACAATTCGTCTAGTCGATTGTAAGTTTGATTAAAAATGATTGACGAGTGACAATTTATGTCGTAAAATGGCGTTAAGTATTTGTATATATGGTTTATGCTTAATGTTCAAAACTACATATATTCTTATAAGTTAATCGGCACGATCGATTTTGAAGTCAACCGAAATTGACTGCTAGACTACTCCTGTAGTTTATAATATATATTCCTACATCGATTATAAGCACAGCCAGCAAAATGTATTGGCTGACGTAAAAAAAAAATTGATTTTGTATGGCGATAATAGTATAGGTACCATGTTAGTATGTATCATTTTACAAAATATATTATTAGTATTTTTAAGAAATGGCCACTGTATGAATTGTTGGGGGATTCGATGGGACCGATTACTCTTTCTTTTTTAAAACATATTTTAGTGTACCCTTTTTAAATAAAACCCTAATCAATGAGAAATTTAAATACTTAGATTCTAGAATTTTTTTTTATAATTTTGCATTCTCCTTTTTTGCAATTCAAGCACTGAAATGATTAAATAACGTTATTTTAAAATTTTAAATAATGTATTATACTGATGAGATATAATTTAAATAATACATTTTTAAGTGATACTTTAAAAAATACTGCTAAATCATAACATTTCAGTGATTTATAATGGTTAGACACTGTAGTTCCGATTGCTGTAACTAACTCACTTTAGACCACACTCCATTAGCTCAAAAACAGTTTCAATTATTATTGGTATACACTTAATCCCTGGTTGTAAATACAAATAATGATAGGTAATAATAGTGAACTCTTCTCCATATAATTGAAATCATTGCTGAATTTCTATGATTTTGATTTTTTTTGTTCCTATAATCCCATTGCATGACGAGTCTACCACGAATAGACTGAATGAATATTGTCTTAAAAGTCGTTCCTCTCAAAGTGTCCACCAGCAAGTAGGTAACCACTACCCACAATAGAGTGAAATAGATTACAATTTTATTTACAGACCTCAATACAGTATTATAACGAGGGTTCTGTGGTCAAACTAATTGTAAAATATAACTAAGCTGATCGGTTAAATCATAGTAGTTTACTCACAAAAAAAATAATTCCAAGAAGAAAATGTACCTAGTCGAATTGATTATGACAATATATTTTCGGTTTTTTGTTATGCGTAGGTATAACACTGCTTTTGACCTGGTCGAGTTAAACACTTTTATACATTATAAATTATATGTCTGCCTGATATCCTGCTAATATAGGTACCCCCGTGATACATATGTTTTGTCATAATATTATTGTGAACCATCAACGTCGTGTGCATAATTTAGTCTTATTGTTATTAATCATCTACATGACTAATGCAATAACACTAATAACTACTAATAGTTTATTGTTAATTTTTAATTTCATAACGCAACCTAATAATAAACTAGATACTTTTAGTGACTTTACTGACTCATAACCCGCATGAGTCATAAAATAATATTCATAGCGATGAGTGATATAAAAAATAAACGACATCTCTAAAATATTATTATTTCCACCTCAAGTTTCAACAAAATGCTGTAATAATTTTATTTTTATTTGACGTATTCCCCAAACATTAAACACGCGTAATTAACAATGAAGTATATTATATAGGTACAGTGAAAAATATACTTTGAACATAGGTTGCTAGTAAACTACTAAAACAACAGAACTGGAGAATTATTTTTATTATACATAGTTGATAGTTGTTATTGACAATATTTTTTAATGTTTTAGATTTTTAGTAAATCGAGGAATGTATTTTCTTCTAATGTAGTGACCCTAAAGTCAAATGAATACACAGTCATTTTTATGTGTAGGTATCTACCAATATATTTTATTTCATTCTTATGAATTGGAAATCCTTTCTTTATTTTGTTTTTATTTTGTTGCTTAATTTTTTTTTTTATTGAAAACCAATACCTTTCATTTAGATAGGTACGTAATTACTAATTATCATCGAAAACAATTTTATTCCTAAATATTTTTACTAACTTACTATAATTAATATAAATTATATTATTTTTTTAATGGAAAAGTCAACTTAATAGCCCATTAAAATAACCAGTAATATTGACACTATCTGACTGGCTGGCTATTTTTATTTTGGGTATAATCATTATTATTTGTCCCCTTACCCTACCCACCCCTTACCAAAAATACACGCGCGAATGCCGATATTATCATCAAGAGCGTTATAGCTCTATTTAATATAATACCAACTACCTACGTGTTATCGATATTTTAATATGTTTTCACGTTATGTACGCATTACACACCATTTGAATGTCTTTTCATATTCGTAAATAATTTAATATAGTGGGTTGACCAACGAGGGGGTCGCATGTAATTACTGTTCTGAATAATATATACATACACAGGTATAAAATTTATAGTTTATTTTAATTATATATTTTATTATATTATACTCCACGCATATAAAATCGAAACTAAATTAAAAAAAGATGAGCTACGATAAGTTAAAAAAAAGTATTAATATCGAATTGGCCACCATCATTATAATAGGTTAAAATCAATACGTGTATAAAATGTGGACGGAAATGACACTTATTGGATTTGTATACCACCCTGTCCGTGTAACCTACGTGATGGTTTTAATATTATATAATATTTTGTGTGTATGTTTGTTTGCACGTTATCAACGTTGTATGGTTACCAACGACATCCAATTACCCATGTATACGTAGGTATGCATATTACGAGAATGTGATATACATACCTATGTATATAAGGTTTATCACACAAGGTTAAATGCTAAAAGAATTTAAATTAAATAAAGACAGGTAGATTTGCTATACGAAGGTTGCAGCAAAAATCTAAATAATTATTGTTATACATACCTACATTATACCTACTCACAGCGTCAGTATACCAACATATATAGGCTCCTAGTTAAGCCCCTCTCACATATATAACAAATTAAACAAACCAAAACCCTGCAATTAATGCCACTGCAATATAGTGGTGCACCAAACACTATAATATAGCGTCGTAGTAACCTGCTTTGGTTAATATATTTTTAATTTAATATCGTAAATAGTTTATCGATGTCGCGTCATGTTGTATACTATTTATTACTTTATTATAGGTACATTATACTTTATAATGGTATTTATTCAATATATTCGTAGAACTTGGTTTTAATTTTGAAACAAAATTATCTTCAAAAATAAGAATATTTACTTGAATTATGTAATTTAAACATACATTTTTTTAAAATCATAAATATATAATGTCTTAACACGTCTTAGTAAACTGTCAACCAATATGCGGTAATGTAACACTACACTATAAGTCTGACACATAAAAACGTTGGTATATCGTAATGTTATGTAGCTGTAACATATTATGTAGCTATCATATTACTGTATTATGTTTCGAAACAGGTATTCATTTTTTTTTGAAAGAGTGATGAATGTACTATATCAGTTATACTGCAATGATGTATGTGTAGTAGAAAAAATTAAAAAATATTTCTATCTTCGACTTTGAGATTGGTTTCTGATACCGAATTCAGTCCATATAATAGTTGATACTTTAGGGGTGAGTCAAAAGTAAAAAAATTCACGTTATGCCCTTGATGAAGGGGAAAAATAAAAAATAAATTACAAAATAATGAAAATTTCTTAAATAGTCCATTATGACTTTAATGTTTTAACACGTTTTGGTAACCTAGTCAACCAATATGCGGTAATGTAATACTACACTAAATTTTAAACATAAAAACATTGGTATACTGTTTTAATGTTATGTAGCTGTGCCCATAAATATAATATTATCATATTACTGTATCAAGTTTCGAAACAGGTATACATTTTTTAGATCTTGAAAGAATGATGAATGTATTATAATTTATTGGTTATACTGCAATGATGTGTGCATAGTAGAACAATTAAAAATTATTTTTATTTTCGAGAGTGGTTTCTGATAGCGAATTAGATGCATGACTTTACAGGTGGGTCAATAGTAAAAAATCCCTGTTGTGTTCTTAATGATTAGAACAATTTAAAATAAATTACGGAATATGGGTTTATATTATATTATTATACACAACATCCATTTTTAATAAAATCGATCTGTTATTTTGAAGTTATTCGAAAAAAAAATAACCGTAAATACTTGAAATTTTAACCTAACATTTCAATTAGCGTTTTATAAAATAATATATGCGGTATAATGTTTAAAATATTATTCGCAGGGAAATAAAACTTTTCGCCATTACCTACTGTCAATTGTTATGAAATAACTACACACAATAACATTTTAAAAATGTTTTGATATACGACAAACCCTATTGGCCATTCACGTCCTTTCTATACAACGGTACGTCGGTGTATTGACTTATAATAGGTAGTTAATAACAGCTATAATAGTGATATTTTAATATGAAATGCTGTTATATATTATAGTGCTGTATTATATATTATAATATAATATGCGATTTGGTTTTAGCTAGAGTCAGTTCTCAACCTACCAGATTAATAAATAGGTACCGATCATAAATACATAGGCTGACCGAGCGGCGAGCACCTTCACTCATGATAGTTTTTCACCGTATCCAGTGCAGTGACTTTTCATTGAATTCAAATGTAATACGTCAATTATTACTGCAGTGACCCACTCAATGGTTAAGGGTAAAAATACTTAAAAAATATAGACTGACAGACCGTATCAGCTCAGAATAGTTTTTCACCGTATCCGCAGTGACCTACCATATTGAAATCAAATTTCACACGTCATTCTTTACTGCAGTGACCTACTCAACGACTAAGGGTGTGCTTTAATCAACATTCAACAAAATATTATTGTACTGTAGTGCAGGGCGACTTTCCCGATTGTTTTTTTTTTTATTTACTTATTTAGTATTGAAATCTGATGTTTGGGCTGTAATATAATATAATACAATTCGTGTTACATGATATTTTATGCACAAAAGGTTCATAAGTCGTTAGAGTAGATGATTTTTCTTATTGTTCCTGCGAATTCGTTCGCGTAAGTAGGTACTATATTTTATTAGAACGGTTTCAGAGTATTTATATCTGAAACAATAACATTTTATGAACTATTGATATTCTATATACTTGCAATACTCATGTTTTGTTATACAAGCTTAAGCCTAGGTATTATTATTTCGTATCTACGTATTCGGGATAATACACAAATTATTTGAATAGTAGATATAGGTACATACTACAGTGTCAAACTCTACGGACTACAATTTTGGTACCTAAAATAAAATATTTCATATTTTCAATATTATAATTTTTGACAAAATTTTAACTATGTTCGAAAATTATTACAAGGAACATCATTAAATAAGAATCATTTATATAAGACGTAACATTAGTTCATTAAAGCGAACGTATTACGGTGGTCAAAAATGTACTCAAAATTAGCCGAAACCAGCTATATTATCATTACATTCTACTACTATAGAAACCGCGCAAACGAATTGATAGTCGATTGACGCCTATTATTGACGAAAAATAAAACTACCCTATTCATTTCGACGAGAGAAAAATACATAGGTATTAGGTATACACCATAAATTACGTTTTCTAAAACTTTTCGTTATTTATATGCCATTAAATTATAATATTATATATTATGTAGTGAATATCCTATTATATTATTATTATTATTATTATTATTATTATGTCGTATTCATATTTTTTTTTTTTCGTGAAATGGAACGAACCGTTTAAGGTCCCGCTGTAGTGCTGTTGTACACGCGCATATAATAATATTACGTAAATAAATCTTAAACATCGCATAATATAACAAAATACTGTATTATTATTATCGTTTAGATAGGATTTATACTCCTGCAGCTGGTTTCAATAATACGATTTTAGAAGTTATAATAACAACATAACATATTATGATACCATAATATCATTATGTGCCACGTATAAATATATTTAGGTGTTCCGCAGTTTTGGGCAAGCGAATCACGGACCTTGCTCAGATTCCTTAATATAATATATTGTATATTGTACATTTATACAGAGTGTATCTTCAAGCCCGTCCACCTTTTTTTCTTAAAAAATGCAGTAATTCAAAATCTGATTTTTAGAATTTTATGCCAAGGTACTTAATGACCATAATATATTCATGTTCTTGTGATTTTTTTGTTAAAGGAAACTGCAGTGTTTCAAACGAGAACTCCCACCTTTTCTAATACTAATTATTCAATGGATAATTTTTCTGGAAATTTCTACTTTTTAAAATCGATTTTTGGACGAGTAGTTTTTGATTTAGGTATTTATCTTTGTGTATTAGTACTTACGATATTGAGTCCATGATAATGGGTACAGAAAAACATTGCTGTACGTGAGCCCATTATAATATTATATAATATGCTCAACTTAGGTACCTCTCCCCCCCCTCAGGGTCTCGATACCATAATTGTGTAATGTATTGCAATGGATAATTAATATTTGTAATGTGTAGATGTGAAATATTTATAATTTATTATTATTCGGGCGTACGGTTTTAACTTTTATAAATAAAACCATTTAAAATTTCACTAATTTATGTTTTGTTTTTGAATATAATATAGTGTTTAATACTATGTCAACATGACACTTATCGTTTTTATGATATTTTACAAAATATTAACAATTTAATTTATCAGTTTACACAGTTAATTAATTTTCTGGGTTGAAATTTGATACGGTAATAGGACATCGTCTTGAGTTAGGCGGGGCAGGTGTTTTTTTTCTTCATATTTTGCGTATCATAGTACGGGGCTCCTCTTCTGCTGTACCTTTTGCCATTAGTCATTACCAGGGCTCGGGACTTTATGTGCTTAAAATCTTAAAAATATGCACATACTTATGCACCAAAAAATATCAAAATATGCGATTTAATATGCATTTATTTTTAATTAAAAATACATACTGATTCAAATTTAATTTAAAAAAAAACATATCATGTACATATCACTAAAAATTTATATTTTATACATACTATATTAATAAAAAAAAAAATGTCAAACTGTTGAATGGGAGGTTTTTGGATTTTTCAACACTCGGCATCTTCTATTCCTAGCAATTACAATTTTTATGTATTAAAAAATAATCATTTTATAATTCTAATTATGTACTTACTTGCGTTACACTGGATTATCAAATGTTTTTTATGTTCTCGACTTTGAAAGACCTTCTATTATTTGTAAGTAAAGTTTTATAGGCGGAAAATGATCTTTCTACGTTTACTGATGTGATGGGAGCATATTTAAAATATGTCAGATCATTAATATCTAAGTCCACAAATACGAGCACTAATAAATACAAAATAACGAATACAAATACGAACACGATAACGATCGTATTCCGTCGATTACTGGGAAACAAAATACCTATTACCTAATTACTGTAAAAGACAGATTAAATAAAAATAATATTATCTTCAGAGCTAAAAATAAAATGGATTCCCCGTAACGCTATTGATTATCGCCTTATCGATATTATTGCCGACAAAATCGTGTAGATAAAATTGATTAATTTACTAAAAATATGATTTAAGAGTAAATAATCAAAAAATATTTAAAAATATGCATTTGTAAAAAAAATTCCAAAATATGCAAACATATTATGCACAATAAACTTTTAAACTTTAATTCCAAACACTACAACACAAATTTTTACCGGATCACATTTATTCTATTTACTTCCCGAACAAATATGCAAATACATAAAGTTCCGAGCCCTGGTCATTACGCCTAAAATAAAAACTGCAGTGCCTAAATAATATATACACACATACACACACACACACACACACACAGATAGGACATTACAGTTAAAACGCGACAAAGAGTGTTTCGAACGTCGAATTACACAGCTCTTTAGACGGTTTAGCGGAATTATATTCAATATAATCCAATTAACGTCGCTATATATCGTCGGCGGTGGCTACTCTCCCGCTGCCAGCCAGCGGGCCCGGTCGCTCTTTAAATGATTACCAGCAATTTCGTTATACGGCGGCGGCAGCGGCCCTGGCGTCCTACTCTCCCAGCTCCATCGGAGACCTCCCCTACCCACCTCCTCATCTATCGTAACCACGTTACCCGGACTCCGGTATATTAGTGTGGTGCGCACACGCGCGTCCGTGAAAATCAGCGTATTTTATGTATAGTCAATACGTCGTGAATATCGCGACCACGGTGATGATAATTATATAATAGACGACTCTTAAATGTATTTTAATTAATTAATTGATTAAGTAAGAGTAAATAAAAATATCGTGTTTAAGTGTACGTGTTCAGTTTGACCAACGCATAATAATTAGTAATTATTATATTCTATCAACAATCGTACTGAAGATTCGAAAATAATATGAATGTGAGTATCAATCGACGTATAACTTTCACAGTTTTTGATTTTGGGATGTGATATAATTACAAAAAAAAATATTATATATATATAGGTATTTAAAATGTTTTATAACAATATTTTGTTGTTTACATCATACATGTATATAGGTGTGGTAAAAAGTATTTTATTCATGATAATTAATTATAAATATGACAAGAGAGTCGAATTGATGCAAGTAATAGTATAATGCATTGTTTAGGGTATATAGCCATATAGGTAATATTTTACAACATATTATTACGGCTAAAAAAATCTATTCATACCAAACTGGATAGTTTATTTATTAAACATTCATCGTTTTGCAATATGCATATTATATTCATATTATTGAATTAAACTTTTATTTATCATTTTGATATTTTTTTACTCTTCAAAGACATAATGATAGTAATTGTTTACTTATATTATATTTAACGAATTTTGAAAAGAAATCACTTTGGGAAAAATAGTTATATTCTAGTTCAAAATCATGACCCAACTGACTTTTTTCCAAATATGTTTTTATTAAAACCCGTTAAAGTTATTATTTATACTTTAAATGGAGTTAACGTACTTAGAAACCTATTGTTACCTAGCATGGAGATTATTATCAATTTCACATTATAACGTCCAGTTTTGAAAAAGGAATGTAGGTATAATATAGTCTCCACAGCTACTATCGTTCATACCAATCAACTCCGCTATTGATTTCGCGGGTTTCTGTTAATGAGTATTATCCACCTATCGATTCATCCAAGTCTTGAATGCATAAAAACGGTAGAAACTATTGCCATACGTTTAAGACTTCACTATCATTTTCCTGAATTGTTTATTAAAATAATTAACTTATAACATAAATTGTTACATATTTTATTAATGCAAAGTATTATGTAGTAAATAATGTAATGTATATGTGTTATTTGTTTTACACTATACAATGATACATTAACGATAACTTACTATTGTTTTACTAGTTTAAGTTGCAAGTTAATTTGTACAATATATTCACATAGGACGTACACGTACAATAAAAAAAAAATGAACTATAATATCGCACTATGAGTACATTAGTGTAATAACTTAAAAGTGATGATTTTGAGAAAAGCAAGGTTTGAAGTTTTTATATCTTAAATCACTGATAAATAAAAAAGTATTAAATATAAATGTTTGACATTTTGGTATTATATATTATTAAAAGTGTTTAAAACAAATGTATTATGTTTAAATACAATTTTATTTTGTTATCATGACTAATTTATAATTGTTTAATACAATAACTTATGTTATAATTATGTTATTTTGAGATTATACACCAATGCAATGGTATTTTTGAACATACGATTTTTAAAATTATGTACTTATAGTATAATAACTCAAAATAATACACTAATATACGAATTTAATTTATTAATTTACTTTAATGTTGTACTATATTATTATATAGTTTAACGCATTCAGTTATGTCAGTACGACTTAATATATACACTACTTAACAGTTAACACATTCATTGCAAAGAACTCTATTAAACACGTACAACACAAAATAGTCATTTTTGAGTTATAATACTAATGTGCTCACAGTGCGATATTATCTTCAAATTTCTTAAACATGATCATGGGAGATTTTTCGGAAATTACATTTCAATTCTATTCAATACCTATATATTTCCATTAAATGTGAATTTTTCAAATATTGGAAAATTTATTGAAAAATAACTCTTAAGTACTTACTCATTATTGTATAATATAATATTATTCCATAACAAAATAAGAGGGGCGTATCTCATTTACTTGACAGTATATTGTGTTCAGTTATGTGTCATTGAGGCTATAATGCACGTATATTGTATGTATATATAGGACATAGGTGTATACACCCGTTGGTGCGCGCGCGTACCCGGCCCGAGGATCATTTACCGTTTCCGATTTGAATTTATTTATTTATTGCTCTGCTCCGATGCGGGTGAGTACCCTGCCTACCCACCCTGAAATCGATTGAAAACATAACCACACCAAACTACTACCACCATCATGATGTGGAGAAAGAGGTCTGCAAAAATTTCACTATACAGGGCGAAAAATAACGTTAGTCTGTTTATTTACTATACTATCATGGTACAGGTCGATTCTTTTAACGCGGAATGGCCTTCGATGTAATAATAATAATAATTATATTATTATAGCCATTATACCTAAATAATTCCAAAACTTTAAAAAAAACTGCAAAAACCCTAAACGTTGAGAACAATTTTTGTACAGTTTATTAATTATGAGACTACTAATAACAAAATAAATGAATACCTAATTTGATCTGTGAGTTGGTTATAAAATAGGTATTTATGTACTAATTAGGATAAATTCAGAATTTTACGGGAAACTTAATTTTAAATTTTGATCGCATCAAAAGAATACCAGTTTATCCCGACTGGATGTGTTCCACGGTGTCGAACCTAACCAATATCTAATACTAAAGTTTGTTAAAATTAATATGCATTTATGTACTACAATTGATACGTTTCAATAAATATACATTCATTGAATTTCAATAGTATAAAGGGTTAGTCGTGTACTATTGGTGTTAAGACAAATTAAATTTGACTAAAAAAAACAAAATGGCAAAATTAATCATAATATCCGTGATTAGTTTTGTTAAGCATTGTTTTTAGATATGAATTATAATATTATTATATTATTATTACTCTGATAATTTAATAGAGTTCCATAATATATACACCCATCATTCATATACGTATATATCGATTGTATATTCTTCGTGATTTATGAATTTTAAACTAAAAATGTGTTATTTATATAAAAAAATTTAATCTTTATAGACTCTAAACGTTGGTGATAACCATGGCGCTTTTTTACTCAGCACTGTGTTAATTCCCAAATCAATAATTATACTTTCTCTGTATTTCGAAGAGGTATTGTTTCCAAATGTATATTAGGAATTATTTATAAATATTTTTTTTTCATCATTTTTTGGACGATTTACTATGGCGTATAATATATATACCCCCTTGCCCTATAAAGGGTTAATATAAATGTCGGTATATAACATCTGAAAAGAACACTGACATTATTATACCCGCATACAATATTACTGTCTAGGTATTTTTAGTTCTTAAGGTAAACATTTTATAGATTACGTTAGGTAGGGCCGTAGGGGCAATGAATATATTTTTAATTTTCTCCAAAAACCTACTCTAAAGTTACCTGCCGTTTTATATTATTAGTTATAACAGTGACATTTCCTCTATATAATATGATTTAAATCTTACTTTCTATATAATATATTTTTATTTTTGGTTGTGTTGATGTGACGTCTAAAATAAATAAAACGAAATTGATCTAATTCGTTACCTACCTACCATTATAGTTGTTATGGATTTTTTTGTTTGTAACGTGGGTGAGCTTTAACGTTATAGTAATTTCCTTCAACCTATACTTATACATTCATTCATGACAAAAACTCAATGAAATGAATATTACGTACTTTATACGAATGTACATTTATCAATTATCACCATGAATTTATAACGGATCATCGTAGTTTTCTGCGTAAAGTATACGCAGTGCTAAAATCCATATTATTATTATTACTTTATTTTCTTGGTAGGTAAGTACCGTGATATTAAAATTTTATCATTATAATATAATGAGTGATTTGCCTTATAATTATATCATGTACTATTATGTGCCGAGCGATTTTTTTTATACTTTATAGCACTTTAAAAAGTGATGTAGATGTAATCAATGTATGTTATACGGAACAAGATTTTCCAGTTCACAATATTTTAATGTATCAAAAAGGTTATGTGATATTAGTTAAGACATTTTTTTTGTATTAGGTATAGTAGGAATACTTAAGTCATTAAAACCCAAATTTCAAATTTCAAAATAAAATAAATATTGGTTCACTACATAGGTATTGGTTAATTATTATAAGTATGTAGGTAGTAGGTATCTACAAATAAATGAACAATACCTATTAAAATATGTCTTGATCGTATAACTAAACATAATATAGATTGTTAATTATTTATATATAAATAATTAGACGCGTTTACTAACTATATTAGGTATGCCTAAATTGATGTCCAATTAAAATTGAAATTAAAAGAAATATATATTATGTATATTTAAATTTTTTTAAATACAATTTTGAGTTGTTACGATTATATGAATAGCAATATTATTAAACAAAATACATTTATGGGTCAAATTATGATTTACATTTTTTCCCGTTATTTAGAATCGCTAAATATTCTGAATTTGCCAACTACCTACTAAAATATGATTCTTGGTAGTCGTCTGTTGACTAGTACGCATGTGCAGTGTGCAGTGTGCACTTTATAATCGATTGAGGCGCGGTCTGAAGGTGAACGCGTCATTAGGTACCCATACTTTTCTTATTTAATTAAATTCTATCGATTATACGTGCAAGACGTATACCATAAACATTTTGTATTATGCATTTTTTAAAAAATAATTATTCGTTCACTGTTTTTGTTTTATGCAAAATTCTAGTATGTAGTTATTCAAACGTGAAAAAAAAATATTTATTTTATCTGATAGCGTATTATATCGTGTCACAAATTATTCTGTAACTAACAACATTAAAATATCTAAAATAATAATAATAATAATAAATATTCATGTCAATGCAGTGAAAAACTCATTTAACAAATTATTTTCATAATAGGTATTATTATTTTATTCTAGTAACGCCGCCGTAGCGGTATCATTTTTATTATGTTTTAATGTTTTATGTATATGTATTATTTTTTTTAAGTTACCTATTTATTATTTAATTTATTTATTGCGTATTACTTGATATAAGACGCTATACATATTAATATATTGTTTAGCAACATTTTGAATCAATAACAATAAATTTCTATCAAACGTATTGGTTATGGGAAATTATTTCTAAAATGTTATAATTGGTTTCTCATTATAATTTACAAATGCAATAATTATTATTGCAGTTCACACAAAAGTCGCACACTTGTATATAAGACCATAATTGTATTGCCTATAATATAACCATATGAATACAAATATATACAAATATTGCAAATTATTTCGCAGACTCCATTATAGTCATATATGTTTTCTTTCGTTTTAAACTACGATTGTATGCACACATGAATACTCCATTGTTATAACATTGTATGTGTTCTCTTTGTGAAATCCGAAGTGTGGGTGTGTGAGTCTGTGTGTATGTGTGTTGTTTGTATGTGCACCATTATTCCTGTGCCGTGGTTAATATTATTTGTAATTAATTTCGATTGCCACACTACAACGTAACAACAAAATTTGGATACGTATATTTTAAATATAGAAATTTAATTACCAATCTTACTATGACAGTAAGAACACGATTATTGTATTCTGGTTGATTAGCATTTTATGAGCCACTTAAACAAATGGCCTGTGTATCATGATTTACTAGTGAATTCGATAATACCTGTATAATATTTAAAATACAAGTATGAGACCGAAAAATGTTGCCTCTACGAGGCGTGCGTGTTATGTTATAAAATATAAATACAAAAATGCATTACAAATTTAAAAATAAATCTGGTTTCTAGTTTTGGTGGTAGAAACATAATATTATGTATTTGTTGTATAAATTATATATATATTGATCGTCGTACCGATCAAAATATATAGTTTATTCAATAACGTTATTATCGTGTTACAATGATAATATGCGTTTAAAAATGTAAAAAGATTTAATGTATATCGTCGAACAACGATAATGTATTATGTTTTATAATTATTCACTCATTATGGAATAATCCCTGAAGTGTCATGTGTGTGAATGTGGAGCACGGATAAGACGACGAGAGCGGATTTTCGCGTTCGATTTTAGCGGACCACATAAAATAATTTTAAAAACACACAAATACACTCACGCAGCGATGGTGGATTCAACGGGGAACGTGGCCTATATAAAATACGGGATCGATATAGCGCAAACGGACGCAACATTCGGCCTTTTTCCCTAAACATTACCATACTGTTAAAATTTATCGCGTTATCTTTCTCCTCTCTTTTTTTTCCCCCACGCACGTGCCGCGTCAAGTACAATATCTTACTCCTTACACCACCTCTAAGCCGCGATCTACGGTACAATGTTCATATATTTCTTTTCTTTTATAATATATATATTATATGTGCACGTTATAAATTATAATACACAATATTATAATATTATATTCACACGTGTGTGAGTAATTATTAGCTATGTAATAATTATAACACTATATACCTTGTATATATATGCCTAGTACTGCATACTGCATATACTTGTAGTTTTTGTAACTGTCAGTCTCAACGATTTTAGACCATTTTGTAAATTTAATAATAATTATTATTAGTATATTAAGTGTTTCAGCTCAATAAATAATTTATACCACTCATGCTGCTACAGTGCAGGTGTAACAAAAATGAATTATCTACCATCTATTTTCCTATTTTCTGGTGTGATTGAAATTCACCAATTTTTAAATAATGGCCGAGTATAAAATTTATAATAAAGAACTGAAGAATAAATAAGAAAAACTTATTTGATTTGTATGGACTAAAATATAATGTAGTATTATGATATAAAATGATTTGGAATTGTTTCTTTAGCAATAACTTATTCGAATAATATTGCGGTCGTATAAAAATGATTCAAATAAAAACATATATATATATATACACCTATATATACTGATGTTTAAATCAATGTAAAAATTAATTTAAATAAAATAAAATCATACCCACCTAACCTACCGATGCATATATTATGGTGAGTAGGTACTATATTATTATACTTCCATTTAGTGTTAAGTGCAAACAAATTAAAAAATTCTCGTACTTTAAAATTATTTAGTTAACTATTTGTGTAAATGACAAGCTGCAAGTGTCCCATATAATTTAAATTAATACTAATTATTGTACTTGCAGTATCAACATTTTATCGTTATTAGTTAAATTCGTTTTGTTTTTACTCACTCCGTTAGTACTTTGCTTATGATAATGTTGTATGTGTTGTTCGATAGTACAATATTGCTCTGTGTGTGATAATGATAAAACGTAATTAAATTTTAGACCTCTCAAGTTATTTCCATACTTTGTCAATATAATTTTTTTTTACAAGTTCCATGACTCGTTTGAATCCTTGTGTGTTTTTCATATCTAATCTTATTCATAAAAATGAGTAAACCTTAAATTTGTTTTATCAATAAGTAATAACCATCTAATCATTATGATGCATATAATCATATTATGCAGCTGCAAAGTATAAAGTACAAACATTGTATCAACTGAAAAAAAAATGAATATGGTTTTCTGATATACTTATAATATTATCACGCATTTTATTATTATATAATAATATACAGTGGGGTAGGTATTCAGTAAAAACGAAAAGTTGCGGATTCGAGGAGCACAAAAAACTACTATTTATAAAATATATCCACGTTTATATTATGTAGGTTATGTATGTAATTATTCACATAGATGATTACTAATAATTACTAATTAAATATACAATGCACTATTATTCACCAATATCCACAAGCAACCTGTATAATATGTAATTATTATTGTTATTATTATTATTATTATTATGTATTGTTAGTTTATTAATAACTATTATACAATTTAATACATCACACATTGAATCGGGTGTGAGGGGAGGTAAAGCACAGATCCACTAGCCCACTCCTCTCTATGTAAATATGCCATTGCAGATAATATATATTATAGACATTATAGTATAGTAAGTTTTGATATCAGTTCAATAAAACATAATATAATAATAATATTATAATAATATACCCTACGACGATCGCGTTAAAACGGGAAGTGTTATAACCGTTTCCGTCGCCGGGTTCTCTATATTCTAACCTTACGATAACGATAACGACAATAGTAATAATATTATAACACACCAACATATAATATTATACATAGCGATTGCCGTATTAAATGTATTTAATAGCGGGTGAACGCGATTAGATACTAATTATGTTATTATAACAAAGACATGTGAATTATAATTATTATGGGTATAACAAACTGCAAATTACGTTTAAAATCCAACGGGACAGAATGGAATAATAATAATATTTTTAAAATTATTTATTATTATACCTACCTAACTGCCATGTGTCTACAATATTATATTCTTTAAGCGACCAGTAAGCAGCTAGGATGATCAGAGCCGGATTAATGTAATAAGTGGCCCTGGGCTATTCCATTTTTAGAGGATGTCATCTTGGATGATGAGCGTAAGAATAAGGTATCGCGATCCAGAGTGCTGCAAACTACATTTTATTTAATTATAATACAACTACAACAGCTGTTATCGCAATAATATTATTATTTGGTGACGTTTAGTTATATAAAAACAAAAGTGGACAAAAATAGTAATAATTATTATCCACACAGAGAGCACGTCGATAAGATAATTTGATATTATATGACACAAACGAAGAGTTCTTATTCATTATCATCCAATTATTATTATAAGTTTAATTAATAACGTTATTATGTTGGTGCGTGTAATATAAGATAGTCGGTTGTCTGCACTCTACGTGGCCGCACAAATTATCGGCGCGCACGAAAACTGAGTAGTGATAACAAGTAGGTACCTAAGCCAACTGCAGATGAAATACCTAAAATCACTATGATATATTTTTAATATGTCTTCGTGGAAAACATTGACGAAAACAAATTTTCAACTCGCGTATTATTAAAGGTAATATTGAACAAAATATATATTGTAAAAATGCATGTACTCACGAGTAGGTATTCTATAGTTAGGTATCCATAAAAGAAAATACCTCCATGTATTTTATAATTGACTATTGAGAAAACCGTGATTCCAAAACGTATTATTGATTATCATAGTTTAATCGATTATCTAGATTATTTTGGTTTTGCTATTTTTGCAGCAGTCAAAACTAATATCATCGATTAAAACAACGGCATAGTCAGGATTTTTCTTTGATTGAGTGGAGGTGGTTGATAACTTGTTTGCGTACAGTGTACTACAGTTCTATACGAATTTGTATTTATATTTTATAACATACTTAATCGTGATAGCCTATTAGTTATCCTAACCATTAGTTTAATAATACACTTACCTATACAATATTTGTATCCGTAGTAGATAGGCACTATGAGAGATGTACTCTTAGACCTTAATTCTATGATATAAATTATTTTACACTAATTTTAAAAACAATAGGAAATGTAGTAATGCATTTTCTTTTGAACTATTAAATATAATAATATTATTTCAACATTTTCTAAAATTAAACTATTAAAACGCCACAACGTCAAAATGTTAAAACGTGTCACAATTCACATCTATAGATAATTATTACCTATCTTTAACCGGGGTAATATTTCGTATCATTTCGACCGATATGCAACGATGAACCATATATCAAATACTATACCTAATCGTCCAGTGTGAGAGCGCAACTATAAGCGGCGTTTAAAGAGTGAATTTCCATTCAACGATCTTTGTACGTAATATTTTGCATACGACGAAAAACAGTTCTGATCTAATTTTTGATAAAAAGAAATCACATTTATTATAATATTACTACAATTGCTGATATTAACTTATAAGTAAATACCGATGGGTACCGTAGAAAAGTAAAGTGTAAATAGGACTGTGGTATAAATAGCTTAAAATAAATATAAAAATCTTAAAAGTTTGGTTGTATATATTAAACATTTGTATTATACAATATAATGACTGAAATTTTAAAATTTCTACGAATATATTAGGTTATATTTTCTGAATCACAAAAAAATAACTCTAATCCTTATTTTTCGTTTAAGTTCATCCTGTTTTTATAAAAATCTAAACATGAAATGTCTAAAAAAATATACAGTGTACATATTATTTTTAATATTTTCGATATTTTTTTGGGTTGCTTTGAGAAAATATAGAAGAAATCTTATATTAAATTCTCAAGTTAAAAGTATTAAAGTAAAACATTTAAGGGTTTTTGACGATAAAATATTTCATATTATTTTCGAATCAAAATAATATTATTTTCATTCACATTAAACGTTCATAAAAAAAAATGTGGATTTACACTGAATATTTTTTTTTTAATTATTCAGTAAGAATTATTTATGAGTTATGAGAAACCTATTGTATAAGTTTTTAAGCTTTTTTCGTCACCCACGTGTGTTGTCTACTTGTACCTTTGTCTTACAAACTCATTATAAGTCATAACAAATAAAAAGTAGAAAATTGTACATATCTTGAATAATCCATTATTTAACTCTGTATATTTAATATTAGTGTAGATCGAACTATTATCAAATTTAAAAAAAAGAATTTTATCTAAGGATTCTCGAGAGTTTTTTTTACATTTTAATTCTAAAACGAATTATAAGGGTTTAAAAATGTACAAACAAAATATAACAATATTTACGATTTTCAAACTCCTTTTATGGGACATTATATTATTAAATTCATATTATTAGGTACATTGATTTCCGATCGACCGGTATACATCGCGTAAGTCTTGTCTATTATTATTAATGAAAATAGATCATACTTATGACGTGATGGTGATGATGATATTATGCAATATACGATGACCGCGATATTGTTATCCACGTATAATAGTAGTGTTAGTATATTATCCGGAGTGATCCATTTAACGTAAGACACTTATTATTTGAGAAGAGCGAAGACACTAACGATATTATTTTTAAGTCATTAGTAATGACTCATTACAAAACAATATTTTTAAAAACAATTTTATTGTATTCTTACTGTTTTTATCATTTTAATTTTTTTGAAATTTATACTCTTTTGAATGACAATATACATTTTCCTAAGCAAAATACAATTCTGAGTATTACGATCTATAAAAGTCATACCTCGGAAACAAGTAGTTTATAATTAATTATAAGTTTAAACTTAAGGTGTATATATGAGCGGAGTAGTGTACCGACATTTTACGGGTACCCCTGTTCTAAACCGCTCAGCTAAACCTTAAATACTTATAACCCCCATAAACTACTCGTCCAAAATTCGATTTTTATACATCAATAGGTAGGTAGGTGGGTATAGGTACCTACTCCAAAGAGAAAACTATTCTACATTGGAATAAGGAATTTAAAATTCATGTCGTCGCATGAGAGGTAGGTACTTATAACATTTGAAAAATTATAGAATTACAATTTACAAATTAGGTATATAAAATATAGTTTTTGGTGACTTGAAATATTATTGTGTGATAATGATATTTTCGTTATTATTATATTAATGAGTGCCTCGTGTTAAACGGATCAACCGGTATTATAATGTTCAGAAGTAAGTAGTTAAACATAGACGTGTTATATATACTGTTATATACATAATAGTAATGACTATAATATAGTATTATATCACTATGATGTATAATGTAATATAATATGAGTACGCTGCAGCGTTACTGGGGATGGTGGGTTACTCGCGCGCGCGCGAGCGCGTCTGTATATGTGTGTGCGTGAGGGCGCGCGCGCGCCCCCGTGTTTAATAAAGTGCGGCGCTCGCGATTTCTTTTCTTTTTCACCCTCTGCCCGCCGCGCGCGTATTGACGTAACGCGGAAAAAGGTCAAGTAGTAACGGTTGTTACCGGAACAGCGGCGGCGGCGGCGGCGGTTACGGGCAAAAGAGTACGACGACGACGACGACGACGACGACGACTACGAGCTCGCCGCCGCCGGGCCATTCAAAGGTGTGTGTGCGCAAAAAAATCAGCCAGTGCGACGCGCGCGCGGACCGGCAACGTGGCGGCGGTGGCGGTGGCCGCTCCGGCGACGGAGACTCTCCCTTTCGCCGGCGTCGGTGGGCCGGGGGGGGGGCGGTATATCGACTCGAACTTGGTTAGTGGGACGGGTTTATCGTCCGTGACGTAATAACAACCGTGACTCGGCGGGCAGTGACGTCACGGACGCCGCCGCGAGCTGAGGCCACCGCCGCGGAGCGCATCGATCGCCGTACAAGCGTTTCGCCCGGCCCGCCGCGGACATCGCCATCGCCGATTTTGCTGACGCCGCCGCCGCCGCAGCCGTTGCCGTTTCCACCACGGCAACGCGCCAGCTACCGTTTTGCGGCGCAGCAGCTGCACGACCGGCCGCGGTCTGTCGGTCCGCGATCTTGCTCTGAATACGCGACGCGTGTCCTATACATTTTATGCTATACAGGAATCTATATGGTATAGATAACGCATCCGCGAGGGTTGTAGGCAATTTTTTTTTTTCGGGGGGGGGGAGGAAGAGTAGGGTTTGAGTATCTTGAAATATTGGTGACCTGTATTGGATGCTAGGTAGCTAAACAAAAAAATTGACAAAGCCATCACACCATATCTACCATATCTATTATATATATTTACTGCCTGACCTTGAGACAATCGGTTTGTCTAGTTACCTATATATTTAACAACCATTTATGAACTTTTGTCAACTAACCGTCTTCGGTTAACAATAATCCCGCTGATAAGGATTGTGAATCATGTCGTAATGTAATCAACAAAAAAAAGCCATAGCACGCTACTCGATATTTTTCCTCTACAAAGAAAATCTATGACTGTGTCTTTTCATTTATTTATTATATAGTTATAATAAGACAAACCTATAATCACTTAAGGTCTTAGGAAATCCGTAATTAACCTAAAAAAATAAATAGGTATTATGTATTTAACATTTTTATTTGGTTTAGCTTAATACGCATCATATACATTTGTTCAACAACTTTAATTGTTTTTATTAGGTACTACTACTACTACTAGGTACACATGTTTATATATTATATTATTTATTTTGAACAAATAATTGAACTGTTCAGATAATTGAATTTCACCAACAAGAGGCACAAGCTTAGCGGAGATTTAAAAATAATAATATGTTTTTGTCACTAATAAGTAACAATCACAACAAAAACTTCTATTTTTCAAAATCACTTAGAGAAAATTGGTTAGACAAATAAAATATCTGTAACAAGCCCAGAACCATATTTATATTTAAATTAATTTATACCTATAACAGCGTACAGTATACGAAACGTTTTGGTGTTGTACCAACAAAGTTCAGGGTATTTGAGCAACCGATTTGCTGTAAGTTCCATCGCCAAAATATGGTTAATATTATAAAATAATAAACAATCCATCGATTTGCGGTCTCGTTATTATTTTTATGGAGACTATAATAACTGATGTCGTATACGATGTGTTAAGTGCTAAATAAATACATAAAATATTATATTTATAAAGTATTTCTCAGTGATGGGCGTGCCCCTTAATTGTTCCTAGGCGAGTAACCCTTATGGTAAAATCATTTAATCTACCACGAATACAGAATACAAGAATGTATGACTATGAATATCAGTCAGTTTAGTTTTAAAAAATACATAAGATGAATATTATTATTATTATTAAATACCCGTAAGTAATTTTACACAATTTTTCGGGTTTAAACGTATTCGCCTAATGCCATAATATGATACAACATAATATAATATATATTATTATTTTATATGGTAATTGAAAATGTGCGGACCATCTCTGGCAAAACAATTCAACCCCCCGCCGACCCGTAACGACCGTCGGCGTGTCCTGTGCCGAGAGATTAAAAATACTCCAGCAGACAATGCCTTGGTTTTCCGTCCTCTACAGATTCGTGATTGCGTAGGACGTCCACGACAAAAATGTGTGTCGACAGTTTTCTCATATTTATTATTTATCATTACACGTATTATATAGGTATATAATATATAGTGTATATTGTAGCCAATCGGTCGAAAGTTATTAGGTACCTATTTTAGAACTCGTATTTTTTTTACAATTCATAATTATCGATGTTCTAAATATATAAAAGTGACTACATTATACTAGGAGTGATTTCTTACTTACTGCAGTTAGTTTTGTAAATTACGAGTATTACCAAAAAATAAATTTTATTAAGTCAATTTCTTAAGCAAACAGTGTTACCGTTCCATCATTAATCGTTATTATTGTATAATAAGGCCGCTTTAGTTTTAATTTTTAATATATTAATACACTGCCACATTGGTCAGGCGAGGATTATTTTATTTTTATTTGTATTCACTTCTCAACGAAATTTTACATCACCTTGTAACTAAGTATTTTTCTATATAATAAGTTATACTCGAGTCAAAACATGAAAAATAACTTAAAATCTAATAATTATTGTTATGACTTATGGAATTATGAGTTATGAATATTATTATAATGTATTATTACTTAGGTAGGTACTGATAATAAATTCACGTCAAAAATACATATTATAATAATATTAGGCACCTATAGACCATGGAAATAAATTATTCTTTTTTTTTCATTTGCGTTATTAATATTATCCATTTGTATCGATTTTCGTTTTTAATCCGGTTTGTTACAAATGAGCCGTGCCAAGTTGTTTCACTTATGCAATAATACTTGGTGGTACTTGATTAATATTTTTTATTTCTTGAACAGTGTGCGGGCAATCTGCATGGATGCAAGGTTTTTGAATAGAGATTTGAGGATAACATATAATGCTTCGTATAACTCATGTAACGTCTACTTGCTTTAAGTACAAACAGTCTTTTTTTTATCTCTTTTTAATGAACCGTGTTTAATATCTTTTGACGCATCGTGAAATAAAGTTGATTATAAGTCACAGCTTTTAAACTACGTGATGAAACTTGCATTTTTAAATGAATACCATTCACATAGTGTACACTCACTCGTGTATATGTGTAAATGATTATATTAAGTACATGTGCATACAGAATGTCGCAAGACGCCTGTCCTTTTTTCGAGTGGCGGGATTATGTAAACTTAATTTTCACATCCACAAAACCCCAGCTCAAACGCTATAATATCGGACACTCTGTATACTTACTACTTGTAAGTTGTAATCATAATTATTATTGTCTCAGAGAATAAAGATGTCACGTTCACCGGGGTACTATAAAAAGATCCGTGATTACGGAGTAAAAAAGCTTTTAAATGCTATATATAAAAAAAAAGGTTGTTTCGAAATTGTTACGCCAGGGAAATATTAAGTGCGTATAATAATAATAATATTATTATAATGTTTATAAAAAACATGATAATTGAAACGACTTAATTCGTTTGAGCGTGTTTTAACCGTATTGTCACTTAAATAACATTATTATAAGGTAATCAGGGTATGATGTGTATGACCATGATTATTATATTTTGGTCACTTAATTGTATTATTACACGGTCAATGTGACTTACTTCCCACACCAATAATATTCTACCGTCCAAGATAGTTGTATAATATTAAATTTGCTACCGTAAACGATGGGTTTTAATTTAAACGATTATTTTACTACCTACCTAGACAACGTTAATAAACATATATTTAATATGTTATCTATGTAGATATGATACGGTGATTGTGTTCTCGTGTTATACAATTTTTCGTAAGGTTATTTAATTTATTTGTCCTGCTAAATGCCCCCCCCCCTCTTTCTAACTTATATTATTATTGTTTAAAGACTCGTTTCCCGAATTAATAATTGTCACCGTACAGTACTACAGTGGATAAAATTAAATTTATAAATATAAAGGTGCCCAAAAAGATATTAATATATATATTCACAATGTTACATAATGCAATGAATTGAAACTAAGATGTTTACATAATATTGTTGTTAGCTTTCAATAATCGTATTACATCAAAGGCTAAAAAAAATGGTTAGGAAAATATCGTATAATATAATACTAAATATGGTAATTTATGAATGCCTATACTATAATATACAATATATACCTACATACTTTGGAACAACATGAATATAGGTCATAGGCATTATATTGCACAAAATATGTATGAAAGATGACTCAGGATAGAACGAAAGTACTTATATATCGTACTAATATGCTGGAGATAAAAAAAATAAATGTGTTAGAGTATTTTATTTCGTAAAATTGGATTTTGTATCAAACAACTAAGTAAAAAGCTCCAATAGTAGAAACTAATGTAATATTTTGGCAGTACCTATCTAATTGTTTTTTATTAAAAATATTGTATGATCCTGATCCAAAAAGAAACCCCAACTATCTGAGCCGATCGAAAAACATCATATGTACACTATCAGTGTTATTGAGTATTATAATATATATATCTACTTAACACAATGGGAAGAAATAAACAGAATATAATTAATAGTGCAAGTTAGACATCCAAGTTTTGTATCATAAAAAAAAACGAAATACCTGTTTTATCGCAGGTGATTTTCAGGTGGTCTTCGTTATGTCAATATTATAAGAGAAGGGGAGAGAGAGAGAGATAGAGAGAGAAAGTAAACATATTGAATTAATTTTTCAAAAGATGCAATGCAATTTTAAATTGTTATTAAAGTCAAGTTTGTAAGTCACAGTTTATTTTTTAATTCGCGATTCGTACGTTTTGCTTCTTCGCGGGTAAATCCATATTATTGAAATACATTTTCAGTGCTATAGTCGTAGATGTAATAGGTACGCGAGTCTTACAAAGCTTCCGCAGATTGCATGCAACTGGGCGTATCGATTTTCTACCGTTCAACCGCCAATAATAATAACTGAACGTTTTACGAAAACTAACTGCCACGGTTCTTAATGGGTTTTGTTCAATTATTTTTATCGTTTTCTGAAAATATAATATATTTTAAGTCTGTCTAAAATCGATTTTATTCGTCGTCTATGATGTCTGGTAATATAACTATTATATTTACACTGAATTAATAGTGCCTACTGCAGAGCGTGTGCGGTTTGTTTGAATTAAAGTAATAAACTCGACAGTAATCGTTGCTAGAATAATATTATATATTTCTCTAAAACTATTTTCAAGAATTTGTGGATAGTTTTTGTTTTACATTTTTAGCATGTTGACGGGTGGAAACGAAAAATCACCTTGAGACAAAATTCGTATTGTTATGAGGAGATTGGTTTTGAAATTTGAAATATATAATATTGTGTCAAAATATATACAAGGTGATATTTAGACATACTTTTGTTTTTTAATTATTACAGTTAAACATTTCCATTTTTTTGTGTCTCATTTGTTACGAAGTTTTTATCGACGATACGACACTTGATAACTCGAACGTTTAGGAACCTACACCTAAGTGGTGTTTTCGAGAACTCGAATTTTTGATGATTTGATTTATTTTGGTCCCCGATTGTTCGAGTTATTGCAAAAGTCCCCCTGTATATACAGTTATATACCTTGGTACTTTATAACACCACGCGAGTTGTATATTAGAAATGATTACGTACAATAACCTTTAAGTATACGACCAATTTTCGTCGGTGCTGCGCATCTCCCACCAATGTTACCGTGATCACGTGGTTCTCAACGCGCCAATCGTCTCATTCACGATGTGCATAAAGTGTTAGTTCTATCATTTGAGATAGAGCTGTATATGCGTACTTATCGTATTAATTATTATTATTATTATTAGTGCAGCGATCGCTGCCGCGTATTGCATATTATTATGTTATAATATTTTACGAAATATATACAGTGAAATTAATCCACACATATTATTTATATTGGACGTCTTGTTTATCGTTTGTATAGGTTGGCGGCGGAGAAGGAAGTCGCTGCGGCCGCGGGACGTGACTGCATCGGGTCGGCGGGAACTTCCGCCGGCATGGGGAGGCCGCGGTCCCACCACCATCACCACCATCACCACCACCAGCAGGCGGACGCGCCCCCCGGGCCGTCGTCCTTGTTCCTGTTCAGCACCGACAACCCCGTCCGCCGGTACACCAGGTTCATCATCGAATGGCCATATCCTTTTGAAACACCCGATTCGTCGTAATATCGCTAGTATTTATATATCTGAATAACGCACGTGGCTCATATTCGCCTCACCCGACCGACTCTGCAAGAGGCCATAATCCTCTCCGCCAAGGAAAAAATAGTAGTTGAAACCATAATACTATAATACCTATACAGTAAACGACCAACGTTTTTGGTCATGATTTTCAAAACGGGTGGTTTTTAAAACTATATAATAATTAAATTTAAATTTAAAAAAAATTACCATTCGAGAATCACCACTTACCACGTAGGCTTTTAGAGAGTATGGCGATGACTTGTAATGGGGTTGGTTGAAGAGAAAACCTCAATAATAGATGACTATTTATAGTTATCGGTTGGTGAACGTGGGAACGCACAGGTTATAATGCATGACTTATAATATTACTAGAAATTTTGAAATAAAACCGCCGTCGATTGTCGGCTGTTTTTGTACCTAAATTATTTTATTTTTAAACAAATCACATGTGGCTTGTCAAAATTATTTATTTGAATGATGGCTGCCTATTTACATAACTAAACGATTTTATTGTTATAAATTAAATCAAACTTATAGAAGTTTTCTAAGCATATATGATCTATAACATTAATATAATTATGGAGCAGACTGGTCGTTTACGTTTTGCCTCCTATAGGTAATATATTTTGGAATTCAATACGCCTGTACCGTGCATTTATAGGCATTGTATGTGAATGTAAAATAATGAATGTAAAATATTTTTCATCTTGTACAACTACAATGCTGGGGGTTTGTCGCCAACCGCCCATAGGTGTAGCTTTTAGTACCTACATATAACTATATTTATGGCAATCGAATATTTGCATCGGTCGTCCTTTTCTTCATCAAATAGTGAGTGTGTGTCAGTGTTATATAAATTATAAACTCGCATTAAATAGGTAGGTATAGTGGAAAACCCTGTGCTTGGGATTTTCGTGCAAAGCCTATAATATATAAAGCTCAATGGCGTTGTTTGCTCTACTCGCGCGCACGCCAGTTTCATGAAAGACCAGGACGTGACACTGTTTGGATTTTAGCGGAAATTATTTTACGGGTATCTTCTCTCTCTATCTCTCTCTCTCTCTCTCACTCTCACTCACACACACACACACACACACACACACACACACACACACACACACACACACACACTCGCTCTCTCTTTCTTCTTCCACCCGTCCCTGTAAAGTGTTTATGAATCCCAAAACACGCACCGAAAAATGTTCAAGGTCAATAATTTGACGTCGTCATAATAACACATTATGTACCAATAGTATCCTAACAGTATTGTACTTTCGTTTTCGATGGTCGTTTTGTGTATATAGATATTTCGTTTAAACACTTTATTATGACCGCGTGTTTTGATTTTATGGCCATGCGATGCTCCCACCGCTATTTATGTTAGACCCATAAGCCAAAGTCCAGGGGAGAAGAAATAAAATTCATTTTCGATGATAGTGTAATTTTTTCCTCCCATCTTCGTATTTATAACTGTATTTTTTCTTAATTCAATTATATTGCACTCCGTTCGAATATGCGGTGCTGTTAACCATCATAGCCAACTGCGTGGTGTTGGCTCTGGAGGAACATCTGCCCAGGGGAGACAAGACTGTACTTGCTAAGACTTTGGTAAATCACCCAAGTGTCACACATGTTTTACACCTTATAAAACGAATTTTGTTATTCGGTTTGGTATTTTGTTGAATTAAAACGTTTTGTTCGGTGTAATAATTTCAGGAGGCAACCGAACTCGTTTTCCTAGCAATTTTTTGCGTCGAAGCGACTCTCAAAATATTAGCTTTAGGTTTTTTACTGCACAGCGGCTCATATCTTCGTAATATATGGAACATTATGGACTTTTTTGTAGTTGTAACAGGGTGAGTACACTGTTTTATTATGATAATACTTTAAATATTTTTTTTTTTTTTATGAAAAAAAATACTTAAAAAATAGACACGAAATCTAAGAAAAAAAAATTAGAACAAAACGTATATGTTAAGCAAAACTATTTTAAATCGGCTAGGGATACATTGGACTCAGGGGTTTACCGATTTCTAGGTCAATGACTGAATTCATGGAGTCCAACATGCTGGACATGAGGATGTTGAGGTCCTTTCGGGTGCTCAGGCCTTTGAAACTGGTTTCGAGAATCCCAAGTAAGGCACTCGAAATGTCCCAGGATCACAGGAAAGCATTTTTGACACAATAAAAATCCTCGAATGTTCTATTATTTTTCAGTAAAACCATTTGTTTAACCCGTTTTTGTAGGCGTATTGCATTTGGTATAGACATATTCCGAATATCGGATTAGACCGTAACCGTTGGTTTGCGAACTTTTATACATATATATATATATACATATATTATATATATTTACATATATACATAATATATATTATTCTTTTGGACTTTTGCTGGATGATAGAAATTCCCGTGTAGAACTACCGTTGATACAGTTGATCGATTTGTAGTTGGATTATATATTATTATTCGGCTTGTTTCGAACAGATTTATAACAGTATTCATACATCATTTAGATCCGATTAGGCGTATTAGAAAACTAGATAGAATTATAATAACAAAACGGGTCTATATTGATTATATATATATATATATTTTGTATAAAGCTGTTGATCGATTATATATATTTTGTTTTTTTTATGAATAATACATATATATATTGATATTATACGATTAATAATATACCTCGAAATATAAAATAATTTTCTATTAGAAATCTGCACGTCATCGTTGACTTGAGCGAGTCAACCGTAGATAATATTATACATTATATTATAATAAATATTAATATCGTAGATTATATTTTTTTGAATCGTATATACCTATTTAATTTTTTGTTTTAATATTATAATATGTTGTATTTTCAATATACTGCTATCAGAGCATAATATTAATACATATAATATATTAAACATTAGGAATATAGTGGACGATAATGTTGGCGAACGTAGAAAAATATTGGTCTCTTTATAGTGGCAGTTTATAATATTTTGTATATCGGTCAAAATCAGGAAACGCCGCGAGTATAAAAAAAAAAATCTGAAACGGGAACACAATAATATATGTCATTACCATATTATTACATATTATATTTTACAAGCGTGTCGTCGTTAAAAAAAAACCGTTGTCATCACAACCTCGGCCCTGTCCCATTACTTTTTTTCGACTATATTCCCGGCAGCAAACTTAAAACGGTTAACACACGGAATAATAAAATAATTAATGCGTAATACATAAATATTATATATATATATATACCGACATTATTTTTGCTATATTTGAACGTATCTTAAATAATCTTGTATTTCGATCCGTAGATTCCGGTTTGTTTTATTTTTTATTATTATTATTATTATTATTATTATATTACTACCTATATATATATTATTACATATTATATATATATATATATATATTTTATATATATATTATATACTATCATATATTATTATTATTACAATTTTTATTATTATTATTATTATTATTATTTTGTATTCGGGACCATCGCGCACGACCATATCGAACAGATATATTATATATTATTATTATTATTATTGTTATTATTATTATTATTATTATTATATAGACACGTCCAGATACATTATTTATTAACTATATACATATAGACGCATAGAACTAGATGAATAGAACGGATTGCGTGTTTATTTTGGGGTAGGTAGCGCACTGAGTAGTGATTAGAAGTGTTGTTGCCACAGATGTATAACACAAATACCGTCAGCGGCAAACATGGATCTGCGGACGCTGCGAGCGATCCGGGTATTGAGGCCGCTCAAATTGGTCTCCGGAATTCCAAGTGAGTACACCGCAAATACACGCAAACGACGGAAACGACTAATATATATATAGAGAGAAAGCGGGGTTTGCCCATAACCTCGCAGACCCCCATTTCCCCTAACGCCCCCCCGCAACCATGGAGTCAGACGATGAAGGTGTCAACAGAGAAAATAACGATAAAAACGAAAAAAAAACAAAAAAAATAACCGAAAAATAAAATTTTCCCGTTGAACGGTAACATCCAATAATAATGGTCGAGTCGACGCAACGTGGTTACCTATTTATATATTATATTATATTATTATATTTTATACACACCTAGTATACGCTCTTTTAATGTAATTGTTCAGCGTGCGGTAATGATTTTTACTGAATAGGTAGCGTAAAATAGTTATTATTTATTTTATTATTGTAATAATATCGTCTAATAAAATAATATTACAGATTTCGCCGCCCTACATCAGAAATGATCATCCAGTGTAATATTATCACACGTCGTACAATAATTTATTGCATACATACGCTGTGCTATAGTTTACATAATATAATATTATTATATACGTATTCGCGAGTAATATTGCTGTCGACCGATTATTATTGGAGGAAATTTATTATACTATCGTACTACATTATATATGGTTTGCTAGACGCGGCCGATAACCGTCTTGCTGACAAGACGTAACCCCCATGTGTGTTTTTTTCTCCACGTATAGGTCTGCAAGTCGTGCTGAAGTCCATCATCAAGGCGATGGCTCCGCTACTCCAGATTGGTTTATTGGTGTTATTTGCTATCATCATATTCGCAATCATCGGACTGGAGTTTTACTCCGGAGCGTTGCACAAGACTTGCTACAAGTGCGTTACCGTATACGGGATAAGTATACGTTATGTAATATAAGCCGGGGCTCGGAAAATTGTAACATGGTACGATTGCCCTATAGTGTCAGCACATTTTCATCGCCTTTCAAGGAAAACCTACCCCTATACGTTTTTTTATTGACCTATTTGTTTTATTTATATTTCGAGTTAGTTACTCAGGCGCGCTAAGTATGATATTTTATAGGTAGATAGGCACGATGTATATTTTGTTATAGTTTTTTGTGCTCTTCCGACACTTTGGTTCGCTAATTATAACATTATTTTACTTTGTTCTATAGTCGAGCGCTGTTAATTCCGAGTACATTATTTTTATCACGTCAACGTGGAAAAACAAATTGCTTAAAACTATAGCAGCAGGCGGCAGCTGTAAAAATTTGTTATATTTTCGAAAATTTCGGTATATACGATTTTTTAAAATTGTCCATATTCATAAAAGATTGATCTCGGGATTTACCGTTAGCCTGGATGATAATACTATTCTCTAATTACCATATATTTAAACTATTTTCAAATCCACTTAATTATTTTTTAGTTCACGTTAATCTTTTATATTTTATACTTCCTTATTAATTATACTCTCATCGAATAACGTCGAAATATTATTGTTATTACTTAACATATCAAACAGAAATAGGTAGATAAATTTTCCGAGCCACGGTTTTAAAAATGATTTAATATGAACAATCATTACACGCACAATACATATATATACGAATAGAGTGAAGTAGGTATTGAAATAATTGTATTATATTAAATACCAACGACACATATACGATACAGTTTTTACAAACAGTTAGTTGGACTTGATTAACTCGAATTCCTTTTACTCGACATTTTTGATACTTTGAACTTTATTCCGGTCCCTAGGATTTCCTATTAATGTATTATCATTGGATAACTGGAACTTTTTGGCCAGTCCCTTCAACTTCGTGTTCACCAAGTCCGACTGTATTACACACACATTTTATTCAAATATTTATATCATAACAAAGACTTTACATAAAGTTTTCAATTGATATAGTGTAAAAACAAGTTTTTAAACAATGTTTTAAAACTGTATCTTATGTCCACAGTTATCTGTAAAGAGCTGTATGACATTTAATAATTGATGACCTGAGAGCAACATCAATACATCTCCAATTAATACATTTTTTCAGGAGGCACTTAAAAATGCTTTAAAAATGTAAAAGTAGTTTTAAAAATTAACAAAAATTATATTTAGATCCACCTTCAATTCGTATAAGTTATTGCCGGTTAAAAATATTCTTAAAATCAAATTTGTATGATCTTAAACCAAAATAATTAAACTTGCAGATTTCTTGTTGCTGCACTAAAATAAAAACCAATAAAAACCTCTATTTCTATGATATCTCTGTATTCGGATATGCTTGGTTGTTGCACCAAGCTACTTAGTTTTTTTTTCTTAATAATATATGTGATCCAAAACTAATTTTGACCAACATATTATGGAAATGTCTTGATATATTGCTCTCAGGTCTTCAATAATTAATACAATATTTCTAGATTTCTTCATTATGCCTTATGCATAATGGAACTAACATATAGAGTTCAATAATTTACTACAATTGATTTGTGTTCAACCGTATAAATATTCACACAAATTCAGTTTGAAATTTGAATTCACATTTGTACAACACTCAGGATAATTTTTAATGTGTTTAAAATTTAAATACGTTTATTCCGTTTAATAAGAATAGAGTAGGTATGATTTTGTTTCTATTATTTTTGAATCCGTTAAATAAGTTAATACACCTATGAGCTGGTAAGAATAAAAGTGGTGTAATGCGTAAATCAACAATATTTAGTAATTCTGAAATATATATATCTTAGCGTTGTTGATTCTATAAATCTACACGTGCACTGACAATGTCAAAATCAGCTTCATTGTTCTAACAAATGAAAAAACGCATACCCAAATATTCAACTTCACCCTGCATTTCATGGTTACTAGCCTGAAAGGGTTTTGAATTAAATCATATTCATAAAACTGAAATTTCTACAGCACGTGGAGTATTAATTGTCATGACTTACACCACTCACCTTTTTTGACTTGCACCGCCACTATCATAAAACCGAAATTTTGTATTGCACGTTGAGTTTTGTCGTGACTTATTATTTATTTTTGATTATTTGACTCAATATTTCAGCTGAACGAATGTATTGATACAGTTTACCGTGGACATGGCATATATTATGTTTTTCTTATTGCAATAGGTTGTTATGTGGTCTAAGTTGTTACGCTGTTATTTGACTTACTTCACTATCAAAATAATTTTTCCAAGTACGTACGTTTTTGTCGTTTTTTGAAAATATAATTTGAATTGCACCACTTAAATTCTAACCAGCCGTGGCAAATATTACCTTTCCTAGTATCAACAAAGTCATTCAAATAAATGTAAATTACATTATAGCTCACTATTTCTCATTGGTTTAAAAAACTTAGAAGTGATCCATAGACGCCCGTTGAAATTTGTCTAGGGGGATCAAGTTTTTAATTCATAATTCATAAAATGCAATATTTGTTAACGTGGCTAAGCAGGATTTTATATAATGGTGAACTTTTTCTTCGTATAGCCACTTTCAATTTGTTATAGGTATAGAGATTTATAATAATTTACTCTGCAATTTAAAAAATTTTTTTGAAAAGCCAGGTTGACAAATGCCCCAAATTCCTCCCTTCCAAAAGTATAAATGGCGTGGACAATTTGGTGCTATCTAATGTTAGTCGAAGGTAGTATTGAACTTTATATGTTAGTTGTGAGGAATTCTACTTATAGGATGACCCTTAAATAATCACTTTAGATCATCAGCAGATGGTGTCCTTTCATAAATGTAAAAAAAAAATTTTGAATACAGTAGAAACCGTTTATAATGACATTCAAGGGACTAGTCAAAATTAATGATAATAACCTATTTCCATTATAACCAAAATGATAAAATATAATTTAAAAACTTGATCATATATTTATATGAGCATACCCATTGTACTACAATAAATGCGTGATATTTTTATCACTAATTCATGAGTTCAATTCATGCAGAAAAAAATTAAATTTACATTAACATATTAAAAAAAACCAAGCATTATTTTTTTTTTTCAATTTCTTTAAAATTTGTTTTTAGTATTTAGTATTGTCAGTTGTATCATAATTGTTATATTACCTTCGATGAAAGTATAATACAGTTATTATAGATAAAAGATTTTTCCAATATCACCAAAAATAATCATAATTATACAGACGTCATAATAATTTATACAAATTTGTACACACTGTAGAAAGTATGACGTATACAATGTTTCGCCGAGAACTTCTATCTAAGGTCATTATACCCGATATGTCACTACAACCGATGTCATTATAAACGTTCTATATGTATGCAAATCTTTGATAATATTTTATTACTATGCATATAGCATAGATTAATAATTTTTTTTAAATTAAAAAACAGACGAAAAACACTCTGTCCATATATATATTATGGCCCCATAATGATAGTAAATAACTACTTTTTCTACTCATTTATTTTTAAATATGTGTTTTGACTAGCTATCATTGCTATTTACTTATGTGTTACTTCACATTAATTTGTTTTATTTTATTTGTTTGTTTATTTTCAAAAAATTTTTGTTTGTAATTTTTATAATTTTCCAATTAAACTTAACATTTTAGTTTTGATTTATGGAGACGAGCAATCGATAACTTGACAAATTGATTGAATTTTTTAATTATATATTAAAAAACAAATATTATGTAAAAATAAATAAATGTGTGAAGGATAATATTTTAACATGGCAGCGAAAAAGAAAACGAAACCTTGTAGGATTTATTTTAAAACTGGTAACCTAACTATAGTAAATATAGTTGTGTTATCCGGTATTTTATTTTTGTATTATCCTTAGAAAATATAATGGGTGTATTAAGTTACAGTACTATTTTTATGAGTTTATTACTTTATGATATAATGATATATTATACAGAATGTGATCACCAAAAGAACAAGTCACGATATTAACTATGTTATCTCTGTATTGATTCTAGATATATTAATGTGGTGTATGTACACCTGTTATGATATGACGAAATCGTTTTGTTGAGTGTGTTAAAATAATTAATTAACATTTAATTGATACCTGTTATGCTGATTAATGTTGCAGTTAAAATATTCCTTCAATATTTCAGACGAATTGATCTTCTTGCTTCATTCTGTATTTACCATGTTTATCGTATACCTACCGTATAAGTGCGTACAAGCTGCATGTTCCGATGTTCGTTTATTTTAATAAAAATAATGATTGACCGTTGACTTAATATTTTGAGAGGATTTAAGGTGACCTCCCACCCCTGTGCATTGATTCTGTATTACAAATGTAATAGTATAATATTATATCAAATTTGAGTTGAGCAGAAACAATTTTGTCTTGTGATCAAATTTAAAAATATAACAACATTATTTGTGCCCTCTCGTCGGTTTCTTACGATATTCAATTTTTGAGCGAGTTGAAAATATCGTATAAATCCGACACTGGAGAGAACAATGCAAATGATATTCTTATCTTTAAGTTTGATCACAGCCAACAGGTTAATTCTCTCTAATATAAAAAACCCAATAACACAAAATTGGTTCTACTAAAAGCAAATTCGTCTTGTTGTACCTGTGTTTGTAAGACGGACACAACACAATTATATAATATGCTGATGTAGAGCCGATTGTGTTTCAACTATACCAGTTCAATTACTTTGACAACCATCTACCACCTACCCACCCACCCACCTACGAATAACCATTTTATATTTTGCTCCAACTTACTCTTATTATACCATCCCTAAAACTGGTTCAATTAAAAGTGGAATTTGAATGGTCAACGGTCACGACTGTCTTATCGTTATCAATAATTTTAGCATATTTTCATTACGTCATGAACGAATCTACAGCAATGGATCCATACCAGTGACATAATATAATTATATAATACTATTTTTATTGATCATCTTACTGATCGTGTGTGTGTGTGTTTATGTATAATACATGCTTGATACCTACTAAAGTTTATAATACAAGTATCTTATATTTTGTAATATGGTTACTATAATTATTATGTGTTTTAATGTTAATAATAATATAAACAAATGTCAATGTCGTATACTGAGTGATGTGCGAGTATCGTATTGTTATTATTACCACGTTATCGCTTAACCACAAGTTCGTTTACGGGCCACCACCATACTACCATAATTATAGGTATAAGTACCAAATATTATTATATTATATTATATTATATTATATTATATTACATTGCCCGAGTGACAAAAACGTTTATATGGTGAAAAATATAATAATAATAATTTATGTTGGTGCCTCGTCCGCGAAGTAGGTACTTAGAGGTACACAGCTATAGTTTTACACGGACTTAGGGATGGCAACGATATACATCGATGTATCGATATTTTGGTGTCAATATTTGTCCTTTGATAATATTGGAAAATTAATATTTATTTAAAAAATTAAATTAAAATTTTCTTTTGCAATCAGCTACTATTAGCATATTGATTTCGAATTTAACTATTTTTATTTTGATATTAAACTATTTGTCTTTCTATAATTTCCATGATAGTCTAATATATATATATAAATATCTGTGATTATAAAATCTATGTTTACGATGGTCTTGGAGAGCAAACATATGCGATAAATCAGAAGCGTTCACATTTGTTAGGTTTAGATTAGGTTATATATTTGATATATTAACCCCGCTCCTCTCATAGTGATACAAATTGTAATCATCTCTCATCTTGAATTTAGTTTCCACTTCACACATGAACTCAGTAGAATTTAAAACTAAAATTTTAAAGCGATTCACACCAATGTAGTAGAAAATTATGTCTTCAATTTGATATCGATTTAGACGTCTTGTAGATACTAAATCTATAACACTTTCCAATGTATCCATGAAAGTCCAAATTAGCCTATGTATTCACGCTGTTTGTTTTAGTATAGGAATCCTTTATAATATACAATACCATTCACACATAATCGTCACATGGTTAGTAGATTTTTACCGAATTCTACAAAAGCGACTACAATGTGAAATGCTATATAGATTAGAAAAAATTAATAAAATATCGATATATCGATATTTTTAGGAACGATATTATATCTTAACATTAATATTTACGTTTTCGAACCAACGAAAGTCGATGTATCGCGCATCCAGACAAATTTTGCCATCCCTACGACATGGTGCGTGAGTAGTGCGTAGTGCGTAGTGCGAACCGTTTTCGCAGTCGTATAATGCATTTGAGTTAATGCGTTAGGTTGAATAATCTGGTTGCGATGCAAATCGAGGGAGCGAACCCGGCGCCTTGCAACTCGGACTCGGACTCAAGCGAGAGCACGAAGCCGTACAACGCGTACTTCTGTGATAACACGACGTCTACGTGCATAGAAAACTGGGTAGGTCCCAACTACGGGATCACGTCGTTCGATAACATCGGACTGGCCATGCTCACCGTTTTCCAATGCATCACCATGGAAGGGTGGACTACCATCCTGTACTGGGTTAGTCGAAGAACAAATATAATACAATTATGATGGATAATGCACATTGCATAAACATTTACTTTTTGTAATTTTAAACCACATTACTGGCTATTTATATATTAAAAAAATTACTTAAGTTAATAAGTTAACTGTAAGTTTCCATATAACTATTAACTTAACTGTGTTAAAAAACTAGGATAACTGTATTAATAACTTTTAACTTTTTTAAACGTTTTTTATCAACTTAACTTAACTCAATTTAAAATCGTTATTAAATTTCCAAGACATGGTTGTATATAAAACAACTAAAAAAACTATATAAAAAAAAAAAAAAAACACTGATATTATTGTGGTATATAATACTATTTCAAAAGAGAAATCATTTTTTTGTCGTGTTTAATACTAATTGATAATACTATGCCACGACGAGAAAACTATCTCAATTACAAATTACGATGAGTATTCCTGTTTTTTTTCGGAGTTATCGATTTTCCAATTAAAACTTATAGAATAATCCTATTTTCAGATATTTTATTATATACTTAGACAAAACAATTTAAAAAATGCTTTTAAAATATCTATCAAGCGCTTTATATTTTATTGTACCTACCTAAGTTTCGCTTAAATTTACGTCCATTTTCGATAATTGTTAAAACGATTTTTTTTAAACTACCTATCATTTTCTTATATAATCAAAATCTTCTGTGCATATCTGGGTAGGTATTTTTACTGTATTTTAAAAACGTATCTACTGCATTTTGTGGATTACGTACTTTTTATCTGCCGATATTAATGATTGCTGTTTCAGATGAACGATGCGTACGGCGTGCTATTCAATTGGATATATTTTGTACCACTTATTATTCTAGGTTCATTTTTTATGCTCAATTTAGTTCTCGGTGTGCTTAGCGGGTGAGTCTCATTTCCGTATTTTAATTATATTATATTATATTGTAACAAAATTAAACCGCCGAAACATATAATAATATATTAATACATGTCACGGGAAAAATAAACATAGACAACATATAATATTATATTATTAAAAATACAAACGAACACTCGGTACCTATAATAATGTTTGATAAGGTTTACGCTTTTGTACGCTTTGCAGAGAGTTCTCGAACGAGAGAACCCGCGTAGAACGGCAGGCTAAATATTACAAGATGCGCACGAAAAAAAAATACATCGATACGTTTAATTCTTACATTAACTGGATTACTGCCGCAGGTATTTTATTAATACCGTGTTCTAAACGCGCGTAATTATTAAGTGAAGAGTAAACAATACCTGCCTTAACAATTTGTATGTATCTGCGTATCTGACCTTCTTCGGTTTTTATACATTTTGTATATCCAACATCCAAGTATATATTATAATATTGTTAAGTACCTATATACACTATACATTGATTACACATAAATTGTTTTTAAAAAAAAACCACTTTCCATCCCAATATCATTACCTACTGCAATAACAACTACCGAGGTACCTCACAATATAATATTAAAATTTCAGTGCACACGCGTGTAATAAATATTATAATATGTCGTATATTAAATAACATTGCGTCCTGCAAAGACCCTGAGTACGTTTGTTTTGAATTTGATATTATATTTTGTTCAAAAACGCAATTATTTACCTAATACAATATAACAGTAGACAGCAGTATTATAAAGTAGTCCATGTAATACCGATCCTTGTGTCCTGGCTTTGTAGAGAATTCGCTAAAGAAAGAGAAAAAGTCGAAAACCGGCAAACGTTCTTGAAGCTACGGCGACAGCAACAGCTGGAACGCGAGCTCAACGGTTATGTAGACTGGATATGCAAAGCCGGTAAGTGTCGGCTTAAGTTCGAAAATGTTTGTACCCCCGTAGACGTCGTAATGCGTACAGTATTAAAACGGTGCCTAACGCCATAACTTCGTCTCAAGTGAATCAACTAACGCGTTGGTTTTTTTGTTTTTGTCGGTTTTTTCGATGCTGTAGAAGAGGTCATCCTAGCCGAAGAACGGACAACAGATGAGGAGAGAAGACACATTATCGAAGGTAAAGAAAACATGTACCGAAAGATGTCGGCGTTATTTATTTATTTTGTTCAAAGTTATATACGGTTTCTCTCGAGAAGAATATTATCATATGTTGTACCTTACCTATATACTACTTACCTGTATTATGTCATACGTAATATTACAATGTGGTGATTTTACGATTTCTCACAGCGAGAAGAAGAGCTGACATAAAAAGGAAAAAACTGAAAACCTTGGGTAAAAGCAAAAGCACCGAATCCGAGGAAGAGTGCGAGGAAGAAGAAGCCGATGAAGGTAAACAAGATAATATTATATTACAATTATCTGTTCTGCGTGGCAATTGCATATGGCGTGGATTTCGGGGGGTGATAAACACCCCGTGTTTCTATTGTGATATTATGCCGTTGGTGGCTAAAATTTCTCCCCCCGTTCCCATTATATATGTGATAATGTTACATTACAGTGTATATACCTAAAACCTATTAAAACTTTATCGAAATATTCAATGTTATGTTTCAGTGCTTGGTAAAGGCAAAAAAGGTACGGTTTTTTTTGTTTCACGTAAAAGAGGGGCGTACATCAAGCGTGAGTTTTGCCTAGAACGTTTTGATTGAGATGAGGGTGTTATTTAGAAACGCCCAAGATTTATACACTGTGAAAGATACTAAACTTTTGCATGTTGGAGGCGTGTGTGTTTGTGTGCGTATGGTGTATGCGTGTGTGCGTACAAGAGTGGACAGTTAATAATAATATTTAGATATATATATATATATATTATATTATATAATATAGTAGTCATAGACAATATTGTTATAATTAAAACAAACAACTTGTGTACATAATACAAATTTTGTAGACGAAAAAATACACTTTGTTTCGAACATAAATGTATATTATTATATAACAGTTATTATTATACGGTGTTGCTGATTTCACAGTGGCGGTTATATGGACGATTGCCTATAATAGCGCGATGCCCTATGATTTCACACTATTTTTTTTTTACTGATAGAACTATTCCTATTAAACGTGTGTATAATTACGAGCATATTATTATTTTTTTTTAAATTACTATTGTGTAGTTTTGTGTGTTGTAATACCATCACGATCAAAATTATTGGTTTTTATTTTATTTACATTATTACCTAGCTATTGTCTTATTAACGTAGAGAGGCTACGTGTGTTGTCGTCCTATAACAGTAGGTAATAATAATTTATTTATTATTAATCAGTACCTTATACCTACCTACCTTTAACCGCGATAGATATATAATATTAATTACTTGTGCGATGTAATGCTTTCACACATATAACCGCTGCCGGTTAGCCATTGGTGTTTTATTATAATGAGTTTATCGGTAGACAGAATAGTATATTATAAATAGCTCAGTAGTGTTTTATAAACATTATTGAAAGCAATCTTACGAATCCGCAGGTTTCCCGCGCACGCCGACGTTCAAAGACCGAATGCGAAAAAAGGGCGTTTGCGCTTCCATGTGGAGAGCCGAAAAACGGTTTAGGTTTTGGATCAGACGCATGGTAAAAGCGCAATGGTTCTATTGGTTCGTCATCGTATTAGTGTTTTTTAATACAGTGTTCGTGGCCATCGAACATCACAAACAACCAGAATACATAACGAATTTCGTCTGTAAGACTTTGCATTGATTTAAAATATTAATTTTTTTCTTCACGTTCTCATAATGTAAACGACCACGTTTAAAAAAGAATTGTAACGTTTATCCTGATTTGTATGGTATATTATTAATTTTTATGGTTTTGAAAATGACAGTTTATTCTGAGTACGTGTTCCTCATGCTCTTCATGGCTGAAATGTTCATCAAGATGTACGCGCTCGGCATACGGATATACTTTGATTCCGCGTTCAACCGTTTCGATTGTGTCGTAATCATGGGTTCCATATTCGAAGTCGTTTGGTCAGCCGTCAAAGGTGGTTCCTTCGGTCTGTCCGTGCTGAGAGCACTTCGGTTGTTACGAATATTCAAAGTGACAAAGTAAATTCTTCGCGTTTTTATACTTAATTTTGTTACCATCAGACGTAGTCGTCTGTACAACACTCTTAGAGTCGTATCGTATACACCACATTCCCGTAATTATTCCTTGTCGTATCGTCTTAGGTATTGGTCTTCGTTGAGGAACCTCGTGATATCGTTACTCAACTCCATGAGATCAATTATATCGTTGCTTTTCCTACTGTTTTTGTTCATACTGATATTCGCACTGCTCGGTATGCAGTTGTTTGGCGGACAGTTCAATTTTGAGGAAGGAACGCCCCCGACAAACTTCAACACGTTCCCAATAGCTCTGCTCACCGTGTTTCAGGTTAGTCACTCGTATGAAAACTACATTATATCTCTGTTATTATTATTAATAATAATATTATTAATTTTACTCTTAGATTCTTACTGGTGAAGATTGGAACGAAGTCATGTACCAAGGCATTAGAAGTCAAGCCCAGACTCAAGGTGGAGGGATGATATACGCTCTATACTTCATCATCTTAGTACTTTTCGGTAATTATACACTGTTGAACGTGTTCTTGGCCATTGCCGTCGACAATTTAGCGAACGCACAAGAATTAACAGCTGCCGAGGAAGAACAAGAAGAAGAGGACAAAGAGGTAAGTGCGAGCGGTGGGTAAATATTATATTATAAGGCCTTTCGATCATCCCGTTACCTATATTGTATAGAAACAACAACAAGAACTCGAGAAAGAAATGGAAGCATTACAAATGAGTACTGACCCGTCCAAGATGGAAATGATACCAACATCGCCATCACAAAATTCCAGGTAAAACATTTGATAACCATGTTCATGAGTGTTTTTGACATTAATTTATGAAATAATTCGAAGTGTTTCACTTATCAGACATCACCGAAAACATCATTCGGATGAGCCCGACAGCAAAGTAGAGGAAGAGGAAGAAGACGAAGGGCCGAAACCCATGTTACCGTATTCGTCTATGTTTTTGTTGTCACCTACCAACGGGTAATTTTTTATAGGCTACTGTAAAATTTAATTATTTTTATTTTGTCCTCCCACACTTAACATTCACATATTGTTTTTACCTTTTTTACAGCATTAGAAGAGCCGCCCATTGGATTGTCAATTTGAGGTATTTTGATTTTTTTATCATGCTAATTATCATATTGAGCAGCGTGGCGTTAGCCGCCGAAGATCCAATTAACGACGATTCGGATTGGAACAATTATTTAGACGTAGTCGACAACGTGTTCACAGTGATTTTTGCAATAGAAATGATACTGAAGGTAGGAAGAGCTGCAGGACATGCGGGAACGCAAACCTCCATGACAACGATATTATATAACGCTACTCGTGTGTATTGTTGCAGATAATCGATCTGGGGGTGATTTTACATCCTGGTTCGTACCTCAGGGAGTTTTGGAACATAATGGACGCGGTGGTGGTCATCTGCGCGTTCGCGTCATTCATATTCCAAAAGGGGTAATGCACCAAAACAACAAATCCGATGATTAAAAATCCTAAAGATTACTACGACTAACTGTTTTATTGAAATCCATTGGGTTTATAAATGATCGATTTAATCACTCTGCCCGTTATTAGATACACACGTACATACATCTAAAACCCTCTGTAACACCTTTTCCGGAACTATCAGTTTTCGTCAAAAATGAAACACTCTATAATTGTGTACCTACTACCTACCTACTTGTTAAAGTTTTGAGAGACATGAAACGCGTTTTGTAATCTAATAATAACTATTTATGAGTTCAGACATGTAAATAATATCATTCCGTCATAATGAAAAGAGAAATAATATTTTAAATGCGTTAATTTAATAAAGTAAGTGAAATCAATGAATCCATGTAATTTATTATAATATTGTGTTTTGAAATAAAACCAATAGGTACAATAGATAACGAAAAAACAAAAATCTAACACCAATGATAATATTGTCTTAAAACCCCATTTCTTTACCTCACTTTTTTCACCCATATCTATAAATTTGAATTTTGATGTTTTTTACCTGTAACTTGTTTAATTTTAGCCATGGGCCATGGTCATGTGACCTTTTTTCATAAAATAAAATTGTCGTGACCGTGAGCGTATGCGCGTTTTCGTTACAGCGGCGGTTCCGTCGGCACGAACCTGTCAACCATAAAGTCGCTCCGTGTGCTGCGAGTATTGCGACCGCTGAAAACCATCAAGCGCGTGCCCAAGCTCAAAGCTGTGTTCGATTGCGTGGTCAATTCGCTGAAGAACGTGATCAACATACTTATCGTGTACATACTGTTTCATTTCATTTTTGCCGTCATTGCCGTTCAGCTGTTCCACGGCAAGTTTTTCTTCTGTAACGACAGCAGCAAGTCAGTCAACGGCACATGCCAGTGAGTATAATATAATACGATGCAAGTGTGCATTACCACGTATACAATTTGAGTCCGAAGGTTAGGTTAGGTTATATAATACTAGTAGAACATATTATTGAAGCTGATAAAACTAGACATTTCTTATCCGAAAAATCAGTTTTAATTCTTTTTAAATAGTTAACTAATTTTTATAGCGATTATTATATCCATTGCTAGCTGATCATGTATGGCGGTAACACTAATTAAATAATACCATTGGATTTATCCTGTCTTAAATTCGTTAAATGTAAACTACCTTCACATAGTTTTGACGTAGTAATTTGGGTGGTTTTGACAAAATATACAATATAGGACTAAAATTATATCTAATTATATCTATTTTATTTTCTGTAACCAATAGCAACCGTATATAATCGAAAAAAATATTAAATTTTTGTAAGCCAAGAAATCCCTGTGTGTGAGCCCGTCTTTAAAATACAAAATTGTAATTATTTGTTTCGAGGTGCACAGCCTCGGTTATAGGGTTACCTGTGTACCAAACTGCATAACCATTAATGCGATAGGTAGACTTAACTGTGGATCACTTACACACACATGTATCTTATATTTTATTTTAAAATGTAAACGTCTTATATTGCATCCACAATCCACGGATTTTATACACCTATCATATTTGCAAACTCGCAAATATTAATGTTCATGGCAATTTTATCAGCTCCAAGTGTCGTCCATCTACATAGTATGATAGTTGTTTGTTTCAATAATAATATATCTGTACGTCTGATTTTCGGAACTGTAATAACTATATCCATCTGTAATTTCCAGGGGTTATTATTTCAAATACGAAGCCGGCGACACGGAAGACGTGAATTCCCAAAAGTTCATACCGACCTCGGAGAAGAGGGAATGGGATCAACAGGCCTTCTACTACGACAACGTGGCCGTGGCCATGTTGACGCTGTTCGCCGTTCAGACGGGCGAAGGATGGCCCCAGTGCGTGCACACTCGGTTGCGACGCAAGTTATAAACAGAGCAAGAACTTTCGAGTATTTTCATGACACCGTTATTAAACAGCTTTACAATAATAATAATAACTATCTACATTGCACAGTACGATATTATAAATAACAAAAAAATAATAATATGTAAATTATTAATATACACCCTTATTCGTCCTCGGGGATGGGAAACGCAAAATAACTATCGATGGAACGCTACGAAATAGTAGGTATATTTATTATGAACATTCCACAAGTCGTAAGCCTCTAAGTTCAAGATGCAGTAAAAATAGGAGCACGAAAAAATACGCGTTCTTGCTCTAGTTATAAATAACACACGTCGCAGTTCATATTATAACATTTTATCGTATAGAAATGTGCCTTAGAATAGACTGATGGGGATTTTTATTTGTTTCTATTACAGAGTGTTGCAAAATTCAATAGCGGCCACGGAAGAGGACCAAGGACCTATACCGAATTACCACATCGAGAGGTCGTTGTTCTACATAATTTATTTTATCGTGTTTCCTTTCTTCTTCGTCAACATATTCGTCGCGTTGATCATCATTACGTTTCAAGAACAGGGAGAGGCCGAATTACAAGACGGCGAAATTGATAAAAACCAGGTAGGGCGTGTCTCGTAGAAGTACTATAAATTGCTGTAATGCAGTGGCATACCCAGGACTTTTCTCTGTGAGAGATTCCCCCCCCTCGCTCCCTATTGGGGCTACGCCCTTGTGCGATTTAATTTATAATTTAAAAATACGATTAATATTAAGATTTTTTTCGAATATCCGTCGTTATTATTGATGAATTATGAACTCATTCGTTTCACATCAACTTCATTCTATCACAATATAATATTGTTTTAACATAATAATTTCAACAAACTTCAATCCTCTTTTGGCACACCGCTCTCCATAGTCTCCGTAACCGCACGACATGTACAAAATTTTCGAGGATTTTCTTCATCGTCCATAATATACAACACATTAATATGACGTTTATATTATATTACAACGTTTTAAACTTATCACCTTTTGACTGACTATTAAAAACGTTAGTTTAAAGAAAACTAAAACCCATTCGGGAAACTGAAAAGAGAGCTACCTAGCTGTAAAGTCCATTTTTCCTCCCTGCTGCACTACCCACCATAAACTAATCACCTACACGTTACTCCCCGGTTGGGCCCCCCACACTGGTAGCAATAACATCAACCGGTGATGTGGTATTTATGATGACCACGATCGCCGATCACGTGTGTTTCAGAAATCGTGTATCGATTTTACCATACAAGCGAGACCGCTGGAAAGGTATATGCCGAAAGATAGGAACAGTATGAAATACAAGATATGGCGCCTGGTAGTGTCGACGCCGTTTGAATATTTCATCATGATACTGATTGTCTTAAACACGCTGTTACTCATGATGAAGGTAAGTCTCGTCAGCGTCGTTGGACGCGTTTTATCACATAATATATATTATAAAATATATTTAGCCATAAAATGTATTGTAATATAAAATCTAATTATTGTCGTACCATCGGATGTTTGCTGAACTCGTATATTATTATTATTATTGTTATTATCATCATCGATTCCAACGAGATAGTTTATTTCCGCGCTAAACACCCACATTTATAATATTATACTAATAATTCTAAAATAGTTTTTGAAAATTATTATGACGAGAGCAAACTGCAACTGCGGACGAACAGTTGACAATAATATCTTCATGACAGTATAATATCACAGTGATCGCTGTACACGTTTTGTTCACTAACTCGTCGTTTGTACTTATCGCAGACACTATTAGTGTTATTTTTATTTGGATTTTATTTTGGAATAAATTATTGACCAACATATTTTATTGCATGCACAATTTGCTTAAGCTGATCACTCCTATTTGCTGTGGATATCACACACATCATGGTTTTACATTTTTAAAAATTTATTTTATTTTCAGGTTGCTTATATTTATCTTTTTCTCTATTATTCCGCATAACTTTTGCTTTCAACATCTAACAAAAAAAAATTAATTAATGAATACTAAGTTGATTTAACTAAACGCATCGCTGCCTCTTATATTGATTTTATAATGTGTTTTTTTTTCATTTTGTTGTCGACTAACTGATGACATATATTTGTTTTTAAATAAATAGTTTTGAGTAATTTTATCAGTCTATACGACAGTAAGGTTTATAATATTAAAATGTGTAACATTTGTGAAGTGTTATTTTTTTATATTTAGTTCGCTATCAGAACAGTTAATGCTCTTCATTCTTTCTTTGGTTCTTTCTTTCTTTTATTATTATTCTTTTTTCACTATAATGGTTGATCATTGTTTTTTTTTATTCATTTTTATAGTTTTATCAACAAAAAAAATCCTACAAGACTGCTCTACATTACATGAACATGGTGTTTACTGGCATGTTTACCATTGAGTGCGTGCTCAAAATTTTGGCGTTCGGAGTCAGGGTAAGAGAACACGTGCCAAGTAGTAGTAACCATATTCGATTAATATTATAGATATTGTCTAGAATTAAATAAAATAATTTATCACTATATAATACCATATGCATATGCAATATAGGTGCAAATATTATGTTTACCGTCGTTTCACATATTATATTATGTTATAATAATTTTAATTGTTGTATGTTAAGTTATTTTTGTTTTGAAACGTTCTACGAATTTTTGTTTAAAAAAATGATAAATAATATTATTATTACTATGATATACGTCCGTCACGTGCTTTCCATTGAATTAACTTCACGGAATAAAAAAAAAATCGTTTAATCGTATTAGTCTTGCGGACCCTATTTTACCCAGAAACAGTCACCTAGAAAAATAATATCCAAAATTGACTACGTACCGAAATAATTATGTTTACAATAGTATTGTGTTCCTCCTACATAAGACACATAGGTATAATTCTACAGCGTGTGTAAGGTAAGTGGTCTCATAATGTGGATTACACCAATAAATACGATGACGTGAGTTTTACAGACACATACTACCTGTTACGATGTTTATGTTCTTTCTATATACGTATTACATAGACAAACAAGCATGATTTGTTCGTGTGTTCGTGTGTGTGCGTGTGTATACCTTTATGTCCGCTTGTGTCTTGCGTTTTTAGTACTATACATTATTATTTCGCATGCCACAACTACTATACTGTTATTGTTAATTTATTTTTCCAACTATATCCTATACAATGCCACCAAATTCAGGATTAAATATATTATTAATATTATTGTGTATACCTCCTATACCTACCACCCCCATTCGTCGTGAGTTGCGCGCTAAACGCTGCGAAAATATATTAATATAACGCGCGCGGTCATCATAGTATATAGCACCGTTTTTGTACAGTCTTGAACTATAATTATTTGGATTTAGCATTAATTCCTCACATGGATTCACAAACATGATAGTACAATATGCATATTAATTTATTATTATCATCACCGTGGTATTATATAATATTATATACAATATAATATACAACACTCAGCTGTAAAATAGTACACCGTATTATAATATTATTATAGTTAGGTATTATTATTATTATTATTATCATCATTATCCTTTGGATTCATTAAATTGGTATTTCTGAATTTCATCTGAACGTCTTAGACGTCCGACATGATATTATAAATTATAATATAATAATAATATTTTTATGACTAAACTATCACATTTTTTTTCAGAATTTATGGTAAAAAAGAAAAAAAAATTTATTTCCAATGTTTTTTTGATTTTATCACAAACTTAAAGGCGAATACCGGATGTTATTATATTATATATAGATTGTACAAATTAGATTTGTTTTTTTTACCAGTACCAAAGTTTTATTATTAGATACGATATTACTAACCGAAGTCATTAAATTAGTTGCCTGTGTAATATTTAAACGTTGCTTTTATTTGGTTGTTTATTTCGTGGCTGCAGCACCATCGCGAATCGCATCTACTTAACAATGTTCTACTGAACCTCAATCATTTATTGACGCTGCTATTCCTGGTAGAATGTGTCTTAAAACTCATCGCGTTTGGATGCAAGGTAACACAATATTGTTCATGATACATATTATATTAATTATAATCTAATAATTTATCATAATATATTATGATATTATACATAATTATTATAGACCTGTACGATTAAAAAAAAAAATTATATTATTCCTAATATTTCTAATTTATTTATGTTTTTGACCATCTTGTACGGATGTACCACATCCTCCCACGGTGATTCCAATGGAAAGCATGCGTGTACAATATTTACACTAATAATTATAATAATTATTAAAATTTAATAATAATTCATCATAAACACACAAAATATGTCTAACCCAAACATGTTGTTTGCTTAACGAAATGGTTTTCAGAATTTTTTTAAAGATCCGTGGAATATTTTCGACTTTATCACGGTCATCGGAAGTATCGTGGACGCGCTGGTCATCGAATTTGGGGTAAGATATTTTAAACAATATAATATTATGTATATGCATTTATAACAATTTTAGCAGCTACGTGTTCTTTCCTATACATAATATATAATGTATTTATATATTATGTAACAAATAATAACAATTTTGTATTTTAATTTTACCATTATTTAAGTTCTGGATGCAAGTGTGTGTTCGTCTATATGGTTGTCTCTCCTATACGTATAATAAAATATTATTATATTATAATAATTGATACATATAATTTGTCACCGAGAAGAGGCAAGTCCACCTGTCTTATATTTTAACAGAATCACTATATTTATTTAACGTATAAGAGCACACTATAATTTATTACTATAATATCAGATGCATACAACAATGCATTTTTTTGAACTGCTGGAAAACTTATGAAAACTGAGACAGGTGGTTTCGTCGTTTCGTCAGGTGACGATGTATGATATAATATTATAAGATTTTCATTGTTTAGAACCCAAATTTACATGGCTATATATTATAATACATACCTATTAATTTTAGCGACCAATTTATGCGCTGCATAATTTCCGTCAACGTGAATATTTTTGTGTCCATCGCTACACACGCTTACATAGACATACCTATAAACATTTTATTACCCTTTTCTCCCTAAAATAATATTATAGCGAATCGACTGTCATGTTGTCGATTTCATCCCTCGACGATACATATTATATATTAAATTAACCTTCCACAATGTAACTTAGAGCTTCCAAGTACTTATATAGTATTGATGTATCATGCCTGTCAAATGCTTTTCGAACCGTTATCATCACTATATTTTGTCGCAATATTTATCATAAACGTAAAACCTTACACACAGACACAATACAACAATTATGTCGTAAAATTCGCAGAAAGCAATTTACAGTTAGGCAAGCCTATCGCCCCAGTCGGGTTACAAATCGAGACTTTCTTTACCTAGGTCGTACATCATAATGTTTTTATCGAACAAAATGTAATAGAGTCAAATAACGATCAAGATTTGAGAACACGAAAGAACATCGGATATAGAATACGAAAGAACATAGAATCGAAGTCGACGTTTATCGGAAATTCGCACAATAATAATACCTACTAACAAATCTAAAAAATAAAATTAAAACAATATACATCTGACAGGAATTTGTAACATGTTTACTCTTGTATAGGAACGCCTCGTATATGTGTACCGAACTTTGATCGCGAAAGATATAGACAAACTACCAGAACTACCAAAACTGCTGTTTGGAGAAGTTGTGGAGGTAAATTTTATATTTAAAACATCAGGAGTACGCCAATTTGTTGCATCCGACGTAGACCGCACTTGTATACTGTTGAAGAATGTGTCTTTTGTAATTTTTTTTTTTTGGTCTTTTGGACATGGATTTTTATTTCATTTTTTTTTGAAAAAAAATATATTATATACTTATTTATTATGCAACACGATGGTTATCAAAATATTGCTCTTAATAATTAAGCAGCAAGCGAATATATAATATAATATACACGTATTATTACACTTATTTAGAAAATAGTTGTCGACTATCACAATATTATAATCCGATAAATATTGTTTGTGACGACTTACATTAGCTATGTGATGATAATATTCAACGTGATATATTTTGTTTACAATTATTATTAGTAAAATCAGAAATAATATATTCAATGTTTTTGTAGGCACCTCTATTATTCTTTTTTTTATTATTATTATTTGGGGGACCTCACCTGAAAATATGTACCTATTTACGGGCTGAATACGGGTGATATTATAAAACTCGATAAAATCAAAAACGTAGGCAATCCGGGTTTTTGAGATATTTAATAATATTGTGCCTCTTAAATTTCGTTTGTAATTTTTTCGTTATAACCGTATATACGTCTTATTTTTCGTTCAATTTTTCCAGACAAATCCGATGATATTATTTTTATATAATCATCATTATTGATATTATTATGACGTTTACGGAAATTGAAAACAATAATAATAAATAATAATCCACTAAGGGCTACTCGGATTTTTGGTGTATGTTTTTATACGACATTACGATATAGTGACTTTGATATTGCTGATATTATGTTATTTTATATACGTAGGTAGGTATATAATATTATGTAGTAGTACGAAATACATTTTATTAGATCCTTTTTTATAACTATTGGTGATACAATGCAATGTTTAAGATAAAAAGTAGTGAGTATCGAAGTTTATACGTATATACCTACTTAATACTATATTATTATAACATTAGTAAACTGTTGTATTACTAATTTTACCAATATATAATAATATATTAATTAAATCTAATGCATTACTAGTATTATAGTAGGTAGTAGGTACCCAAAGTACAATAATTATTCATCATCGTAGTAACATATTATTATTATTATTATTATTATTATACACATAGAAACACACCATGGCTAGCATATTGTTATATTATAGGTAGCATATTTAGTCTGACCTTTGAAGAGTAATAATATTATAATGATTAATAATAACTGTAGTTTCCACCATTATTGTTTGTAGAGTATTTTGTAACACAATATAGAGTTCGAAGATAATAACATAGGTACTATTATTACATTATAGAAAATATAATATTATTATATATATTTTTTTTAAATCGCCTTTGTTTTCGTTGTTAAAACATTAGGTAATAATAACAATTATAATATACCTGCCTAAAATGTATCGTAAAAAATATGTAATACGTATTATAATCATTGTTTTGGATAGGATATTATTATTGCGTTTCATAATATTATTGCTTAAAGAATAATAATAATAGGTAATTTTATTCAAACTATTTTTTTTTTCATTAATAATTAGAATTAAACAAAACATATTATTGTTATTAGGTTTATTTATATATATAATGTTCTGATCGAGTCCACTTGCAAGTAGTTTTTCTAGAGTTTTCTACGACTTATGTAACATTATAATATGCAATGTGACTAATCATGTACGATCTCGGCTCTTAGGTTTATGCATACATTTTATCCTCTGCAAGTCATTGCATTTTTTATTTATAGTATGGTGGATGTTTTATATGCTTTTTAAACTGCTCGCTAGCTGTTTTTCAATGTCGTTATAGTTTAAATATTATATTTTTAATAAATTAATTTTTATTACTGATGCATACAAATGCATAATATTAGTTTACAGTATTAAGTTATAGGACACACAAGTGTCGACATATAGTTTATTAACACGCAACAATGATATCTATAAAATAGAAAATAACAACGAATGAGGTATTATTATAATTCAAAATCTATTAAACGATTCCGAAACCTTTGTTACACATCATTTTTCGATCTCAATAACTATTAATTTTGTGTCGTATGCACAACTACAAAAATAATATTCATAGTTCACGTTTTACAGTATAATATAATAAAGCAAAATTATATTATACATTTTTTGAGCCATTCTAAACCTATATTATGGATATTAAAAAAAAAAAGTGCCAGAGAGTTTAAACTGTAATTAGATACTTTGCCATGGAATATTTCTTGTAGCAATTTGATTAGGTACATACGTAGAGAAAACAGATAAAAATAAAAAGCGTTTAGTGAAAAATTTCGAGGCCGGTATAAAAATATATTTTTGGATTAAAATCTCATTAGCAAAAACCCGAGTATCCGGAATGTGGGCGAAGGTTTTTTTGTTTCGTTTTTTATTCATTTAATTTGTTTTTTTTTCTCTCACACATTTCTCTATCGAGTTTATTTATATTATTATATTATAATTATACGTATACTACCTATAACCTATATATATATATATTATAATAATATGCTGTATAGTTTTTTGTTGGAATATATTGTTTTAGAATAGTTATATATTATATATATACATATTTTGACATCACCATTTTCGATAGTTTTCACTGGTATTGAGTATATATTTTGCAAAATCCAGGCGTAGAGGTCGTAGCAGCGTGCAATGTTCGCAGCTCGAATTTTCCAGGAGCTCTGTTCACCGACGATACCTTCCATGTGGTACGAGTGTAGGTAATGGGAGTGGTCGCACCATAAACCACCACAAGTCACAGACATATTCATTAGGTATACGTCTGTTTCGATCACACGACTACACACTGTGATTTCCAGGCCAGAGTGTGCCCTCCCCCCCAAATATGACACCTTCCCTACCACCCAAAGGAAGGGGAGGGGGAGCATAATAATAATATCGTTGACATCGTACAGTGATCATATTATATTATAGGTACTCATTGCGATTAGTGATATTTTATTAAAAGTGAGGTACATAAACATATGTACTCAGCCACGGTATCGTGTGATCTGCATGGGCTCCGGAAAACAAACGGCCACGACATTGCTGCAGCCGCGATACCCTCCACGTCCGCTGCGTATGTGTATATATTATATTATTATATTGTGTTAATAAATCGTTATTATTATAATATTATGAAAAATGATCGTACAAAACGACACACGATTCGACCGACGACGGACGGACTCCTGTCTGCCGCGCCTCGAGCTTGCGCAAATAATCGTACCTATATTAATATGTTATGTGTTATTCGGTGTTTAATATATTTTATACGCTCTGCTGCTGATGCTATGTATGAAATTATATAATAATATTATCAATATAATTACTGTTGAGATATCGCCGCCGCCGCCGCCGCCACTGCTAAATAAAATCTCATAATAATAATATATTATATCGCCGCCGCCAAAACTGCTGCCGCAAATTTCAATGCTGACGCTTGGCACTCAATCTATCGTATACAGATATATTTATTATTGTTTTTTACGAAGCAGATCTGTGTGAAATCCACAATAATATGTTATTATAATATTGTATTATGCGCACGCGAACGGCAATTATTATTTGGTAATAACCGTTATTTTTGTTCTTATTCTCTTATTCGCGTATCCATCGCGGAAAACTATACTAAATATAATCGCTCCGCCGCCGTGAAATCAATTTTTCACGCGTACTATTTTCGATTTTTCGTTTATTATTATTATTTATTTTTCCGTGGTGCGGCGAACTCAAATCGATCTTTTGCAAGGGCGTACCTCGCTGCCGCCCACTCTGCTCTACGGGTGCCGGGCAACGGCTGTATATTTGCACATTAATACATTATTATATAGTTACTCGATTTCGTCACCGTTTTATCTCCTCGCCGTAAAATATTGCACACACTTCGCCGCCGATGTCCATGTATATCGTTTTACATCGATGCTGCACCTTTGTTTAGAAATTGTAGCCTCATCACACGACATTCAAATATAATATAAATAATAAAATGATCTCGATCAGTTTTTGCGCGTCTGAAATTCGATAATGCCGCCGCAACAGGAATCACCGTCGTATAATTATTGTTACCTATTGTGCGGTATACGCGGTTCCGAATACTAAGCGCGCGTGTTACCTGCAGGATTTACGCCGTTTCAGCGATCTCTAATTTATATTGCAGTGGCGTAATTGATGGGTCGGTGATTTGGTGGGTGAAGGAAACTTTTTTTTTTTTTTGGGTATCTATAATATTGTATCGGTATTCCAATGATGAAATCGATAGTTTGGCGATTAGCGTTGATTGAAATAAAAATTGAATATATTATTTTGATGTTAAAAAAGGATTTTCAAGATAAATATTATTTTTATAATGTTGGGTGTCGACCACAAGGATAAGAGAGGATCCAGAATCTGTGTACGGAGGGGGCACTTAAATTAAAAACATTTGTACGATGCTGTTTTTTAATAATTAATAAAAATTATAAAATATTACTTTGTGAACAGGGGTGGGGTGAGTAACTTTCCCCAGTGCTGCTCTTCTGGACTTGTATGGGTAGCCCTCAAAACCGATATTGGTCGTGTTGAAAAATCGTAATCAATATCTCTCTTATTTTACGAGCGTGTTCTATAGGTTCAAATACGCCACTGCAACAAAAATATAGGTAACAGGTTTGCGCAATATTATTTACACCGTTTTTTGTGTTCGAACCATTTACGCACGATTACCGCGCCGATAATAAAATACAATTTATAATAATTTATCTCACAAACGTTATAATTTTTGTATCGTAGTGTTATGAAGTCTGAATAATACTACGATACAAAAAAATGTTATGTTATAATATTATATCCATGTGTGGAATGATCCGTTTGACTGGCTAAACTAATTTTCTAAGTAAAAAAAAATATTATAATTTTCAGTATATATATATTTGTGTATTTATACCTTAAACCTAACTCTATATTTTTACAAAAAAAATATAATTTTCTATCTCTGTGGTTTTTATTTACTTCTTTAGAAACAGAATGCATTTTCTAACAAATTGTATGTATCTACCTATACGATATGGGCTATGTGCCTATGTGGAATGCAGGGAAAGTCACATATTGACTAACCAATTTGGTACAAATCGGAGAATTTGAATCTCGAATGCAAATGAATTATTTTTCGTGCAATAGTTTATAATATTAACTAACGATTACTTTCTAATAGTTAAGGAAATATCATATAAAATAATATTTATTTGTAAAGATAGGTAATAGTGTTATAAATTTATAAATACTTATCAATTCATACAAGCATTTCAAAAATATGAAAATTGACTTGAAAGATATGACGTGTTGCCGTGTAAACGGATCATTTTAGCTGAATAATGTATAAAATAACAATAATAGTGGGTCACACCGATGTAATTATTATATGCGATACAATGCCACCGCGCCAACGCCGAGCTTCACGTTAAAATACACTCTAGTTCGTGTGATGATGCGCATAATATATATATATACGTGTTTAATTATATTATATCATGTTGAGCTTAAGTACGCCGTTTTTTGAAATATAAAATATTATATTGGTGAAGTTATCTACATTGTAATATTATAAATGTTATATATTATTTCAACGGCTCGCGAGGACATCCAGCGATATATTATAACAATATTATACCGTCACCGGACGGGGGCCTTTTCGCACCTTTTTGCGCCATGTGTGGTAAACAAAAACCCGTTGTTGCAGGAAAACTTCATAAACGTCGGATTCCTCCGGCTTTTCCGGGCCGCAAGACTGATTAAACTGCTCCGGCAAGGGTACACGATACGGATATTGCTCTGGACGTTCGTCCAGTCGTTCAAAGTACGTATAACATATTATCATAATGCTTGCAATAGATTGATTACGTCGTTTTGGACCAAATTACATTTTTTGCTCAAATTCAAAAAAAAATATGATTTTGATTTTCAACCATAGAAATATTCATTATAGATGAAAAAACAATTTGGTTATCGCTGTATTTTTATTACTAATAAATACAATGCAATTAAATATAATTGAATTAGTTTATAAAAAGCATACAAATGTGTTGAAACAATACCTATATATAATATAATATTAATTGTAATACCTACGTATAATATTATTTATCGAAGTTATGACATGGATTTAATAAACACATACCATGTGAGTCGACCTGATTTATATAATATATTAATATATATATCGTTTGAAATATGATAAAAGGTTATGTTTCTACTTTTAAGTCAAATGCATTTCGTTGTTTCACATGACTTGTGTCAAACACCTTTAGGACAGTGGCAACCAAAATGTTTTTTTTTGTTTATGATGAATTATATTTCTACTGGCGAAAAGTGAGAACAAAATCCATATATTTTGAGTTTCAGCCAAAAGGGTCATTTGATAGAAATCTAAAAAGTCGATCTTGGGGCGGAAACGATTTTAGGCCGCTCGTTTTCGCTCACTTCCAGTATATTGTAGTTCCCAAATATATTCAAATTCCCCGCCATACTCGTGACAAACCAGAGACCTTTAACCGTTTGTCTTATCACAGGCCCTGCCCTACGTGTGCCTGCTGATCGGCATGTTGTTCTTCATATACGCCATCATCGGGATGCAGATTTTCGGCAACATTGAGCTGAACCCCAACACAGAAATCAACAGGCACAACAATTTCCAAACGTTTGTCCAGGGTCTAATGCTATTGTTTCGGTAATAATTATAATTATATTGTATATCGATTAAATATTTCTATAATTTATAATATTGTAATACTACAATTATATATTACCCATCGTCTATTCATCGTGACATCTTATATATTGTATTATTTTCCACATGACAGAATTACAATTAAATATTATAATGATTATATTATTTACGAAGCAATATATTTTATTAAATGAATTCGTGCGTAAGGCACGGTAACTAATTAATGGACTTTGAAATTAGCTCAAAGATAATTTAAATTTTGAATTGTTTAAAAAAAATGTACTCTAATAATTTGATTTTTAGATATCGACACAATAATATGTCTCTTTCAGCAGCAACCCCCTCCCCTTTCCAACCAATACATTATCACTAACCATGAAACAAATACAAAAAAAACCCATTTGATGGTTAAGTCATAGCAACATAAAATTTATGCAGACCTCTGCAGGTTATTACGTGTATCCGAGTTATAACGTGGTTTCGTGTTACAGATGCGCCACGGGCGAAGCGTGGCCGTCGATAATGTTGTCGTGTAATCACGGAAAAATGTGCGAGCCGGGTGCTAAGAAGTTAGACTACGATTGCGGTTCGAACATGGCCTACATGTATTTTGTGTCGTTCATATTTTTCTGCTCGTTTCTGGTAAGCACGTCTAACCGATACACACGACGTATCGAAGTATCGACGCGTTCGTCACCGATTGTAATAATAATCATTAATCGTATAACATTACGTGCCGTTTCCCTCAAAACGACTATACAATATATCATAATATATTATCATTAATTTCCCTGTGTAAACTGCAGATGTTGAACTTGTTTGTGGCAGTCATCATGGACAACTTCGATTACCTGACCAGGGACTCATCGATTCTGGGTGCCCATCACCTGGACGAATTCGTTCGGATATGGGCGGAATATGACCCAAACGCCACGTGAGTAATAACATATAAAATGCATTATAAGGTGCTAAATCTCGTTGCAACAAGTTGGTCTGAGAATTTAATAATTTTGCATGTTTGATGCATTTAATTCTGAATTTCAAGTATAAATGAGATTTTTATGAAATACCTACTAAATGCTTAATTGTATATTATTTGATACCTACTATTTTAACGTTCTTATAGCACATATGCTAATACATAAAACTGTTTTTTTTTCTTATATATTTTGGAAAAACAATATGGCGTTTTTACTTTTTATACCATTAAAATATAATATTTTAATATAAAAAGAGTAATTTTCAAAGTCTTTGCCATTTACGTTCAAATTATTTCAAAATTTGATCACAACTACAGATAAACCCGAAGTTGTTTGATTTTTACATATTGGACTATAACCCGCGGTTTGAGAGCATATTCCATAAATTCCTTAATTTTGAGTGCACTGCGAAAGGTAGAGAACATGCATGGTTCGGGGTTTTTGAGAACATTCGAGATATAAACAGTTAGTAACGACAATGTGTACTTTATACACCGCAGGGGAAAGATACACTATACTGAAATGTACGATATGCTCAAAAACATCGATCCACCATTGGGTTTCGGCAACAAGTGTCCCAACCGTTTGGCGTACAAGAAACTCATCCGGATGAACATGCCGGTCGACCAGGACGGCAAGGTGCAGTTCACCACGACGCTATTCGCGCTCATCCGGGAAAACCTGAGCATAAAGATGCGATGTGGTGAGTGAGCGTAATGTATTGATAGTGTGTTGTAGTTGAATGTTGATGTTGTTGCTGTTGTTGTGAATCTGTGTAATTTGTCAAATCGTGTGTTACGACGACGCCGGTGAGTAAACAATATTAATATGTATTTCTTGTCTACAGCCGAAGAAATGGACCAGGCGGACGAAGAATTGAGAGAGACCATCAGACACATATGGCCGTTACAGGCCAGAAAGATTTTGGACCTGCTCATTCCAAAAAGCGATTGTGGGTTTTTTTTCGTTTTCTCTGTAGTTTACACTGGACAAGTTTTATTAAAAATAAATAAATATTTTTCACCTGATGTATAGGTTTGAACACCGGGAAACTGACGGTAGGCAAGATATACGCGGGTCTGTTGATTTTAGAGAGCTGGAAGTCCACGAGATTCGGTCAGGTCGAATCGTCAAATCCACAGGTAATACAGTTCATATTAAACGTTTTTAGTGAATATTATACCTACAGCTGAAAAAACATAAATTTTTTAATTAATCCAAGTAAAAACAATAGTATTACCTATATATATGAAAGAGGATTAAAACATATTTTGTATTATTATTTAAAAAACAAAAAAATACAAGGATATTGTAGGATGAACAAATATATAATAATAGATACATTATATTATATATACATATTATCGCTGCCCGTGAGAAAATCACACGATAAAAATTTTAGCAAATTTTATGAAAAAAAATCCTAAAAATCAAAAAAAAAAATATATATATACATAATTTTATGTACATTGAAGTCGGTTGTGTTTTTGTTTATTGTTTGAGTGCTGTTACCCCTGATTTTTTTTGTTTACGAATTGTCATATTATATTATATATATTATTTGTGTTGTGAACTATTATTAAATCGATGCGTGTTTATTTTCCTTGGACCCGTTACAATGTTTTCCATTGATGTGTTTTGGTGAAACAATTATTGTTATTGGTTGGTGTACAGCGCATGCACAGTTATTTAATTTCGGATTGTTTATGATCTGTTCTGTTGGTTTTTTTTTTTTTTATTTGTTACTATTTTAATGATGGTTCAAAAATCAATGTTGTGTGCGAGTGAATGATTTTCATTATGGATCAATTTCCGCATAATAAATAATTATAACTTACATGGTACGAGAAAATTTTAAGATTATAATAAGAACAAACTATAATAATTAATATTAACTTTACAAAATAACAGTAATAATAATAAAAGTAAAAACAAGAAAGCCACCACAAAATTGTTTTCGAACTTTGGTTGTATAACGAGGTTACTAAATTTGTTTTTGTAAAAATTTACAACATTGAGCTTTGTGAACACACGAACTAAAATACACGTTTTGCTTTGTTCACACATGTTTGACGATATGTTTTTGTTGAAATTATTGTTTTGTTTTTTGTTTTGTGTTGTAAGATCCCCATACATTTTCTCAAAAAAAAAAAAAAAATCCTTGGAATATATACGTATATATATATATAATAAACAAAGCTGATTGATTTTTATTATAATAATATGAGCGTAATAGTACGAGTTTAGTTGAAATATTAAAACACAAATAAAAGTGTTGTTGGTTTATCGTTTTCATTTTTATTATTTTTGATTAATTTTTTTTTATAGCTTTAAACATATAATATATTACAATATATTTGATATATAATACAGTTTTTTTAGTAGATAGGTGATTATAGTCAGTGAAGTAGGTATATATATATGTCATTGATTAGTGTAGTATGTGCACAAAATAATAATTTGTCAATGTGTGGAGAATATTGAAGGTTAGGTGAAATTGTTTTTAGGCATAAAACCGTGGAACACTGTTGATGTTTTTAGGCTTAGAATATTCGTAGAACACATAATATTTTTTAGAGCATGGAAAAAGGGTGAACGAAATTACCTAGTAAATGGAAATTGAGAACAGTCGACATAGAGACAGTTTATATTTATGTGTTTGCTTTCAGGACATTGCAGAACATAGTTCCCCAGAGCCGGTAGTATTTATTTGAGTTTATTCAATTATTTTTATATATAAATGTATTATTATTATTTTTAATCATTAGTTTCATACTTTTTTTTTTGTTTCATATTATTGTTTTTTCATTTGTTTTTGTTTATATTTTTGTATTTATATTTATTCAATTATTACCTATTCATTTTAAATTTAATTTTTCATTGTACAGCTGTTTTTTCGTGTCGTTCAATTCTCATTTTCATTCTTCATGATAATACGTAGCCACCAAGGTGAAACGTTGCTAAACTTACAACGACGTCACAAAGCTATATATTTTGCAATGACGGAATCAAAACGATATTCAAAGTTTTAACAATATTATAAACGATTTAGTTTACAAAATATTTAACATTTTTAAATCATCGATATTACCCACACAGATAGAGCTAAACAAAATACACTGTGTTCAATCTATCTCCGTAATATCACTATTATAATCCCAATAAGATCAAAATACATTTTATCTTGCAACATTTCGTCTTGTGTTTTGATACAACTAACATACCTAATATATTACCATAATAATATTATTGTTATCGAATTGTCGATGTTTTTCATTCATTATTATAGTTCAATCACGGTTTATAGTTTAATAACATTTATTTATTATTTTTCAATTTTTATTTTTTTTTTTTGTTTACTTTTTTTTTTGGTTTTATTATTATTTTTATATTGTTTATTACATTTTTATTTCAACTTATTATTCGTTCAAGTCCTTGTCCTTTTAAAAGCACATTATAACAGAACCCCTGAGTTACCTAAAACATATTTATTATTATACCACCCTTATTTATTAATATATACATATATATATGTGATATATATTTATAATATACAATATATACATTTATATATTTATATATTTTACCTAACTATATTAATTATTCTAGACTATAGGTAACGTACGTGTACACATATAAACATATTTTTGTTCGTCTATTAGACCACAGTTCAGCTGGCTATATTAGATTCTTTTACATAGCGCTAAACATTTATATATTTTTATACTATTTGTATCTAATTTTTCATTATTTTTTTTTTTTGTACTTCTATTTTAATAGATTCATTTTTAACTAACTATATAATTACAGTCATGTATAAGCACGGGTCTCTAAACAGATCAGTATATATATTATATACCTTAGAGCGGATTACATAGACGTATTTTTATTCATTTATTTATATTATATATATATTTATTTCATATCCACTCAATAATATGTTATTATTATTATTATATGTCTATTAGCATAGCATACTTCATCAAAATATTTCTTTATAATATCGCATATATTTTGTATACGTTTTTATTAATAATATATACTTACGAAATACTACATTAGTTTATCGACGTAGCCTTAGACTTTTATTGCATTGTGTTTTTGCGTACCTGCATTCTTAGAAAGTAATTCCACAGTATTTTTTAGTTGCACGGATTTATGTTATGTATGAAATTATACTATTAAACTATATTATATTACATATTATAGATACATATTGTGAATGTGTAGTTAGAATATATATGTATCAGAATGCAATGGTTTGTTATTTATATTTATTTTTCCTTTTATTTAAATGACAACAATATAAAACTAAGAAAATTAATATCATATATACTATATATAAAAAAAGAAAGAAAGAAAACAATAAATCGTGAGATTTGAAAATAAAAAGTAAAATAAATTATTATTTCTGTTTTTAAGCTTATACATAACACCCGCTTGATGACAAAGCTTCGTACAACATCTTCGTATAAAAAAATATACATACAAAGCTTCTTTTTTTTTAGGGAGATGTGGTGGTGGTTAGGCTATACAAAACTATAGTTGCACACTGTTGCACTTCTAACAAGCTACTATATGTAATTTTTTGCTAATTTTTTTATTGTTTTTTTCCATTTCTAGTTAACTATTTTATCTTTATACTATCTTTTTTCTATAAAACATTATTGTGTAAAAATTTCAAACAGCACTCATCATTCTTCACGTGCCTGATGGAGGCCGCCGGTGCGACAAATTGGAATGCGGAACGTGGACAGGACGAGGACGAAAACAGCTGTTTGCTGACCAGGAACAACTCCAGGAGCCGGTAATAAATATAGAAAGAAATATTGCGTTCGTAAACAATACCTGTGATATTGAAAAATCATGACCCATATTCCAATTTCCGGTTATCGCGATGATAATTATCAACATGCGATCAAACGTTATTTAAATGTTTCTAAAACAGAGTCGGGAGTAAATGTTACAATATTATATCTGTTGGGATAATATTATTATTCTCATAAACTCGAATTGTCTTTATCTGCAATAATTAATAACAATCGATGAATAATTATGGTATAAATACGTAAGATGTTTTGAATTTTCTGTTAACAGATAAAACAAAAACAAATAGCTATTTATTGTTGAGTTAAACAACACATCTTTACGATAACAATATTATTAGTTAATGACAGGGGTCGACCAGGCCTGTAAAAGCTCTAATTACCTATACATTCAAGGAAATTCAGAGCAACTATTAGTATTTTTACTTATAAAATAACATAATTCCAACCATTGATTAAATATATTTAATCGATGTTCCAACTGTAATTAAACCAATAATATTATATTATCAAGGAGTATCGATTTATAGTATTCTATAAAATTAGAAAATGTTATTCAATTCAGAAATTACAGTTGAAGATAATAAAGATTTAAGACGTGTTATCCCTTAGTTATGGCCCCTTGGCGTTTTTTAATGAAGAGACCCATGCCCTTGTAGTTCAAAAGTCTACTATCTTACAGTAATGTAGGCCAGTGGGCCAGTCCAGCCCTGGTATTGATGTGGCAAATGGAATATTTAATAGTGTCGTGTGTGTAGTCGTTTGTAGTAGTACCTATGTCATAATTTCTCGCCGACTCCGGTGACGTTTTAAACTTAGCTATGTAATATACCTTTGACGAATGGTTTTATTTGTTTCAGGTCTAAAAAGGTGATGACCGTATGACCAAGTAATATTTACTCATGAATACGTCAACCCGACCCCTAGAGAGTTCACCTTGTCCCGTTTTATATATTTTAAGTCTAGAAAGCACAACGACAAGACTTTTAAGACGATTATTAATGACTGTAGGCGATTATTATTAATATACTAACGCATACGATATTTTATAGCATACCTACATTTAATATTTATTAATTATACATGCGTAAAGGTACCTTACCTTCATATAAAATCTAATAATCTGAAAAGAATGCAAATATTATTTCTATGGTCCAACAACGTATGTACATAATTTAATAATATAATATAGTACAATAATATGATATACCTACGCACTATACTTACAACATGATAATAATATAATATTATATATAAATAGTTAACTGATGATATCGATTCCACAAGTACCATAATGTTTAATTGTGTCAAGTGACTACAATCTGTGTGTAAAACGGTTCTGTGTTTGTGTATTTTCAGCGGTATATAACGCAATCCAAACGTTTGAGGAGGAGACGTGGCGATATTTTAGAAAAGGTATATTTTGATGGTTTGAGATTTTATTAACTCCCCCGGAGAAATAGATACGTTGTGTTTTTTACTCCTTGGTTGATTTATATTATAATATATATACAATAATATAAAATACAATTTTATATGTTGTTATATTTTTGTATTTCGTTTATATACGTAGAACTCTTGAATTTCGACTTTTTTTTCGGAAACTATACGGATTTCGATTATACATATAATTGTATATTTAGACCTTTTTTTGTGTGGTTGCATAGACTCTAGTCACTTGATGGAACTCTCTCTTAAGTATATATTCGTATAGATATATATATATATATATGTATCATATTAAATATTTGTGTGTATATATATATATTTTATACGCTCACTTCGCGACCCTTCGTTGAAACGAAAACGATATGTTAAATATTTATAGAGAGTTTAGATGATTTAGAACGATTTATTTACTATTATCATTATTATTATTATTATTATTATTATTATTATTATTATTATTATTATTATTACAATTATTATTATTATTATTATTATCATTATTATTTGTTGACTTGGTAAGGATATCACTATTATTATGTAGCATACATATTATATATTTTTAATTTAGGTAGGTATGCCATTAAGGTAATATAATATTATTATTATTACTATTAGGTATTGTTATATTCTATATAGTAGGTATATACTAAATATTATTGTTTAGTGTTGGATGGACACTATTTGTCCGTTGTTATATAATATTATTCCAGGATAGATGTATAAAATTGATTAATATGTTTAATAATTATTATGTTATATTTAGGTATATGTATTTCTAATTATTATATATTTATAATATTTATAGACTTTAATTTTGCACGATGCATGTGGCGCAAAATTTGCATGCACTTTTCAACATCTTATCCACTTTTTTCATTATTAACATTATACATATTATATATATATATATAGAACTGTGGTCGGTTGGTGAAATAATTTTAAATAACTCCCGCCATTTTTGTTTTGTTTTATTTTTCGATCCCCTCACGAAATTTAAATATACAAACAACAATATGTACAATTTAACCGCACTACCCTATAATACTTGTCTATTAATTTTTTTGTTTTCGTATACTGTTTTTATTTTTGTGTTTTACCGTAGTTTTCTTTTCGTTCAAAAAAATATCCCTAAACATTATACCCTACCGCCGGGATAATCGTTATTATTATTATTATAACTTTTTGATTTTTTAATGATGGACTCGTCCCTTATAATATAATATTACCCGTTCAGTAAATACTACCGGCAAAGAACTGCCGTGTGTGTAAATTTATTATAATATAAATAATATATTATAAAATATTTTTATCCGGCTTTAATAATCGAGAGAAGAGGTGTTTTTTTTTCTATTCCTAAAAAATTAATTCTTATTATATATCTACATAATATTATACATCAGGTTTTCGTTTCGTTATGTTTTATTTTTATCCACTTTTATTATGATTATTTTTATTATTATTATCTTTATTGGTATACCTTTATTTTTTGTTTTGATTTTCCAACAGCATTCCCAATACATTATCATAATGTAACAATACGTGTAAATAAAACAAACATTATTATATAATATAATTACTAGCATAACCGCCGCTAATACGTCATAATACATATTATTATATGGCTGATATAATAATATTATACGTATATTGTTCGTATTAACGTCCGCAAACGCCGTATACACGCGGGAACAGTATATTTATACACTAGGGCATGAACGATTTACAGGTGATGGAGCTGACGGACGTGGTGATTTCATCGCGGAGGCCGTCCGAAGATTCCAATTCCGACGGACAACAGCCCCAGCACCAGGGTATGCACTTACATCCCGGTTACAGACAACAGAGATCACGATCGCCAAGCATACGGTAAGCGGTCAACCGCCGGCAACCATACGAGTGGTATAATATTGTGGTTGTACATTAGACATGACACTCGCATTATACATTTATACCACGTGTATTGTGAAATTGTGGGCAAGAAATACAGGAGGTGGGCGGGATGGTCATATTTTCATAGTTTTCAATTTTAATTATGATTTGAAAAAATTTCATATTTTCAAGTTTTTATTTACAGTTAACAATAATATAAGATTTAATTTCTCCAAAGTGTTGCGTACAATATATTTGCAATTATGTGTCAAGTTCAGACAACGTAAACTAACTTTAATGTTGTCAAAACTTAAGGTATTTTAACCTAAAATTGACGGCAGTAGTGAGGCCGCTTAAGCATTCTTGTGTCCGCGGTATATAATTAATAATAAACTGCAAACCTGCGAGGTCATTACCGCCTGCAAACCTTACTGGTGCAGGGGGGCCACCATTCGAGCCCAAAGCGCGATCATAATATTGGTTTATTTCGAATTCGGTCGTTGAGCCGTGTACCTACACGACTAACAGTCTCAGTCCAATCCGCCATCTCTACACCCAGTACATCAACCTTCGTTGCGAATCCCGGTCCCACGTGAACTGCGGTTTGTCACCTATACAGCTGCTTGGTAACAAACCAAATCGAATACAAAGTTTGTATTTTATATTACAAACAGCCATAATAATATTATAATAAAACTGTACGCCTCGGCCCTGCAAAGGATTATTTAACCGCAACGTTTATGCACTATACCTAAACGATAACTACTTATTACATTTTTTTTTTTATCTATGTACCAGTTATATAAGCGACGTTTAAAAGTTGTTTGATCACGGATCATATAATTATACTGCCACAAAAAATTCTTAAAGCGTCCCCAACGCTTCAATCCTATTTTGACTAAGTTTATAAAATCCATACTAAGTTACATCGATTCGTCGTTCGACGTATTTTAACTTTGAAGCATAAAAAAAATGGTTTTAAAATTCGTATATTCTGCTAGGGGAAACATAATATTATATTCACATATTATGTTATAACATATCAAAATGAAAAAAAACAACATTTATCGATTAGGAGGGGGTGAATGTATGACAAGTAGAGGACGGAGTATCCCTAGCCCTGTGTATTACCACAAACCATGTTAACATGATTATTATATTATGTGCTATGTTGTTACTGTTCGCGGTGAACACAGTAGAGAGCGTCATACACCGTCGCCAATCAGGAGGTACCATCAACAATCTCACCACTACCATCACCACAGTCACCATCCGCACGAAATCGGTTTCAGTGACACTGTGTCTAACGTCGTCGAGATCGTCAAACAGCTGGATCATCGTCGTCATCCTAGAGGTAAACACACGATTTTTACCTAAATTTACATTGTATTAAAATATTATAACTACGCGATTACTGTTCATCACACACACACATACACACGCACACACACACACACACACACCGTATTATACAAATCTATCACTAAAATATGCACAATATACATACGATATACATAAGATATTGCGTAGATACCCATTTTTCGAAGGAAAAACATGAAATCCGACTCGAAGTTTTCAAAAAAAAAAAAAAATAGTATTATAATAATATTATAGTTTGTTGCGTTTTATATGATCAAACGTCAATGAGTAAGCATTCATAATATTTGTAATTGTCGATCGACGACGTACATTATATCGTTCTCTATCACCGCACACATATCATTCGATATCACTCAGTATAATATAATATATCGTTACTTACCATGCGTCGGTTTATATCATTACAACAAGGGCTAGGAACTTTATTAGAATATTAATATGCTTTGAGTATCCTTTAATATTTAATCCTTTATTATACCGCATGTGACAATCTCTAAAAAATTATCACTAAACATAAATAAAATATTATATAATATAAACACTTAAATAAATTGTAATAATTTGCTCTCGTCCTGGTGGTAACCATTTATCTCGACTAAACATACATAATATTATATAACAAAATAAATAATAATATTATTAAATGATTATTTCTTTTTATAAATATTTAGGTATACATTGCTTATGAATAGCCATTAAAATATGATTTCCTGTAATCATAATATTGATAATTTCATTATTATTTCGATAAAATATGTAAAAAAATATATTATGCATAGTTAAATTAAAAATAACATAAACTCCCTACATATGATGAGAAATATTCGTACATCACTTACCTATATTTTATAAGATTAAATAATATAAGACAAGTCCCTAGCCCTGGTAATGGATTATATTAAATACAAATCGCGGGTCGACGATACATTATAATATATATAATTTGTGTGTTTGACCGACGCACGCCGATATTCGGAATTGTAACGATCAAACGTATATTATATATTATTCAGCATAATATATATGATGATGATGTGACATATTCGATGGTAAACCGTCAGTGGTTTTTTTTTTTTTTTTTTCGTTAGGTCAAGGTACTCGAAGTCAGACATAAGGATAACGGTACAATTATTATTGCACGTATTTTTTTCTTTATCATTATTATATCATTTTATTATTACTTGCAAATCGATACACATATAGTACATAATATTATATATTATAATATAATTATACATATATAAATATAGACTTGTACGATGATTATATTGTTATTTTTGTTGTACTTGAAATTTCGTATTTCGTTCAGATTTTTAACGGCATTTCTATCGAGTGTGTACATACGCGTATAATACTATACTGCACATTACGAAATTTAATATATTGTTATTATTATTATTATTATTATTATTATTATTATTATTATTATCAACAATATTGTAACACAACTATGACATAATTTTGATCATTTAATGTTGTTTGACTAACTTTGCTATATTTATGTATACATCATCTTATTATTATTTTCCAACTAATTCATATATTATTGACAATACAAGTATATTAGGTATTATATTATTTATTACGCTACTATTTTTTTTAATACAGTAAGTATAGATTTAAGTTATTTTTTGTGTACATTTTACATAATCATTCGCCCGCATGAGCTGTATACAGTTTACTATATAATATTATTATACTACAACAAAAATAATAAAATCATTTACATACTAATAAAAAATTCAAAAAGTAGTTTCGTTGGTCAATTATTATTACACTCATTAAAATATGCGTATACAGTATGAATCGATGCATACACTCAGAGTTTATATGCAGAATTATTCGCCAAACATGTTCACCCGTATTCTTTCATTATTTAATGCATTTATTTAAATATTTATTTTCGGAATTTTCAAATGTACTTAATGACCGTATTTTGAAATTCTTGGAATATTTTGTACAACTTAAACACTGTCCTGTGATGATACATTAAATTGGTAATATTTTTTCAAATATTTATTTACCTAATTTAAATATAGCTATTATAAAGTATAGTACCTGTATACTATGGGTAATAGTCCTCAAAAATATAGATGTAATACTGAATATAGTTTGTGGTCCATTTTTACAATTTTTTTTTTTCAAATTAAGTATTGCAAATATGGTCATTAGCTATTGTAGGGGTTATGGACTACGATTGGTAGGGTTAGTACGGTAAGGTAGTTTACGGTAGATAAGTAACTTGTGTATGTATGTCAATGCTTTTGCTACTACGAATCCGGGTGTTCACTTATCCGGGAACTAGTAGCAGCAGACGTTACTTACTCTGTCACATTGAGTGACTGGTAGCAGCCAATGCCCCGCACCAGGACACATCTTTTATAAATTATAAATTAATATAAATTAATTAAAATTGTCAAATCATCGTAGCCCCCATTTCTCACAAACCCATTATCTTAGTCATATAATCCTTAGTACACAAAGTTAAACAACTCGAAAACTACTCATTGGAATTTTGATTTTGATAGGTTAGAGACATTATTCACTAAATAATGTACTGTTGTAGAAAACGAGGGTTCTCATTTGAAAACCAGAAGTTTCTACTCCACATGACTTTCCTTCAGTATAGTACAAAATATCTTAATATTTTTTTTTAATGTGGTTGTTAAGTATATTTAAAAACGCCAAAAATCAGATTTTCAATAACTGCATTATCGGAGAAAAAAATAAGGGTGAGCTGCTCGCTTGGTGAATCACCCTGCAGTATACTACGATTTGTTTATTTGCCTAATAATTTAAGGATTTTATTTGGTTTCTTGTGTAAATTGGTCATAATATGAATTTCGTTAATATAATAATATTTAATATTAACGTTTTGAAATGAAAGCTTTCATCCGAAAACTAAACAGCCACTGTATCGCTGTTTACTCTGAGACGATATCGGAATCTTTAAAGCTACGACGAGTATATGATGTCTCACATCCCACTCAGTTATTAGGTCGCTCAAGGAAATCTTAATATTAATAAATAGGTACCTATATTTTATTGATCAAATTTCAGAATCGGCTTCATAGGTCATTGGTATTTTTGTTTTAGATGTTAACATTAAATTGTTTTTGTGTATATAATTTAGTTTTTTTTATGAATACAATTATTCCATAGCTTTTTTCTAGAACTTGTCCCAGCGCCGCATCCAAAACGTTTGTTATTTCATACATATTTCAAAATGTGGGATAATCTGTTTATTGATAGCAGTCCGTCAGCTTATCACGTTCAATCGTCATAATATTTAATGTGGCCTGGTGTGGCACGGTGTTCGGCCTCAATCACTAACATATTCTGAGGTCAATCATCAGCTGGTGTCACTAGCTCCCGGGTTTTTAGTCACAAATCCTAGTCATAATATACACGTATTCCAAATCGTATCCTCCCCACAGTAATAACTGACTAAAAATAACCTTCAGGCTAATGACCTCGGTTATTGTCGAAGCCTTAACTAAAAAAAAAATGTACAACATTATATCTAGTCCACATTAATAATTATTTTTTAGCCGATATCTACTATACGCTCAATACTACGATTTCTTATGATTTGAGCCATCAATCAATAGTGTTATACAATTGTAATAATTATTATAAACGCATTTCGTTCGATTTCTTCGTCCCTTTTGATCTAGAGGGAAATTAAAATATACTCTCCATTCCTGTGAAGTGTATATAATAATATGAACTCTCAGAATCAAACGATTGGTAATTATTAATTCATGTATAATAATAAAACTTGTGACGATACTCGATGCAGCCGATATAGGTATTATACATAATACAATATATTATATAACAAATACTTGATTTCGAACACGCGCATTAACCCGTTAATAATAGTTATAAATTTATAATAATATAAACTCGTTTCCAAATTCGACTGCAATTTATCGAAAACTCTTCGTTCTTCATTCTCAATACTCTTTTACATTACATAGTAGGTTAAATAATAATAATAATTGTTGTTGTTGCCTTTCGACATACTTAGGTACACTTATATAAAAACGCTACACTTGCGTGACACGTGTTGTCTCCACGGTCTTACAAATGCATGCGACGTGGCAAATTTGAGTTCAATAGAACCAATTTTGTAGTGTTGTTAGCTTCGATGTATTATTAGAGTGAGCAATATAATATAGAACTACGATGAGACTTAGAGGTAATAACATGATAATGTGTTATCTATATTGTCATCTCTCGTCGGTCGTATTTCTGAAGACATATTTGAATTTCATATACGTTTTCAGAAGTTTTATTCAATGACTGGCAGAGAAGGGACAATTTGGCATAAAATAAGTCTATTTTTTAAGTAGAAAACAGAGGCGGGATCGAATCCCCTTAAAGCTAATGACACAAATTTGGTTCCACTGAATGCGAATTCTTCATGTCACACCTTTGTTAAACGGAGACAACACATACGAAGGAGAAACTGGGGAATCATTCTCTTAACTGATAGATCGTTTCACCGGCCAGTACGTCCGTCGCCAAGAAGTTGAAGGGATTTCTAAACGGCGAAATACAGCTGTGTTATGACTGGTCGAAAAAAATACAGATAGAAAATGACCTACAAACCGTATGAGTGCTTATATTAATAACTGGATGTGGATACTGCTTTAAAGGGTGGGGGGCAGATGATGACTCAGCCCGATAATTTTTACTGACAAGATAATATAATAAAGATGACACAACTTAATGTGAAAATAATAAATAACGAATTTTAATTCAAACAACTTATCCAAATATAGAAAAATAAATAAATATCGGTAAATGAATACGTCGAATACACATAGCTTTCTTCTTGAAAAATAATTTCATACATTTAAATTTATAATTTAATTGCAATATGCTTTTGTAACGAATTTTCATAATTTTATTTAATAATAGCAAAATTAAAATAAAGGATAATGATAATTGACTGCTTATCGGTTATAAAAGAAAAATTACTAATTAGATACAGTTAGGGCATGTTTTTTTTTTTTAACATAAATATGGAAAAATATATCGAGTACCTAGTGTGTTATGGTTTTTTTCATCGATGTCAATCATTTTTACCTGCAGTAATTCAGGGTCGAGTTTACAATGGCCACTGTTAGGTCCTGGAAATATTCCCGAGAAAAGTACAATGTTTGAAGGGTTCCCATTATATTATGCCTATAAATAAATAAATACAATATCCAATTACAAAACTCGACACTACTCACACTCACATAAATGGCTAACCTAAGGTTGGTTTTCCTGTTGGGTTCTATCACTGGATGGCCTCCCTCCTCATGTGTTTCATGTTATAAAACTATTTATTGTACATTCAAATTTGCTTACTATTTCTAATAGCATAGATTGTAAATATTCTTTTAAATAATAAAAAAAAAAAGGTTGGTTTTGCAAACGGCCACGAGGCAACGAGCCTGTTTAGTTGTATCATAGGATTTTAATAAGATACGATCTTTACGTTAACAATTTCAATCCAGAAATGTCATTATTTTATAAATTAAAAAAAACCGAAATCAAGGAATCAGGGTCCGAAATCGTCTCCGAAATTTCCCTACCCAACAACGCTATTAATATACGCAACCACTTTATACATATCATTATAATAATATTATATTTCCATACAATATACGCATTGGATACGCAACATATTATTATATTATGTACAAAACACTCACCTGTCGTAACAACAGTCGAGGAGTTGATGTCTCGTGATACGATTCCGTCCTCGACTTGATGCGACATTAAAACAGACATATTTCGATGGCTTATATAGTGCACGTATAGTGAACAAATATTATTATATTATTATAAATCAACTTTTCTCCTACTCACACTTTTTAGGTCCATTTGAATATAAATTCTATAGGTATGTTGGATTTATATTATAGAAATATAATAATTGTAGTGGACATTTTAACTATAATAACGGAAAAAAACTGACTATTCATATTTTACAAACGACGAATCTTCTTCACTCAATTTTGGGTGTATTTATATTTTTAAACGATAACACAATTTACTGGCGATCGATATGTACATACAATATTAGTGCGATAAGCCATCGTTGTATCACATAACCATTATACAATACGTATATAATATTATATCTTAGAACATAATATTATAATATATTATTGCAATGACATTATATAATAATATAATATACCATGATAACGGTTTAAACCATAATATTATAATAACGATGAAACGTGGTCGTGCGCGTGTTCACGTCTGTCCCGCAGGTTCTTGGTCGGCGTCCACGAGTCCGGTCCGGTCACCCAGCCCGGACAGGTCGGAGAGCGGCCGCACGTACTACGGCACCACCAGCCTGGACCAACGGTCGCGTTCCCCATCGCCCGTGTCGACGAATGGCAGCGGCCGGCACCAGCAGCACCATCACCACCACCAGCAGCAGCAGCACCACCATCAGCAGCAGCACCACCAGCAGCAGCAGCAGCAACAGCATCACGGAGGAGGCGGCGGCGGCGGAGCATCGGCCTCGTCGTCCGCCGCCGCCGGGCCGACGTCGTCGAGACTGCAGCAACAGCACCAGCAGCCGGCGCCACCGCCGCCGCCGTCGTCGTCGTCGTCCGTGTCTCACCACGGGCCGCACCATCCTCCGCACTCGCTGTCCGGCGGAGGCGGCCACGCGACCTCCGTGTCGGCCATGATGACCGGGGCGGCCGCAGCGTCGGCGGCAGCGGCGGCCATGACGATGCCGCCGCCGTCCGTGCTGGTCAACAGCAGTTACCCCGTGCTGGCCGTGGCCGGTTGCAACAGGCGCCGGTTGCCGCCCACGCCCAACAAGCCGTCGTCGCTGCAGCTCCGGCCGCCGCACCACTCGGCGTCGATAAACTTCCCGAAGCTGAACGCGTCGCCGACGCGCGGCCAGCCGGCGGCGCTGCCCAAACCGCCGACCGTGGCCGCGTCGTCCACGTCAACGGCCGCGGCCGTGGCCCGGCAGAGCATGGCCATGACGGCCATGCCGCCGCTCAGCTTCGAGCAGGCCATGTCGATCGGCCGCAGCGGACGGCTGCTGCCGTCGCCTGTGCGCAACGGGTACGCGTCGTCGTCGTCCAAGCAGCAGCAGCAGCAGCCATCGTCGTCGTCGTCGGTGTCCGCGATCAGGCGGCAGAAGAGCGGCGGCGGCGGCGGTGGCGGCGGCAGCGGTGGCCGGGTGAGCAGCCGGCACAGCGATTCGGACGAGGACGACTGGTGCTAACCCTTGCTGTCTGGTAGTGGCCGTCGCCGCCGCCATAGCAGCCACAGCAGCAGCAGCAGCAGCAGCAGTAGCAGCGACGACGACGACGACGACGACGATAGACTCTGCTGGAGTAGCCGCCAACGACGAGCGCGGCGACGGCTGCCGCAACGACGGAAAACGACGGTCGTCAGGTCGTTTCGGTCGCCTCGGCCGGCGGTCGCTGTCGCGTCGTCGTCCTCCTCCTCCTCCTCATCGTCGTCGCTGTTGGACTACTCCTCGCGGTCCGTCGCGCCGCTGTCGTCGTCGCCGCCGCCGAACAAGCAGCAGCAGTAGCCGCCGCTGCCACCGCCCAAATTTATAAATATTAACATATTATATTATTATTATTACCTAATTATTATTATTATTATTATTATTGATAACTATTTCCCGAACTATAATAAGATAAGAAAAACACACTGCTCGTTGTTTTGCGCGCATACTCTCGTCGTCGTTTTTTTCGTTTTTTCGTTTTTTTCGAAATATTTTTTCAACGTGCGCGTGCAATTTCATCTCGACGGTGTGGCTAACATTTTGTCAAGAGGTCGATAATAATATGATATTATAGTATTATATTATATTTAGTGGATATAAACAATATTGTATTTCCGCAAAGTGTTGGTTTTTTTGTTTCTGTTTTTGTTTTGTAATCTCGTGAACGTGTTTTCATCGTAACATGCAACGAAACAATAATAATAATTGTATTACAATCGTCGCGCAGTTTCCGTACATTCAGTCTACAACACGTTACGATACTATGTTCGTGTGTAGGTACCTACGTAATGATAATATGCGTTTATATTATATGCATACATTTTTTTTTTATGGCCGGACATTCCCTTATTTTCACACAGTCGTCCCTCCAACCGTACAACAACCCTCCCACCCGCACACGAATGCCACCCATCGCAATTATAATAATATATTAAAACTCACCGTCGTCGTGTTCACCCGCACACCCACACATCGCAAGCGTCTCATATTATTATATTATTATTACTATCATCATGTTGTCGTGTCTCGTTATATTGTTATTATATTATCGCTCTACTCTTTACAATCATATAATATATAATATTATTACACATAAACAAACACACACACACACACTCACACATCAATATCGAATTATATTAGACTAATATTATTATCGATCTGTTGAATTAAAATAAATAAAGTTTAAAAAGTAAATAATAATAATCGTTGTAAATAACACCCCCCCCCCCTCAAATCCACGCGAATAAAACCTAATTGTATCATACCATGTTATATTATTATTATTATCATCGCTTATTTCGTCGCCGTACACATACATATTATGTAAACTATGAAACGCGTTATAAGTAGGTAATTGATAGTAAAACGAGATAAATTAATATTTAAAAAAAAAATCCGCCCTTACATTCGTATAATTGTGTTATTTTTATAGTTAACAATTTTTTTTTCAAAAATATCTATAACAACCTAACCGTTATGACGACGATCAAATACGTAATATTTTGGAATAAATCGATTACATCTATTGGATTTGTCCACCACGGATCTCGGTTTCGGTAGTCGTAGCCTAATCTAACGTTTCACGGTTCTCACACTTTCGATACCTAGGTAATTACCTAACTATTTTAACGTTTTCAAATTATTCACACACACGCTCACAGCTTTTTTTTCGGCAATACAATTTTTTTTATGACGCTAAATTTATTTTTCTCAAAACTGCGCAATCAAAGGACACCCGGCCTCTTTTTTTGTGATCTTAACGTCTGTGATTATATTATTTTCTTACATTTTTTTTCACATCATAATAATAAGACGCGTTACCTGTGTAATAATAACTCCTTTCAATCCTTCAAAATCTTTATTTCAATTTTTTAAATATTCGTCGTATTCTGCTTAATAAAATATTGTGTAACTTCGTAACATAATAATATTATAAATTCATTGTACAAAATGTCGCTTATTTTCAGTACCTACCTATTATTTTATCAGGTACCGGCAGTGCACTGTAATTAAATATTATACTGTTAATTTTCCGGAAATTCGAAAAACGAACACGACGAGACACGTCTTCTTTTGCAGTATAGATAATATTATGATGACAAGGGGATGTCCGCGACATTGTTTTCCGTATCGTATTGAAAAAAAAATCTATTTTCTCGTCTCATCACGGAACGGACAAAGCGAAAAACAATTATTATAATATTATCTATTTAAACACTATAATATTAATATTTTACGACAACAAACGTCATAGATACGATTATTGATATTTACGATTTAAGGGTCGAATTTTCCAAACCCATTGAGACGTCGGATTTTACAGCAGCTGTGTACGTTCATCTTAATCCGAATTTCGCTTTGCCTAAAAGTACAAAAAGCGCTAATCTCGGCAATACGCGTTATAGTTTTCCTCCGTTTTGTTTATACTAATTATATAGGTAGGTACCCATTATAATCATTATCATCTGAAAACGCTTTCTTAGTCACAGGTTTCACAATCGTCGCGAATTTCTCTAACTGTATTTTGTGTGTGTGTGTATGTTTAATTACCGCATAATAATATATTATTATATTTCGTGGTTTCTTCGTTTTGTACTTTTGGAGCGTTTATTATGATGTTGTTCAGTATACTCTATATAATATTATTATTATTATTATTATTATTATAATTATTATCATTATTATTATTATAATTATTATATTATACAATATTATGCGACTTTAAGTTGCGTGCGATCGTGTAGGCAACTATGTTGTACATTATATTATTATGTTCTGTTATATTATATTTCATGTTTCTCTTTTGTACAATAACAATAATGTTCCGTTTCGTTTAATTTTTTGTCAATCGTTTCATCTCGTGCGGTTTCGGAAACGTAGGTTTTATAAACCATGTACTCATAATAATATATTTCTCGTATATATTGTTTCTATATATTTTCAATTATTAAGTTTGTTTGTTCCCTCTCCTCGTCTATAGTCTACCAATGACATCCACACACCCGTCCATCCAGACACACACACACAGACCCACACCTACACACACATTCACATAAACCACATATACAGGTGTATCAAATAAATAAGACATATATACAGGCTCTGATTTAACCTGTTTGAGTGACACGGTTTTATTTCGGACAGGATTGGACACAATACCTCCTCACGCATAACATTTAATGATAGTATTATGTGTTGTTAAAAGTCAAGTAGTACATTAATCGTGCCTACCTATAATAATATGTGACGATATGATATTATTGTTGAACGAATAAGCAAAAATCCCTTACGAATCAGACGCGTATTATCGATACAAAACATTCGGTGAACATATTTTAATAATATTATCATCACATTAATACCGCAGTGCTTTCTTTTGAATTTCTCGCCCATTTTCTTTCCGTGTTGGTCATAACTCATAACTCAAAATATAGGTGGCGCGTATTGCTTTGATTTCGAGTACAGGGACCATCCCTCGTACGAGACTATGTACCTACGGTCTCATTAACCATAAGTCGATAACTGTATGAACAACATAATACGCCCACGTGCATGCCAAAGTGCGGGGCCATCTACTAAACACTATGACGTTATAGAATATAATAACATTTTGTGTGTGTGTGTGTGTGTTTGAAAACCGATAAATCAAATTAGAACTTTCGACTCGTATTTTCAAAAAACAATCGTATATCGATTTCGATCCACGTACGCACGGTAGGCCGAGTATATTATATTATACACGTAAATATCAAATAAAATTGACATAGTATATTAGGTATTACGATATGTATATTTTGCCCCGCGTACATATTTCTCTCTCATCGCCCTCTCTTTATCTTACTCTCTCTGTCACTCTCTCTCTCTCTCTCTCTCTATCTCTAACTATCTATATATGATATCTATTTACCGTCTATCTTTATATTTTATCTCTGTATTTGTGAATAAAATGACTTTGTACATAGTATAGATTTTGTTTGATTGTTAATTTAATTAATTTTTTTTTTAATAAATACAATTTTTAAAAAAAAATTCAAAAAAAAAATCAAGTTCTAGGATAATTTTTCTAGTCGATAAATACATTTTATTTCACACGGGACCATAAGATATAATGTTAATTTTCATTTTCATTTTTTGCCGTCGTCTCACCACCGACGTCTTTATGTTTTCAAACTGCCAATATACATTTTGATTGTAATACTAATATTATTATTATAAACGGATCGTCGTGAATTCATATTTTTAGGTGAATTTTATCGTTAAATTTTATCATTCAACATATTATTATTGTGTTTTAAACTGACAATTCTCGCAAGATTTTTTTTTTGTTATGTAATGAAAATACAATTATAATTATAATTATTATTATAACTCTCTTTAAACGCTATTTTAACATAATATTATATACATATACTTACATCAGAGTAACGCATTTAGAAGCGTTATTAAAAAAAAAAAATCTGTGATAAAACGACAAACCTGTGTATAATATATTATATCTTAATAATAATTATGAAAAAAATAAGTGGTGTATTCAATTCCGTCTGATATGATATTTTCCTTGGGATTCCAATTTATCCCACCGAACGAAAAAAAATTGAATTTTTTAATTATCCAATACGTTATGTATACCTACCTATAGTAATATATATATACACATAAATATAATACGTCTCTAAATCTCTCATCTATTTCTACATCTCTATATATATATATATATATATACATGTGTCTATATCTATATATCTCTTTATTTATACGCTTGCTGATGTCCCTTCCGTGCTTGTCTAAAACAACACTTTGTCTTTGGCCATTAAAAAAATATTATATATAATAATATATAGGTACATATAATATGAAAATAAAAAAAAATTCAATACAATACCTGTAAACACTAAAATATAATGTAAATTATTAATAATATTGTAATCAAAGTTGCCTTATTACTAACCGTAAGTTTCCGGTTGTAATTTCCTTTTTTTGTTACAAAGTAAAAGTTGAAAAAAAAAATTTTAAAAAAACTGTATAAAAAATTTAATTTTAAGTATTTAAAAAAATAGTGTTATCATTATACTAAAAAAAAAAAAAACTGTATAAAAACGGAGGTGGAACGGGTATATTACTATTTTTTTTCCAATGTGATTCATATATTATTATTACCTAATTGTTTTAGGGATTTCCTTTTAGAACAAACTATTTTTTTTTTTTAGATATATATTTAAAATGAGTTGTCGAATTTTTTTTGTTAAATAATATTTGTTGTTGTTACTTTTTCGACAATCCGTTTTTCTATGCTGTAAAACAAAACGCGCGTAGATTTTATCTTGTAAAAAAAAAAATTTACTAAAAAAAAATAAAAATTTATGAATACCAAAAAAAATTTCATTTTTTTTTCATACGTCGTTTTTCAATAATAATTATAATAATATTATATTATACTACTACATCATTCCATGTACGCGTTATTTGACTATACTTATATAGTTTATGTACATTTTATTTCTGTCATTTTTATTTATCCCACCCACAGAAATATACTTAGAAGGTATAACATTTAAAATTGTTTATTTAAACTTTTTTTTTGTATTTTTACAAAACTTATGTCAACTTCTAGACGAGATAATTGTGACATACATTAATTATTCATGCATATTTACGAACTTATGTGCATCATATGTAATACCTTTATAATTATATAATATATATAATATATATTAATATTATTATAATATGTATAATTATATTATTATTATTATCATTGTATTTATTATTTTTTATTACTATTAAATTTATCTGTTTTTATTTGTGTTATAATAAAGAAAAAATATATAAAAAAAAAGAAAAGAAAATGATACATTTTAGAAAAAAACGATTGTTTTCTTCATTTTTTTTTGTTTTCAGTGCTCTCACGTGTTTACGATTTTACCATAGATATATTATTGTAGCATTATTAATTTGGACATATTTCTGAGTGAAACGTTTCACAGCTAGGGTGAAAGCGCAAACAAGAAACATTACTTGCGGCATGACTCGTCACTGCAGTGTTATAATATTATTAGATATCCATTGTGTTCGGTAAAAAACGACAAAAACAGCCAAAAAAAAAGTCATGAGGTGTTAAAAAAATCCATTTGTGTGTGTTTCTATACTTTGATAGGGACGCTTCTTACACAACTAATTTTTTTAATATAATATATATTTTACTGCTGGTAATATAATTAATACTTAGACACGGAAGCAGGTCATGCTGCACTTCAGCTGTGCTATACTATTAAAACGAATAATTTTACCAAAAACTTAAGGTGAATCTGAAAAAAAAAAAATTAAGCTTTTGGCAATAAATTAATATTCAAAAATGATATATTATTCGGAATCAACTCGCACCAAATATTATACCCAAGTCATAATTCTAAAACGGCGTTCAGTGGCGATAACACAACGTGCACACCGGAGTATTATACCGAGTGAGCGGGGCACTGCTGCAGGTTTGCCGTTCCAATAACAACTCACTGGAACGATAAAGCAATGAATTATCATTAATAAATGTGGTGACCAATGGTTTTTAAGATTTTCGTTTTGATTATTATGTAGGTATAGGTACCATCCACAGACTTCACGTATCATCCGCACATAATTATTGCACAAAGATGAATCGATTTGAAAATGTCATAATATATTTTTATATCGTCGAAATATTTAGGTACGGGTAAACTCGGACACAAGTGCCCACATACTAGTGTAATTATATAGGTGCGTAGTGTTGAAATAATAATATCATAAACCTATACTTACATCTACTTGTTGATTTATTTCGGCACGGTTTTTTACGAAATATTAAAATATTATATTGTACAGTAACAAATTACGATATAAATATTATGTCGTTTTAACTATATCGATTTGAGAGAAAAAAAATTCTAAATAGATGCTTGTTGTTATCGTTTGACGTTTGATGTATGCGCGTGTGATCTGTTTGAGAAATTCGTTCTCCGTCGCTATGGGTATTCGACAAAAAGTTATTTGAATTATAAATTTATTTTTAATAACCAACAAGCCTAATCGAGGATTACACGAACAACTGCTACACGTATTGACGTTTTTTACGAGTTTGTCCCAAAAAAATTTTGAGTGAATCTATGACGAGTGCATCGAATTTACCAGTTATTGAATTATCACCGAGAAGGATATACTAGATGCAGTCAATGGAATCGACTAGGCAAGAGACGCAGACAAGGTATTGCAATTCGCCACTGGGAAAAGGAAAGAAATAATATTATAAAGCTAAACACCGACACGAAAAGAAGAAGAGGAAAAGGTTAGAAGAGCCATAATATTATACTCTTCCAGTTTTGGCACTAAAAATTAATTTCTTATTACAATAGGAGTTCGGTAACAAAACATTATAGTGCTTTATTTCAAATTACAGGGTTTTAAAGCATCTTTTTGATATTTATTTATTTATTTTTATTTTCTTAAACAACTATTTCCGTGTTTTTTTATTTGATTTCCTTCAGATCAGACTAAAATTATATTTACATTCGTATGAATTTATATGGTTATTTGCTTACCTAAATAGTAAATACCTAATTACCACGCAGGGTGTCATTAAAACGGTTATACATTTTTTTTTGTTTTTAAGTAATTTACTCTTATCTTATATTATTTTAAACATTGGAATCTATATATACCTATGGTTTTGAAAAATTTGTAACTTGAGAGTTATATAATATATTTCCCTGAACGTGATTCTTCTATTCCTTGATAGGTTGAAGGATATTTGGTGATTCTTGTGATACATACCAGCTGTTCCTATTACATCGTGTAGTATTGTCGTCAAAATTTCAATTAAATTTCAATGTTATCATACTTGGATATATTTTCCAAGTCCATTGAATAATTTGTTGATATTACTATATCATATGGTAAGATCGATAGGTATTAAACTAATATAATACCAATAGACTATTACGTGATAAGTATATAGAGCATTGAAAAAAGCCAAATATTATGGTTGCGGAGGTAACTCTGCTCAGCCTCTCCAGTCCCCGCCGCGACCATAATATTATATCTATAACTATATTTTTCGCGCTCATTCGTAAATAATATTATAAGTCGTCGTCTTCGTATTGGTCCGTTCGCGTTTTGTTCGGTTTACCGTTATAATATGGAGTTCACGTTTCTATTTTATGTATACTATATTATTATTATTATCATCATCATCTTTTATGATTTTGCCACTCGCATTGTCATACGCGCGAGTTTTCTTTTGTGCGTTTGCGTGCGCTTACAAGGAGTTTTCGGTGAAATAATAGAACGATGCGTCTCTCTGGGCGAATGCGTTTTGATAAATGATGACGGGACGCAGTTTCCGAGCCGTCGCGCGCCGGTGCCCTCTTCCTCCGGTCCGTTCGGGAGAATTGCCGCGGCGAAAAATACGACCGCGAAAAACGTCGCTTTGCCGAATGATATCGCACGGACGAAATTTTAATCTGCGTTTGACGAGTTCAACGCACTAAATCACACCGATTAATACACGGATAAGCCTGTATTATAATGACTTAACGTGTAGGTATACCTATACGAAAATATAATCGCGAGGTCGGCTTTACACGATGTCATTGCGTACACGTGCACGGCGTGTAACAGGTGACAGTAAAATAATATTATCCATCGAACGGCACTGTGCGAAGTGTTTTATACTCTTCGGAAAATCTACGGCAACCGTCTCACAAAAAAAATGAAACGATATAAACACTACGCCTGTGTTTTTTAACGAATTTGGTGAATTTATATAGCAAACAACCACCGGTAGAGGCTCAGCATAGAATTCAAATTCCTAGCAAGCAATGATTATTGTCACGTCCGACGACAATATTGTATACTTATATATAAATCTAGTTGAATGTATTTAAAGAAATACCTACCATATAACTTGGCAGGCTATTATATAATTATAACGATATAATCAAAACACAAAATTTAAAAAGAAAAATGTTGTGTTCTCTATAATTAGTATAATTTCTTAACCGTTCAGAATTTTTTCACTCTCTAAACACGGGACTTAAGGTGATTTTATGTAGTTTCATGCACTTTCCCCATCATACAATTTTTACTATTTTTCAGAGGCGAAATCGAACTTGGTGTTGGTGTAAGTGCGACACTAACACATTTTTAAAACAAAAATTTAAAAACTGTTGGGAATTAAATTTTAACCTCAAATTTATAATCGTTACAGAAGTTTTAATAAATTGAGATTAATATTCTTTTGTTACATAATATATAAATTGTCCCAGATAAACAATTAACTTTCGTTTGCACTTACCCCAACATGGCCTTATTAAGTAATTTGCGAAGTTAAAAACTGGAGACGTTTGGGAATTGTCCTTTTTGTAAGACGGGGACCGTTTGAGAAAAACGGGAGGCGAATGAGCTATAGCCAAAAATATAAAATTGAATAAAATATATGTGATGTAATTCTAACGTATTTGTGTTACCATATAACTAATAACTGCATGGTTAACCATGGTTAACGGATACTGTTTTTCACTTCGACAGACAGTAGGAAGGTATACAACCGCGGTTGTAGTGCAACAATGCGGGTACATTTCGTTCTATCTTTCTTCCGCTGCAAGAAAACGAACAATCGTTATAATGACTTTGACACGAACAACTGAGCATCTGATAATTTCAAATCGCAGTTTTTCGACTCTCTGGTAAGTACATAATTCAGAACAATAATAATATTATGCGTATGTGTGTATCAGTGGTAGCTAAACCGCGGCTCGCGTCTTGACATATATATTATGTTTTTGCTAATATAATATGTTAAATATCTATTATTCCTTTTCCTGATCTTCATATATCATGATTTTATATTTAATGTGCGAATCTCTCACCCATCACTGACCATACTGACCATACTAACGCGTGTGATATTCATACATCGGACGATTTGCAGCCACTGCAGTATCATGCTACTATACTATATTATAATACAACATATATCGACTCGACTGACTAGAATCAAAACACTTATAAAATCCCTTATCACTTACGTTATCTGCAGTGTATGGATTGTATACCGACATTATAGTATATATATATAGGTATACTATACATACGTCATTGCAGCCACGGTATGATATGCGAATTGTATACGTTTTTTTACGAGCCGTAATTGTTTTATTCCATCACAATATTATTATTACCCACTCCCGTATTATAATATTATATTTTATTATATTAATCGTCGTTATTGCAGCGGTTGTAGGTTTTTTTTGTGACGCAACGCGAAATGCAAATCGTTCGTACCCATATAACTAACGAGCCTAAGACGGCCGTCTTATCTGTGCCGATCAAAATATAAATCCGTCACATTGTCGGATGCGCCTGTAGACAAACGTCGTTTTAATGCAAAACCTCCGCAATAACGGTAGCGGCTGCGGCGGCGTGCGAGCGGAGCTCGTCGTATCGACGAATGGCAATAGTTCATGGTTGGATTACAAAACACCGTGTTCTTATAGTATATTTTAATTGACCTCGAAATCTTACATAAAGGTACCTACGTGAATCATCGTCATCGTCATCGTCGTCGTTTGCAGCAGAACAAATAATATGATATTATAATATGCGATATTCTCTTGAGAAATTAATATTATAATATACAAATCGGATAAATCGTTAATTATATTAATAATAATGTGTTCGATCGACGTGGTAACAGTATATTACGATATATTGTGCCTATTATTTATATTGTCATTAATAAAATAGTAAACACGACGGTATTATAACTCGACGATTATTATTACAAATACATAACGCAATACGACATTGTGAAAGGTTGTGCAGTGTCGCAGCTATACTACCTATATATCGATATGATGGATTTCGGGGTACATTGAATATTGAGTTGACGAAGGAGTATAATATAATATACTAAAGAGGCGGATAAATGCATTCGGAAGACCGAAGGGAAATATTAGTCGTCCGATTGTGGAATTTAAATTAAAAACTAATCGCGATTAGAGAATATAGGTTTCTGGTAGATAATTTTGGATTTTCTTTTTAGTTAACATTTTTGGCCGAGTGTGAGCATCTGAAAGATAGTAAATGTGACATTTGCAGCTAGCAGAACGTCTAGAAACTATTATTTTATTTGTGTATATTATACGTTACCTATAGGAAAGAATAAACCGTTTCTTGTGGTGAAAATGATTTAGCCTCTTAAAAGACGGCCCTTGTAATTATTGGCAAGATGAGCACCTAAACATCTGTAAAAATATAATCTCGTATTCATTAAACACATCGTGGTGAGGGACAAAGACAACTTTAAGTGTGTGTCCACATTATGAATGAATCCTCTGTGGAAGTTGACAAGTTTTTATAGGTTTTTCGATGACGAGTATATATTATTTGGAATTAAACAATATTTCGTCATCTTCAATATTATTAAGTTTTGTATATTTAAATATTCACATGGTTCAAGTCTCGCAGAAAATAATGACAGTTTGTCGACACGATTATGTATATTATATCCTGATACTGATGAGGAAGCTAATTTTTTCAAGTACACCGCGGATTGGGTGAAAAGTTTACTTTTCTTTTATCCAGTTTATGAAATTACCAATAATAGGTGACGGTAACATGTCGATAAATTTAATTTTTACATATTATTCCGAGACTCAGGGCCGTAATTTAGTCGAAAATGTGTGGCTACGATTTTTTTGTAAAATGTATGTATGTTTTTTATTATTATTATTTTAAGTTATAGTAGACAATCTTTACCCGTTATAGCACAACAAGTAAAATATTGTGTATATGTATAAGAATTTACAGGCAAAACGACTGTTCTGAATAATGATATCATATAGATATATTAAACCAATTTCTTAGGTTGTCCATCCAAGAAATTTGAGGTCTTTTTTGGTAAAAGGTTCCTTTTTCCAACTACTTTTCACTGAACTATTTATTATTAGCTGTAGTGAACTATATTTTTCTGGATGCCACATAACGTGTACAGATATTGAAGTTTTCGCGTTTTTATCGCATTCAATTTTTTGTTTCAATACGTTGATATTCGTTATGTGATCGCACCAATTAATTGTTAACATTCTGCGGTGTATCCACATCTCCAATGCTTAGACTTGGTTGGTTGAAACTTTGGATGGACCGCAGCCCAAGTCTCTACTCCGTTATATTGGTAAATTGTATCAATTATTTTTGTAGGATATACGCATTATCATTAATTTTGAGTTTAAATGCTAATGATCTTAACACAATTAAAAATTAAAATTAAAATAGATATAATGAACTAAAAAAAATATATTTAATATTTAATTATGCCTATAGGACCTACGATAGTGTTAATCCGGGCCTGCCGTTACCTGTCCCGATTTGAAGACTGTAAATCACATCTTCTGCATTACTCAGGTCTTCTCAACGTTCGCTGTTAAAAAATTCGCCTTGTGTCCTTGTGGTTTGTACGAACATATAAGTGTTCATATTATAGGAATATCAAAACGAAACGATACAAATGGTATAATATGGTATATTATGGTATGTATATCATATGTAAGTATGTTTACTATATAAGCAATAATAATTATTATAAATTATATATTGCATTAATAAAAAAAGAGATACTATCTAGGAAGAATTAACACCGCCGTGATTTCGTAATAAACATTACATGGACGGCGGAGCGCCCAATAAAAACTATCGCGTTGATTAATCAGAGTTGTTAAAATGTTTCCCACACTTTACGATGTAAATTTGTACGCATACTTTAAATTACCAAAGTAATTATTTTCCAATCAAAATCAGAATAAGATCTTACAGAAACTTTCTCAAGCAAGTGTTTTTACTTCACTCATAAGTCATATTATTATACGATTACCTATATACCTATATCTTTTAAATATACATAGTAAGGTTTTCAAAAACAGTTAATGTAAAATAAATAAATAACCATCGCCCATTAATTTAATTTTATAAAAATGAAAATTTGACAATGGGTAGGTACTCATAAATTATTATTATAAGATGAAGTCCATAATATTCTTAGGGTAAGAAACTTGAAACTATTGGCTTTAAGAGATAATAATTAATAAACCCTACTTTTTCAATTTGCTGTGTTTTTCATCATAACAAGTGAATTAATCTGTTACCTAATTAATTTAAAATAAAATAAATTGGTACATATACGTACCAATTAGCTATATATTTTATATATTAATAAAATAAGTATTTTCTCTTCGATCATAATGTTATATGTAATATTCCATTAAAGTATTAAATCCATCAAAAATGTCAGCTTATGTTATCGACAACTAATAACATTATGCACTTATTATTTTGGTTTTTCTTTAGTTTTTTTTTTTTTTATATTTTAAGTGTAAAACCAAGTAGTAGGTATACTAAGCAGGCGCTTTGCTACCACGATTTTATATAATGTACCGTTAGGTAGTATTTTGTTACGGTTGTCAAGCAGTATATATAGTGTAAGTACATTTTATAATAATTATTATTACAAGTTTATGATAAAATCATATTCTAAGTTTTAAAACTTAGACATACCTACGTAATACTTATAATAACTATTAAAAAAATACCCTTTATTGTTATAGTTAGTGGAATAAAAATCAATTAAGTGGTCTATACTGGTATGTTATTAGATTAATAAAAATAGCGGTGGAAAAAAATATTTTAAAAATATTTTTTCATTACTGTTTTTAATTTTATTATTTTTCTTGTTTTGGATTTTAAAAAAATACATACGCATGTATCCAGTATCCATATGAATGAGAGTAAAATAAAATATGTTTGTAAAGTATAATTTGGTAATACCACTCAACTTAATCTATACGCAGGTATGTAATTCAAATACATAGTATATAGGAAGGTATGATAGAGTAAAATATTAATTGGTATAAGTAGGTACCTGCAATATAAAATAGAAGATGAATAATGTATGAGCCAAAAAAAGAGTTTATTTTAAAAAGTATCTTTTGCTGTATGAATATTATGTATAGGTACAATAGATACTCGTATATATATAGCTGCACATTCGTATAAGTAGGTAGATGTATGGGAAATATTTTTTTGGTGCACATTGCGAGCATATATTTAGAATTTTTTTTACCTTTTGTTCTCAGACCTCAATCGCGTAAGTATACCTACTGCACTTGTTTAGGTTTAACATCACAATATTTCTGTGAAATTTACTTGTATAAAATACATTACTAGTATATAGGTATATACTACCTTCGACACTTAACGTTTATCATATTTACAATGGATAATATAATTTATTGTGTATTATGTTAAAGGGCAAATTAGAAAATTGGGCATTGTGCACAATGCCCGATTTTCTAGGCCAAAGTTGGAATAAGTTAACATTGTTCCGGCATTGTATACAGTGCCCAATTAAACAATACAATCCCGATTTCCTACTTTGCCGGCCGCGGCGTAACATATCCATATATTATTTATTTATAATATAATTAAACGGTTCGATTATTAATTATGTTATTAATATTATTGACACATAAATATTTACGGTATTTGTACAATTATTGGTGAATACAAAAATAGTAAAAAATCGACGGATAACTATAATAATAAAACGATAAAAGTAAAATTAATATTCTGTATATTATATAGGGAAGTATATATATAGGCGTATTATCCACCTGTTTTGTACAACTTTGTCAATGTGAGTAAATAAATTAAGATGACCTGACTAATCAACCACCGTATAAGTACAGCCAAAATTAAGATACCTATAGGGACTTGAAATTATAATGGTATACCTCCACACTACAATTAGGAGGGTACACTAAAAAAGGATTTTTATAAATTGCAATTTCATTGAGGGGCTCACGAATATTTTTTTGATTGTTTACGGTTACCACTGGTTATAGGTATTAATGTGTAAAAATATGTGTAGGTACCTACACCAAAGATTTTCACAAAAATTGTCAGTCAATAAATTCAGCAGAATCCATAGTGTCATCATAGACTACTTTTTATTGCTTAATTTTATATTTTTAACACATAAATGTTGAATTTAACTATTGTCTAACGAAAACCTAAAATTTTTTATTATTTATATATTATTGTTGCCATTGGTTGGAGAGAAATCGTCGTCATATGATTGGATATAATTTTAGACTGTACCTACTTTATATACTTGGTCAAAACAACCCGAACACCTAACATTATGCAGTGTTCTGCAAAATCTGTGCAGTTTACATAAACTATTATAGGTACATATATATATACGATGGAGTTTAAGAAGACAATCCACTGGCGTTTAACCTGTCACGGGCATCGCCGCGTGCTGCATGATCGGCTGGTAACTATATGATAATATTATATTATAAGGTTTCAATATTGTTGTAACGATTTGGTTTAAACAATCGAAAACCCGTGATCATAAAATATTATATTGCAACGTACCGCGTCCTACCCACAATATAATATGTACGTATAATATCATAATATAGCGACTAAACCTGAATATTATATATTATTATCGGTCTCGCGTGCCGCCTGCCAATATATCATATCATTATTATTATCACAATATCGTACCACATAATATAATAATATTATAATATATAAACCTATTATACACCTATACGTGATAATATTATATTATATTTTATTGTGCTGCGGCGGAGTAGCACGTGGCCTAGGCGGCGGCGGGAACACGTGACTGCGCTCGGCGGCGTATACCGACGACTGGGCGGTCCGCGGACCATCAACCAATGATGTTCCGGACCGGTTACCTGTTGATTGTGCCGGGGCGGGGGTACGGTCGCCGCCGCGCTTGTGCGGGTGGACGCGAAGAAGACAGCCGCAGTCTCAAACGCGCGGACGGACCGGTTCACGTGCGGTCGCACATGATAATATTTAAACCGTATACCACGTTCACGGATGAATGTCTCGGTGTTGACCGTTATTATTTCGTTACAGTTTTCCGCGCCACTCGCAGCATTATCACTGTTGTCGCTATTGTCCCCGGGGTGTTCCTAGTTTATTAAATAATTTTTTTTTTTTTTTTTACTCGATTTCCGTTCGTGTTTTTCGTGTGCGCGTCGACTTCCGACCGGAAATGTGAAACGCACATAATCGAACGCGAACGGTGCGTTTCGTACGTCGTCGTCGTCGTCGTCGTAATTGCAGTGCACAATCTACTACATATTTTGTACGGCGAGTACTGGAACGGTTTTAGTTTTTCTTTCTCGTTGTTCTGTTTTGAATCGAACCGTCAAGCTGGATTTCCAGGCTAATTCATCCAACATGTTCACCAGGTAATTTTGTTTGGTACCTATACTCCGTTCCCTTATTCATGCCCATCAAACGATTTAATTTCTTTGGCACTGTGTCTTTTAAATGCTGAAATTATATACCCTCGCACTAGGGTAGCACTGCCTGATATAGAATCAACATATTTTTATTACACACGATATGAATATAATATGCAGTTTCTATAATATAATTTAATAACAATATTTAAAACATATCATTAAATATTTATCAAGCTTATTGATTTTGTATCATTATACATATTATTATATTTTAATATGCTCTTTATTTTGTATTAAATTAAAGGCACCTTGAAATATATTCTACTTATTTGAGAAAAATATTTTATGGTATAAAATTAAAATATAAATTAATCGTACCTATTCATCGGTGATTCTTTTGAACGATATAAAAAAAATATAGATAAACAATAGGCACAATATTATAATAATAATTTAATATATATTTAATAACTTTAAAGTGTTTCATTATATTATATACCTGTCATATTTTAACCTTATTTAAATTGTAACACATCGTATATGGCCACATAATACAACATAATAGGTGACAGGTGTAGTCATATTATTTTAATTTTTGTTTGTTATTTTGACATAGTAAAATCACAATTTATAGACCTTCATTATATTACTTTTGTCATATTATAGGCACCGTTAAAATAGTAGGTAATCATGAGTAGTAACTTTTGGGGCTAACTCGAACACTAAGTATCGTGGTAGAATTAAATAAAACTACTATTCCGACCAAAATTTTTTAAATCTACCACCAAAACAGTATAATGTATAAGCACCCTGTATAACGCATCATTCTAACCAAACTTATACACTAAAACCTTTGAAAACAGTATTTAGTTTTAAATTATTAAATTTTTATTTATTACTATTGTTATTAGCTAATATTTAATGTTTAAAAGGAAAAAAATATAAGGTTTTAACAATAAATCTAAATGTTAATTTATCATTATAATATTAGGTATGTTCAATGAGTAAGGAAATTATCTCTACAAATTAAACAATATAAAAAAATTGCACAGACTGAAACAGTTTAGATGATGGATAAACTCCTTCTAAACTGTTTTCTATATATAGCGGTATAACCCGTTCCTATAATATACCTAAATGATCAAACATCGCTGAACGGCTGAACTGCATGACGCTGTTAATATTCCAAAAATTAAATTACATAAAACCAACCGTGAAATTAGATAGAACTTTGGAGTGCGAGGATGAAGTATTTGATATTTAAGGCTTGTCACATTAAGTTTACTTTCTTTTAAATTTTAACCAGTGAGAAAAAATAAAGTTAAAATGTAAATATAAAAAAACTATAATTTCCGCTGTTAAGAACCCTTCATTTTCTAGAACGTTGTCTCTATATTCTATAATAAAATTCCTTTCTTCTCAATTGTCTACTACCTCCTTCCAATCTAAAATGATTCATTTTAAATCTAAAATATGTCAGAGATTTATCAGAAAAATGTCTATTTATGTCTAAAATTTAAAATTTAAATTAAAAAAAAAAATGATTTTTCAATTTACAGAATATATTATACACGATATTCATGAAAACATATACAAAAGTTAGGTATATAAAATATACATTATATCATTATAAGTATAAGTATATAGTATAAAGTAAAGTATATACAATGTTGTTATCTTATAGTATATCTCTAGGTATATATAATAACAAAATTAATTATTATAACTAAGCGGTATACATTACATTGGCCCTTGAAACTCGTTCACTTAATTATAAAGCGTTCAATCAATTCTGCACTTAAATTTATAAATTAATTGATGGAGTTTTAATTATAACATATTTGATACCTCCCACTTTAGGAAATCCATTAAATCTTAATTTCTCATATATTATTTGACAGTTTAATTGTTGTATTGAAAATCATATTTTTTATTTAAATTTATTAGATAGTAGGTGCACTGTTAAAATAACGATATTGTTAAAAAGAAATACAAAAGAAAAAATTAATATTGTCCAATGTTGCTAAAGCTAAACTTATGATTTATTTTGTGTATAAAATGATATGCGTTATCCATGGACGAAAATATGTTAAATTTTGAAGTTAAAAAATATGTTAGTAATTATTACGGCACGAGGTGTAACCAAACTATGTTAAGCATAGACAAAGATTTTATCAATGTTCAGGGGGATTGTGGGAGGTAGCTTCCGATAAATATCAAGGCTCAAATATTGGCAACCCAATGTACATATATTGATATAATATAATAATATAACGTTACAACAACGCGTAATCAATGTTATATCATCTGACATATATTTTGGAAATTGGAATGAAATAAAATAATACAATAATAATTTTTTTATGATTTCGATTAAGATGATTATGAAAAAAAGATGTACAGTTATTAATGTTTTATAATATTACACAATATTATAATTACACGCGTACTTGATGCACTTCCTTTACGGCCGTCGAAGTCTCTGTCACTGACAAGCGCGTTTATATTATTTGTTCGTATTTATAGCTACGGATTGGCGATATTATTGGCATTCACGAATAAATCACCCCTTGAACAAAATATGGACGTTCCTATACACTTGTTTACAATTACTAAAAGAAAGTTAATAATTTAAAAAAAAAAACCGTGGCTATACGGGAGATAGATGTGGACATTAAGTGTAGGTATTATATAACAACTTTGTAAAACATGAAAATTGTCTTCTCGTAAATCGTCGAAAAATAGAGTAAAGAACTCGGCATATCATACTACATGACTAATGTACGGCTTGTCAATTTATGTATACCGGTCACCGAGTAGTGTAACGTTCTCTGCAGAGTGAGCCGATCGTTTCCGATCGATTTCGGCTGCGTGTAGTATGATATATATTATGATATTATGACATATGTAAATATATAATATGTGTGTGTGTGTCTGTACAAGTCCGAAGCCAAGGGCACGGGCGCCGATCGACAATCCTGTTTGTGTCCGACTGTCGTCTAATTATAATCACCGCGTGTGCTATGGCCGTACGAGTCTCGCCGCTATTATAACATTATTTGTTATTATAAGAATTAACGCACACCGAGTGAGTAGGTAGTACGAGAGTAAAACATTTGTATACGTCGATACTGACACACTGTATTGGTTTACTCACCTGCAGGATTCGCTTCTCGTGGGAACACACGTGGTGGACACATCCATACGAAATTTGTCAACCCGTAATTTATTACTGACCGCTCTATAGTCTATGTATACATAAAGGTACCTGCTTACTATAAAATATTCTTTAGTATTATCCGTTTTTTTTATTTAACTACGTATTACTATCAATTATCGTCGAAATAATTGTAATTGTATTTTAAATTCATCCGATCAAATTGAATTTAATATTAATTTATTTTAAAACATTTTATTTCATTAATAACAGTATATTTTATAACTAAATTAAAGTAAATTTCAGTTATACTGTTTCGACATTCAGCCGTGGCTAATATAATAACTCGAACGATTTAAAATTAAATTTACTTAACATTTATTTATCGATAAAGTTAGAAGCTTAAAATCTAAAAATTAAATTTTATGGTTAGCTAGGTGACGTACATAATTTATAGTATTTTTTGTGGGTGTATATTGTAATCATTTGTTAGCTAAGATATTTCTCAATTCAATTCGTATTCATTATTACCTGTTGCTTTTTATTAAACTTTCAATAATCTGAATATCTGATAATGTAATAATTATTTACGAACGTTGGTTTTTGTCTTCTGTTTAATCTATACTTCGTTACGGTCGTTAGATTCTTACTACACTCCTTTTCGAGTGTTTGAACAATACACAAGTTGTTTGATCTGGGACCAATGGCCAATGGGTAATGAGTGTGAATGGTATTGCCGAACGATTGCGAAAACCCTATCTGTTTGAATTAGAACAATTGCTGCAGTTGTCTATAGTCTAAAGATAATATATAGAAAGTTGACTTAGAAAATAATACGATTATATAAATGATAAAAACTATTCCGTTTGTTTAAATGAGCAAGCATTTTTTATTTCTTTAAAAATCACAACTAAGGTACAAATATTATAACATACGCGCACTGAAATTTAATTATACGCGTTGAAAGAATTTCTGTCATATTTTTGAAAAAAAAATACTTTTACGGAAAAATCTGACATAGTTTTAAAATGTATAGCTATTTAACAATTGTGTTATCTAATTTCCCTTTCCAATTTAAATTCAATGTGATGTATTAATATTAAACCGAATAGAAACCCATTGAACTAATATATTTTTATACACTATAATAGAAAACCTTTAAACTTCTAATATTTTTTGGGTTAACTAACAAAAATCTAATTTGCATACATACAATTTGCGTTGACCTTAAGTTATAGCAATTTTAGCATAATAATATGATACTACATTGGATGGTTTTAGAGTTTTGTAATTTTTTTTACGACCTCGATAATAATAATAATTACTAATTTTTAAGTTTATACGAAATAAAAATTTAAATTCACAAAAATTATATACATGACTGTCTGCAGTATGATGAATATTATAGGATTAGATTTTGAAATTATTTATACTTGAAACAGTATATATAGGTATAGTTAATATTGGGTAATATAATTGGAAAATAATTTAATTTATAGTATATTATAATAATATGATAAATTATGATTAATACTTAAATTGTTCGGAAAACTGTGATTCACGATGGACACAAGAAAAAACGTTTTAAATGTTGTGTTACGGTTATTTTTTTCACTGCATCAGTGAAACGCGTTCTAAATCTCGCATGAATGCGTTGTCGTGTACCAATTTGTCGGAAACGTTATGCGACCAAAAAAGTACAAACTCACACACTCGCATATATATGATTGTGTGTGTGTGTGTGTGTATATTATAATCGGTTAGTGGAAAGAAAAAAAAAACAGCATTCCATTTTTGTCACCAAACAAATCGAGATCGTGCAGTCGGTGGTCTGCCGAACACAATGTGTACGCATGCACGCGATGATAGGTGGTCGCAGCGCGCGCGCGTTGCGGTCTTTTTGACACGGGCCGAACACATGTCATCGCTGTTGACGTCGGCGTAGGAGATCGCGAGACCCCCGAAACCAAAGAGCGTCCGTGTCCCGTGTAGGTACTATAGTAATATTCTGCCTCGGTAAAAAATGAGTTCCCATAAATAATTGAAAAAAAAAAAATATTTAAGAAAATGCGTGCACACAGTTGTAACACACTGGCTGCACTCGCTCTCGCAGGAAGGGAGAAAAGAATGAACGTTATTTTTAGAGCAACCTGTGTACAGTATAATATTATATACCTATATGCGCATATTATAGGTACACGTATGTATATTGTATTATACTGTACACATAATGTACTATGTACAGCGTATACAGTATTAATGTACCTATACATAATAATATATAGGACACTTATGTCAAAATAATATACGTCGGGATTCCAAAAGACAAAAGGCGCTTTGAAATGTTAATGAGAGACGCGACGTCTGATTATTCCAAACGTCCCGCGACGACGTATTATATAAATCAGATGGAAAATATTTCCCTCCTTTAACATTAATAATAATAATAATAATAATAATAATAATGTATATAATATTATTATTTCACTCGTCACGTAGGTACCTATATGAAATATGTCTGATACGACAGTGTAGGTATATATATATTATTATATAGGTAGGTACGCGCACAATATAATATTATAATATTTTACGAAATGTATGTATACACGATATAATATAATATTATAATAAAAACCATGCCGACTTCTTACAAAAATATGACCGTCCGGACACGTACCGTATGTGTATAATACACGCATAATACAGTGAATATATATATATAATACCTACGTATTATATATGTCATTATATACTATTATTATATGATTTTCTATTAAACAAACTGCGGTCGGACACGCGTCTTAATTGCGTGATGTAATGGGGTGATGCGAACTACAGACGTCGTCTTGTTTCAGGGGATGGGGAGGGCGGAGGGGAATTTATTGACCGGGTTATAATTAAATTTAAAAGTCATATTATTATTATTATTATTCGCGTGTACGTATTATAATATATAGGTGGACGTATTATACGACGACGCGTATACGTGGTACTCGGTATAATAATATAATAATGTAAGTATAATATTGTGTGGGGCGCGAGCAAAACGCGAACATTATCCGGAGCAATAAAAGTTGAACGCTATATAATATAATATGTATATAATCGTATATATTATTGTGTTTAAAAAAAAAAATGTACTTCGTGTTTCGGTCTTTCTCTCTCTGATGCAGTGTAGAATAATAAAAACGCATAAAGAACGCGGGATGTAGCATTTTTAACACGGAAACGTGGAGATTTGTTATTTTTTTAATGCACTGCTATATTATTAGTATATTATTATTAAACGTGAAAATTCTTTTGGCAGTTGATCGTTATTGTTCGGTCGCGGTGCGCTGATGATGGCTGCACGCGGGCCGAGAGACTTAAACGTTAAATTGAAATAGAAAATGAAATAGTGTATACACATATAGAAAGAACACAATATAGGTACACGTACGGGAAATTACTTTATAATACTCTGCGAAGGATTTATATTTTATCTACTGTCACGTATAGGTATTATTTTTCTTGTCCGTTTGGGTAATCTTCTTCTTCGGCATGCCTATAGGTATGAACCTATAGATACCAATATACCGAGGCACACCTGCTATAATATTATTTAGGTATAGGTACTCTGTATGCCGTTCCAACGGTCAGTCTGCAGTGATCCGTGTGAACCGCGAACGCCACTGTAGTGCGATGTGAGACGAAACTTTGTCGGATTATTAATAATTATTGCGTCCGGGGCCGTCGTTAAATTGCTCGATTTTGATGAGAAACGCCCATTATAAATCGGCCGAGAAGACGGGGGGGAACTAGATATGATAGCGCTTTTACTTTATTATTATCATTACCTATTTATTTTTTTTTTTACCATAAACGTTCGTATAGGTACAGTATAATATAATATGTACATGTGTATACAATTTCTCGTGTGTGTACTATATACACCAATATAATACTGTGATGTACATTATTTTTTTTAATCGTATTATTACATTTAACACGCCAGACAACGATTTCTTAGCACTTCTAATAGGTACCTATATACCACTTGCACTTTATTCTCTGTAGGCATTTTCTCATAATTTTATATGATATAGGTACAGATAAAAATGGGTAGAAAAAAAACTGATTCTATGGACAATACACCGAGTATAATAGACTAAGTATATAGCAATAAGGTGCATTATATACTCACGGGTTTTTATTATAGATATATTATTTTGAATATATCCCCGGTGGACGAATGATGTCAAATCTCCCCGTGTTCGACAGATTTTTTTTCTCGAACAATAAATCCTGTAACGTGTAATGAATGACTAATGTAACGTTACAGAGTTTATTATCTCATTAAAACTGTAACAGATTATATATGGTATCGTGTTCAGTTGAAGGGAATGAATGTGCATGTTAATAGGTTTATGTGTGTAAGTACGATTGATACAAATATATTATATATTGAATCATGTTGTAAGCTCGACAATTCAACTAATTTTATTGTTTATACATAATTGCACGGATTAAAATTGAAGGCACACATAATATGTTTTAATTATATTGCATATTATACATATTATTATGCTGTTCGTACATAAAATATATCGTACGAAAGGTTTCGAAAGTATTAATTTAAGTGTCGTGTTACGTGATTTGACCAAATGATCTTAGTTTTATGTATGGTAATTCAAAACCTCAGAGTGTTTTTTTTTTTCTACAATTTACTTTTTAATATTGCAGTTTTGCATATAGTGAAACAAATTGCGTTTATACTTACCCCAAAGTATTTTATGTTACACATGTATATACTATATATGCAATACCTACTTATTTTCTACTTTCTTTCAAAATTTTATGACTCGAGGTGCGTGGTTTTTGCCTTTGGTAGGTTGTCAATAAATGATATAACCGGCTGCTGATGCAAAGTTTTATAATATGCAAATTTTTTTTTACTTTTTCCAATGACTATTTTCGTCTTTACAATTGCAATACACATAATAAATTACATTTAACACTGCACAAAATAAGCAATTATACTCGTAAAATGTATGTATACCTGTATATATTACCAGTTCTCATTATTACTGCAGGTGACGATATATATTTTTAATAATACTTTCCCGATTACTTACAAACCATTCTTATATAACGTACCTACCTATAATATACATAATATACTAAAAATAAAATATTTAAATATTATAATAACACGTATTCATCGATTTCAATAATATTGTTTGATACTCATATTTGCAGTCGATGTATATGTAATATAACGTGTGTATATGTATATATATATATATATATCATATAGACAGACAGGTACTATTCCATCATACGATAATCATCCGAGAATCATACATTTACTACAATAATTATGGTGCGATGGAAGCCGGGTACAGGGATATTATTCTCAATTGGCTATTGTGCCATAGGTACGAACTAACAGAATAATAGCGTAGTTCTATATTTAAAGCCCACAATACAACGATAATAATTGTTATTCGTTTTTGGTCTCTCGATTTTTACAGAACTATATGCTCTACGCTATGATAGTGATTGCCGTCTACTAATGAGTAATGACGTATACGTGCCGTATCTTCATCATCCGACTGTCGGTATACCTACATTATCGTGTTGCATACCTATTCGTAATAAACAATAACTAATATACAAAACTCATCGGATCTCTGTATAATATGGCTGATAGGCACCTATGTATAGCGATAGTTACTGTATATTATACGAGTATAGGTACAGACGCAATGCCAGTGAGTAATATAATAATAATAATAATAGTAGGTAGGTACCGCAAAAATACTTAAAAAAAAATAGCTCGTATCGTAATTAGGTATGATAATATGTGCTTCAGTGGCGGACAGATGATTTTGTCAACCGGAGATTAGGTGGATTTTTTAACACGAATGTTGATCATTAAAAACGTTATTTAAGGACTATAGATCAATAACTATTATTAAACAAAAAAGTTAATTAGGTAAAAAATATTGTACTTAAATATTAACAAGAAAATCAATTTGTTTGCCAGTTAATCGATTGATGCTTCGCTTAAGTTGTATTAATTATAACCCCACGATAAACAGTCATTACCATTATTGCTAATAGCCATTAAGACTATACTCTATAACAACATAATATTATAAATTACACAATTCATAAATTTAAAAAAAATGAGAAATTACCTAAAAAATTATAGGTAATTTATAATAAAAATGTTTTATGTTTGAAATATTAACTGTACACTTCTTTTAAGCATCAAATATTTTTTTTTAGCCAAAAGTGCATTTAATATAAGTACATAATTATTTGCATATAAATACTGTGACCATACTGTGTTATTAAAAAAATTGTCAGCCTTTTTAGACATGAAAACCAAGAAAATATTCTTTCCAGTGTAGCCGTTTATGGGTACAGGAAGAGTATATACAATTACAATTAACTACTCTCAACAAATTTGACTTTTAAATAATATACATAATTCTGTGGTTTTTTTTATAGATATTTAAAACCTCCAATACAATAGTATTATAATAGACACTGCGAGGTTATTAACATGAGCTTATTGGTTTTATAAACAAAAATAGAAAACAAGAAAAAAAATTGTTGTTATCAAAAGTTAATAGATATTAGAAAAAAAATGTATCATTTATTCACATTATTTTTTTTTTTTTACTAAAATATCAATAATACAATATTATTATAAATGTCAAAAAAAAAAGTCATACGGGTATATCCACCTCTTCAATAATTTTGATTTTTGTTCATCTCGTGCATGGGTGATTTATATTAATACGGCTTGTAAGTTATTAGCTACACAGTATTATAAGTGTATATGGACGAGACAGAGTGTCAGATTTCTTTAGGGACATTATAAATAACATAGTATACATATAAAAACACCGTATGACATGAGTGCATGAAATATGGGACTCGTACCAAATATATCGTACGTCAGAGATCCCTTTGAGGAGTACTTGTTTTTACTTTATATATTAAAGCAAAATAAAATAATACAGCTTTATGATGAATACTAGTATACAATATGTGCACAAACAATAGCGTTTTATTTACTTACATAGTTATATACTATACAAGGTGATCAATTTAAGTGTCTACACTCTTTATTTCGAAAAGTTTTGAAAACATTTTTTCTACATGCGAGTAATTCGATGTCATTTCAAGACGGTATTTAGGAAAAAAATTAAATTTTTTCTATTTTTTATGGTTACAATTTATCATATTTTAAGTTTTTACTTTATTAAATGACCAAGTAGAATATTATTTTTCAGTTATAAAGTCATATTTATAATTAACCACCTATACCTACTCGTTCGAAGTTCGGTTTTAATGTATAAAAATAACCAAAAATATATTTTTAATAACATTTAAAATTTACAACGCTAATAAATAATTGTAATAATATTATTGTTTTTTTCTAAAATGTTGTTTTTCAATAACATCAAATTATTTAAAAAAAAATATTTTCCAAGCAGTTAAACTTTTTCAAAATTATGATTGGAGACCAAATTGTTATGTTAAGTAATACAAATTTGATTTGTATCATCTTAAGCTAGTATATTATGTTTGTTTATAAAATGTTGTTAAATCTTTAAAACTGTGCAATATATTAGTTGTTATACTAATAATATACTGTTGAGATGTTTCAATAGAATAAATAAAGTAATAAATTCAAACATTGTGTATACTTTATGAGATAGGTATAGTGACGTATGTAGGACGTAGTATATGTACTATGTAGGTAGATAGGCTTCTATCGGTATAATTCTCTTGCAATATTAAATTCTTACGCAAACTGCATAATTATCGCATTAAAACTGGTTTATGTTCTTAATCTATTAAAACGATTATATTAGTTAGTTTATGTTTCGATAAACGTCAAAAAAATATCATTTACTTCGTTGATATAAATAATAATTATAAAATAATTTGTTTTAGCTTAAAATAATAAAATATCATGTAAGGTATATATACTATGTACATTGTACAATGTTATAATATAAAAATTTATATTACGTCAGATATAGTAATAATATTACCGCATAAGCAATAAATAGTAAGTAAAATGTGTATGAAAATAACTCAAAATTACTATAAATATTCAAGACATAGGTCTGTTGTCACCTACATTATATCATAATTCCTAAAATTCGGTCTCAAAACAATACTTCGAATAAATTGTTTTCGAAATTCGTGTTACTCTAGATTTCTCAAATTTTCATTGTGTTTGAATGTAAAAACCGTTAAGGTTTCGAATACAATAAAATCGAATACGATAAAGTTGTTCGGGTGCGCGTTCTTTATTTAAAAAAAAAAAAAATCAGTGGCATGTATCGACTTTTTTATTCGTATGTACAAGACCCAATTCTTCGGTTTGTCAAACCCGTTTTGTGGAGCCATCCGAATTTTCACCGCGTAACGATAGAGTCGTTACCTGCGGAGCACAATTAAAAAACGATTTGGACACCCGTTATATTATATATTATGTATGTATATGATAAACATTAAACGTATTAAGATTTCGGACATCGTAGGCGGCTTTTCACACGGTAGAAACGCTTCTTTTTATCTCATACACACAGATGCACACACACACACACACACACACTAACTCATTGTATTTGTGTATGTGCGTATATTAAGATTATTTTTCCATTTGTAAAGAACCGAACTGATTATTTCGTCAGAGCCCGAAAGACGCGAAGGCACTCGACCGGCCGTCGCCGCGCAGTCGTCTCGCGGGATGACTAGGCCTCTTTTGTGTTTGGTGCCTTAAATGTTCTCTCCTCTTCTCCACCGCCGTCGCCCGCACTACTAGGCGATACTACAACTATACTATAATATGGACTGCTAGGTGAAATCTCCCGAACGATTAAATCGTATTTTTCTATCTATTTATTTCTTTCCGTCTCTGTCTGTCTCTGCCCGTCTCTGTCTGCGCAATGCCTGTCTGTCCGTCCGTCTGTCTCTCTGTCTCTCTCTCTCTCTCACTCACTCCACCCGCATAACATAATAATAATAATAATATAAAAGCGCGATACACAATAAATACTTTTAAACGTCACTCTCGCGCCCTGACGTTCGTCTAAATATAATAAAGACTGACAAAAAAAAAAGAAAAAATTATATACCACATGCATATATATATATAAAGCACACAACCGTCAGATACGCGTTTTGAAAAAAAAAAAAAAACTAGTGGCAAACCAGTAGCCGATGGATGGCGTGCCGATTTGTGTGTCGTGTGTGTGTGCGTTATACATATTAAATATTTTATTTTCGTTCACACGGCTCTCGCGGGGAGCGACCGTGTGGCCGATATGTGTTGTTCGTATATAATATAAACGAAATCGCCGGGTAGGTAGGTACACACACGCGATGACCAAAAAACTTGTCGTCGCCGCCGCCGTGAGAATAGCCTAAGACCAAAACCCATCAGTCACCGCAACCCATCCCCGCGGTCCGCTGCACCGTCATCATTTCATGTTGGACCGAGGTTACCAAGATTATGTTTTTTCTATACCTATATTATTAAATATTTTATTAATTCTCCCGCGATGATAAATCAGGATATTCGGCTAAATCAAATTATTATTACGCAATATTATAATCGAACGATAATAATATTATATAAGGTTGTTGTTGTTATTATACACACAGTGAGAGTTGTTTATATTATATGTAGCATTCAGAAAATATGCGAAAATCCGTCTGGTCAACAATACCTTCCCTAGCGTCTCTAACCAATGCCACCCTTATATTTTTAGAGGACCTAAACAAATTTAAACTCAAATCGTATAATTTTGGAATATATTGAATATTTATAAGTACCATCGCGATATCGAGAATATACTATGTGTGACTTATACTGTTCATCGCGTAATTTATTTCTATAACTATAATATATATATGTGTGAAACACTGTGTATTATAGTCTATGTACTATGTATAGGTATACATAGTCTTAGATTGCCCGCTATTTGTCAACGCAAGGAACATCCTCAACCAACTTTCATCGATGGAGGAAGCTCTAGGAGAACATAACACACACCATAACTTCTTCAAATCCATCGGTATCGATACAAAAATGTAATATTAAGTTAAAACTACACAACTAACAAGTATAATGTAAATATATAATACGGTATCCCATATAGTCTTCTTATTCCCTATCATAACTGTATTACCCATTAATATCAATGTATACACAACCGCAAGCTAATGACCTATCTGTTGAAGCCTTTATTCTCAATAAAAAAAAAATTATGTATAATGGCTTGTCTAAATTGACATAATTCCATTTTATTTTTTCATATTTTTCGTCGATCACATATTATGTCTTCAAACCGTACACGTCTTAGCCGTGAGATTATACATACCTATTACACGCGGTGATAATGTGATATGTATAAAATACGTTTATTTAAAGTAATTGTCTTTAAAGCTGCATACGCAATTCGCACGTACACGACAATCATGCTATATTATGGTATATAATGGTTTAGAGTTGGTCCAAACTGTAAAAATAAAAGCACGTAAATCGCGCGTAGGTATACGACTGCGGTAATAATAAAAACCAACACAACGTATATCTACATGCATACATTACGATACGCGTTACCGGTTGTGGTAACTCACGAACCATCTAGATCGCGCGCACGCGGGTATGTAGGAGCGATGGACGGAGAGAAAAGAACGATCGGGTCGCGAGAGGGAAAGAATAAGATTTATACGGCGCAGTGATAAAAATCACCGTGAGAAACCGAAGAATGAGAAGAAGACTGCTGCTGCTGCTGCAGAGCGTTTCATAAATAATATAATAATTGGCCTAAATCCGACGGTGGTCGTGTACAAGGGTACAAGGGGGGGGGGGCAACGCGTCGCCCGAGCTTTCTCTTTATAATAATATTATGTATTATGCTCGTGGTGTTTTCGCGATCACCTGCAGTGTCATTGAGATGCACTTAAACTTTACCTAATTCTCGACTTTATCGAATCGTCGCATTATATTATAAACGTTTATGGACATTATTATAGATACTTTGTCTGTCAGTCTTTATACTTGCAGCAGTGGCCCACACACTATCGGCACAGAATTATAAAATAATATAACAATACAATGATATACGAAAATACGATAATGACGAATCGTTTTATCTTAATATAATGTATTACACAACAGCTGTATATACCTATAGGTACATAGGTATGGTCGATAAAACTTTGTAACGTATGGCTCAAATAAACCAAATAAAACATACTATATAAACTTGGATATATATATACGTCTTATAAGTTGATCGGATAATAATAATTGAAAAGCTTCAACAGCCGCAGCTATTAAGTCATAATATTTTATTATTATCAATTGTACCAGCTTTTGTTTAATACAATATAACCGTATCATCATCGTATCCACGTTGGGCGTTTACCCGCGAGTACGCCATCGCCGACGTTTGGTCTGCAGTGCGTGTACTTTTCAAAAGTAGGACGCAAACGATTTGCAAAACGAGAAATACATTTTTATTTCTTATAAATTACGTTGTGTTTATGTTTTTTTCTCTTCTCTCTGCCTCTCGACGATGACGGTCTATACTATAAATTATTACGTCCAAAGCGATTGGATGCGAAAACGCATTCGATCGAGTATCGGATTTTACGTATATAATAATAATAATAATATAATATCGTTTACAAAACGTGCGTGTATGTACACGTTATTACGTTATTATAGATGTTCAGCGTAGAAATTACGACCTGCGACGGAATTCCAAGCGCACACATGATAATAATATTATAGCTGCGGTACACTATATAGGCGTTATATCGATTGTAATTCGCGGTCCTACAATACTATAATAATATTATAATGCGATCTGCGATATTATCGCACGGATTACAATATTATTTTGTACGAATAAATAATAATAGTATAAAATAGTACAATACAACAATACCCATAGGACCTGCGCACCACGGCGCGTGGTACCTATGTATACATACCTGTTACGCGGTAGTGGTAGTTAAAAGTCATGTGAGTTATTATATTATTCGCCCGGTCAACACTATTTAACGTGACTTTTGATAGGCATCTCCGTGGGCCGCGATAGTGTCGTGTAAATAATAATAACGTGAATATTATAAAAAAAAGTTTTACACACAATGATACGTGATTTCTTTAAAAAAAAAAAAAAAGATACAAAACTATTCACGCGAGCGATAATCGTTGAGCTCGCGATTTCACGGTAACCTCGTCCGCATCATAATGGTGACTCGCGCGATCGTCGAGTCTTACGATTCATATCATAAACGGGTTCATCGTGTGAAATTTCGGAACAAACGGCGCAATAATAATAATAATAATAATATTATTATAACATATCATATTGTTATAACACGCTGTTGCGGTTTATGTACACGAATCTCCAAAATCAAAAATATTATTATTATTATTACACGAACGTTTAATTTTCGGTTTTTTTTTTTTTTTCGTTACATCGAAAACAGATACGATTATAAGATACACTTAGTACACTCTACTCGTATTGTATACATAATACATATATATATATATATACATACATCATATTATATGCAGTCCTCGCAGTTAAGTAATTATTGACGGAAACACAGTACGCATGGCGCTGCGGACGAGGGCGTAGTCTACTATTATCTACAGGACGCGTTAAACCCGCGTATAATATATGTATGTAATATGACGTGTATATGTATAGCGCAAACTATTAATATAATATTGTAAAATAAAAAAAATTGGTTTCGGCGTTTGTATAGACATAGGTTCAATTAGTTACCGTGCGAAGGGGGTGAGTCTGGGTACGGGTGGGGGGGGGGAATCGGAATTAATGGGACCTGTTAACAATTATCATTTAATCTGATATATACATTATACATAATATTATGTTAAATACTAATTCCGAGAGCGCGATGGGTGTATAGGTACAATTATTATTATTATAGTCAAACAAAATACGACATGCGTATAAAGACGGCTAATCGTACTTATTTTGGTATGTATAGGTAGGTGGGTATAGTGGGTACGATAAAATATATTATACCAATAGCTCAGAGTGTATACTCGGCTATATTATTATTATTATTATTACTCTCAAATTCAAAGTCGGTCCGAAACGCGACGTCTATATTTATTGTTATTATTATTATTATTATTATTATCTATAACAAACATAATAATATATTATTTCCATACGATATTTATTTTGTACCTACTTGTGCATCGTAATAATATTTATATACCTATTCATTATATTATTGTATTACACGCATCATGCCGGCGGTACCTATACACATAGGCGCTTTTAATGCGCGTGGTGACAAATCATTCTACACGCGTATAAACGTTGTACATAATATATTATATCATTCATATATATATATATATATATATAGGTACACACACTCACATGTATATTATAATTATTATATGTATAGGTAGGCAGGTACACACTCGGGTGCGTATCTCGTATATAAAACGCGGAGAAATCAGAGTGCGGGCGGCACATAATAAAAATAATAACAAAAAAAAAAACCGATGTGAGAATCTTATGGAAAAAAAACCTCTTTCATGCGCATACATATATATATTATAATATTATACGCGCGCGGGCATACATCGGACAGAGAAATAATAATTAGACCATTTGATTTATACCACGCATCGTAAGCGGTCGCGTACCACAGATACCTCTATATATACCCAGGACGAGGTATACCTACATAATAATATGAGATGTGCGTATGCGTACGTATATAATATGACGTATTGAAACGCAAGGCGTACGTCTGTCAGAGTTATTCAATTTTTTTATCATTCTCCTCTCGCTTTATTTATTTTTTCCTCCGTACACAACTATCACTATATATAACGATAATAATATATATACTTAGACTATGATGTTTAGGCATATACACATAATATTATATTGAATACATATTATATACACAGACCAGTCGTCGTCATCGTCGTCGTCGTCGTCCTCATCATCGTCCTCATCATTCTGCGTGTCTGTGTGTACCGCGGCTGTCAAGACCCCTCTCACCCTCTCTCTCTCTCTCACTCTCTCTCTCACTCTCTCTCTCTCTCTCTCTATATATATATATATATATCATAGTCTCTCTCTCTAGTCTCTCTCTTGCCATTCAGACCCCGGCCGAGTCTCTTCGCCACCATTTATCAGAGACGTACAGTCTCGCGGTCTCCGTGTGACGCGCGCGCGTATTGAACAGCCGCTGTATCTTCGTACCTATGATGCATAATAATAATAATAATAATAATAATATTATGGACGCGTGTGTGCGTTGGCTAGCGCGCGAAACCAAACAGAATTAATTGTTTTTTTTTTTTATATATTATTAATGCAGTCGTTTTTTATTTCTTAGCTCGTCTGTGTGTAATTGTCTTATACCTAGCATATTATTATAGAAGGTATATTGTATATAATATATAGTAACGATCGTAGTTATATTCCTTTCATTTGCACCCCGGCACTGCACGTCCAATGTTTTCTTTTTTATTTTGTCCGTTCAACAATTACTATTTTATAATAAAATAACTGTGACTAACCAAAGGATTTTATTTTTCGTTTTTCTCATCACGTCATACCGAGTATATAATAATATATATATGTACTCAATACTTACTCTATTTGTACTCGTCGCTTACAATAATATAGGACTTATGTATAAAAATGGATATTGCATTACAATATACAATATGATGACTTACAAAAGAAATTCACAACAGCCATAATTATAGTACAATATAATTTATAAGTTGCATATTATATTATTATATATTATACATAAGACGATACACGCGCTGGCACGCTCGTTGGAATTCGACCGTACTCTGCGAAAGAAATTCTTTTATTTATTATAATTGATATTATTGATATCTCAATACTTTAAAGAATATCGGAAGACGTTCGTGAATGTGCGTGTGAATATTATTATTTAAATGTGTCGGCGCAGCGAGTTAAATGCGTAACGGTAATAATATATTTAGCGCAATATGTGTGTCTGAGCGTTGAGATATTATTATTCATCGGCGCATTGGATACCGCAAGACAGCGGATAGGAGTAAAAAAATTATTGAGTGGAAATGAATACGAGAAGAATATTGATTTATTTTAATTTTACTCCGAATAGATTACCAATAACCTGGTATAGTTCTTTTTTTTTATTTAATCGAATATACCTATACCTGCTTATATGTATACGTTCAGCATTATGAAGTTTGAAACTCGATTAGCTCGTTCAACGATCAAATGTATTATGTAAAATTATTGATTAAACGCAGTGGATGTGTTCTTATATATTATATATTATAATCGATTAAGCGACGGAGGGGAAAACGCTAAAATTAAATATAAATTCAATCAGTATATTTAATAATAAAACCACGGACCTAAACTAAACATACAACGATTAATCGTTAAACATAATAATATTAATACATGCTACATGTCTGACGAATACGAGTTTGTGAAGTAGGTAGTAAGTCTGCATCTAGGAATTAAAAAGTGAACCATACACATCATCGCGCATTTTCGTTTAATGATATATGCCAGTATAGAACGGATTATTTATAGTTTGTTATTTTATCGGCATATCGCCATATAATATATATTATGTTAACATAATACCGGTGTTTTACGTATTATTACGCACACGGAGAATCTATTTCGTACACGAGAGATCGCGTAGACCGATTTGTATATAGTTTAATTAAAACCAAATTGATCGTTTAATCGATAATTTCACGCGTGTATGAGATTTAAAAAAAAAAAAAAACCAATGAAACATAATTGTAATAGCTATTAACGGATGATAAATAAAATGACCGACATATACCTACATTAAAAATAAATTCGATTCATAGGTATATATTATTATATTTTAATGTAGGTGGGTAGGTATATACACTTATATATATATTATCTGTTACGTTATACGTTATCCCTCGGATGACTGGCCAGTATAGTCACTTACCGTCCATGCAGTATGAAAATAAACGTGTTGGTACAAATAATAATAATTATTTATTTGGCCAAAGAAAGATTACAAATTTTTTTTTAATAATAGTTATTTTACCTATTGCAATATTATCGTTATCGCGAAAAAACGGCGGGAAAGGATGCGAATAAATAACGATCGCATCGTTCTTCGTTTAAACATTTTTCGTTGTATAGAAAAAAATATGTCATCGGTTGGAAACCGACTTTTTTTTTTTGAATGGTTCGTCGACAAAATCGCACGTGGTCCATAATTTAAACGGTAACTGCATATAGGTATGGGCACACAAACTCGGTTGTAACCGCGATATAGTTGTGGGGATACTGCTTGTATAGAGTATGCACCTAAATGACTCAGTGTAGACAGAATACACATTATAAGTATACGCGATTTTTTTCATTAAGTTTTGACGGTGATTTGGCTGCGATTCAAAGAATATTTTACCGGCCGTTTAGACTGACACGGACACGTCTAACCGACATCACACCGAGTGGTCCTATACATGTGATATTAACGTGGCGTATGCGCACGAGACACTCTTATATAAAATATATAGGTGGATACCTGTAAATCGTAATATACCGCGGTATACTGCAGGAGCACGAGTTGTGTATATATAGGTACGATACCAATATAATATATGCGTAGGTAATATTAAATTTGAAACCAGCGGCACTAAATTGAAGAATAAATTCGTTTCGATTTTCCCATGATATAATATATATATACCTATATAATCGGGCGAGGCGCAAAATATGTGTTTCATCGGGGGAACCCGTCGCACGTATATATATATCTTATGTGTATACCTATGCACTTGACCTTTTCCGACGGACAAGAAACCGAATTGGAATAATAAAACAAACAATATTTTAACAAGTATTTGTGCGGCCATATTATTATAATATACATGTATATTATAAAGTATTTATAGGCAGAATGCACTGCGCCGCCTGTGCGTTATATAAATGCGCGTGCATGAAGACCGATAAAAAGTTGTTTATCTTTTAACCACTATAGACCGTTAAACTAGGTCCGGTGAAAAAATTAATCAAAACAAGAAACCCGTCACTTACTTTGTGCGCGCCAAGTCTACCGCGCGCGGCCTAATGGCAACGACATTGATAAATTGTACGCGTACGATCATTTTTTTTTTTCCTCCACATTTTTACATAAACACGGATTGTTCGACGCGCGCACGAGCCTCGACTCGACGTGGTGCGTCCTGTGCGCAGGACGTTTTTTTTAAATTTATTTTTCCAGACCATCACAACGGGATGAGACGCGTATCGTGCTCGCGCGACCTCAGCATATGGCAGTTATACGCCTAAGACGATGAGCGCACGTACATGAATAGGGTAGAAAAATACGATTGATCGGTTACTGTATACACGGCGCCGCCGTCAAGAACCGTTGGGCATAATATTATATCACGCTCGTAATAATAGTTACATATAGTTGGAATATCATCGAATTCCGTGGTCGACGCGACGATAGGTATACATATTATGTATTGCTACAACAATATCGTGCACGTATGATGTGTGTCGTAAGTCCGCGGCGATATGTGTGCTTTCATATTGTCATGTCGATAGCGAAAAATATAGGTTCGATCAGCACGCGCGCGGTAAAGTATAATAAATAATATTACAAATACAAGCGTTGGTTGGGTTAGGCTAGGGGAGGTAAGGAGTTATACACCCCATCATATAAATCCCCCTTATATTAGTTTTTTGTGCGTCATCATTACAACTCGTTTCGATGTATTGTTGATTAGAACACATCAATACACCCTCCCCCCCTCCCACCTATATACCATAACTATACTATATGAGCACCACTGTGTACCTATGTACAAACACTGACAAGTAAACTTCATTTTGGTATAGAAGAGATATATAAACATTATCGAGGGGACAATGATATCATTTCAAAGACAAACAGCAGAGTTGACAGCTTATATTATATGATATCGTTGATAAAACACGAAAGGGGCATCATTCAGCTGCTCTGTGCGGCGCGTGGAGCGCTGAAAAATTGTAGGAGGCAAATATTTCTTTTCGAACATATAATAATATAGGTATCCTTACTTCGACGTGATAGTATTATCGTAGGAAGTTTCGTATTTTTTCTGTCTCTTATATATCATATTGTTTCCGCAAGTATCGATATTGTTGATTTTTCCATTCCGTTCTCCTGTATATACTCGTATATAAGTACGGTTTCTCTAATCCCTCTTCATTCTATAATTCTTCCCTTAATGGCAATTATAATATAATAAACCGTTCGATCAGAGACAATCGGCCTTCACACCAACGAGACAATTATAATTTATCGTTTATAGATTGTACAATATTTATATCGAGTCAGGAACAGGGTGAATGTCGTTCATTCATTTTCACTCTACGAAATAATATTATGTTATGTGAGTCCGGACAATATTGATGCGACGTCGATTTTTACAAAAGTCTCAAACTATTCGCACAAAGCCAAAAACGGTATTGTAAATTCGTATTTCTTTCGATAGCGAAAATCAAAATGGTATGCAGCGCAACAAGCGCAATATGCTGTCATAATTGCATTTTTAAAACCATGACTGCAATCATCACGGTAATAATATTTCCTCCGGGCGCCTGCACGTTGCACTGTTAACAATACTATACTATTGGCTCATGACGAAAATCGTCGGTTATTTTCATCGACATGAATACACATTATAATAATATAATAATATCACAATTTGGAATAGCCAATAACATATTCTTAAATCGTGGTATAATACTCAAGTTTTTTTTTCTATACAACCTACCAATATAGGCACTGTGCATGATGGTAATGTGTTATTAATAATAATTACAACTCCATGTTATTTTTGTATCATTACCTATAATATACACTCTCGCGATGAGTAGCAATATATTATAATATATACATTTACCTGCATTTACCTGCATTTTAATGATAATAATAATATAGCCAAAGAATAAATTCATCGTAAGGAATCAACAGGAACTTGTGTTAGTATTTAACATACTCAATATTGCCGTTTTTGTATATAATAACAACCACCGTGTATATATGACATGTAATTTACACCAATATCTTCATATTATGTATACGCCTATAGGCTATAATTATTTCAAGTAAATCTCTATAATAAGTTCTCCGTATACGTTTACGATGTACAGCTATAATATGTATGATATTGTGCAAAACGAAATACGACCTTACAAATGTGTCAATACGCAGAGGTTAAAATAATTATGATTTTTTTTTAATTTCTTCAAACTTTTGAAAGTTGATAGAGTACAAAGTGATAAAACGAGTATTTTAGACACCTAGATAACGACATGTAAACATTGCATTTTTAACTATTTTTTTCAAAAATAAAATAATTCTCTAAACGCGATTTCACACAAATGGTATAATATCATACCCGTCCATTATCCTCTTTAATAGGTCTGCGTGATCGTAAAAACGAATTGCCCGAAGCCTGCGCGCACACTTATGTCTGTCGACTGTCAGTATTTTATGTTTATACCTCCGTGTTTCACATGGATTTTAAATTTTAAATTTTTGCATGGAACAGAACAATAATAATTATCATTATACTTTCAGTAATATAGCTTTACTAAACGTTCGCTTTATGAGAAGCTTATAAAATACATCTGTATAGCGTCATTTTTTTTGTAAGTTTTAGATTCCGAGCTGAGGGTTAATGTATAGGTATTGGTTTTACAACAATGAGAGGTTTTTATCCGCTTCTGTAAACGCATTAAAAATGTTCAGTCTTCGACTTATATCAAACTTAATATGAATTAGACGATATGGGCGAGACGATGAGACAATATTAGTATAGCTTAAAGTATTAATATTTTCCCATAGTAATACAATGAATACAATTTTTTGAATTGAATAGATATGAATAGATACTATATAAAATAGTAGTTATATACTACAAAGTAACTAGTAAAGTAAAGTCACTTTTAGTAACTACATAATATGATCACGAGAAAGTTCGAAATTTATCGTTTACTAAACACCGCTCATCGCGGGTGATTTACACATTATGACAGACATAACATTAGGAATATACCTAAAATTTGTTGCAGCGTAGAAAAATGTGCACTTGCATTTTACGACCAACGTATAACAAAACTTTTGCAAATGTTTGTAAAAAATAAATCGATCGATACAGTGTATTATAGTGATTTATAGTGTATTCAATACACTATAAATCACTATAAAATATATACTATAAATTACAAAACTCTTTTGTTTTATTCGGAGTTGTTCTAAAGTAAATCATAGAATCCACATATATTATGATGATGTTATAGACGCCGCCATAACAATCTAATTTTTTGAACTGCAGCCGACGGAATGACAAAATGTTAAGACTTACATCGATATAAGTTATAACGATGATAATGTATATATTATATATACCTATAGTTTTTGGGAAACATCAAATCGGTGATAATTTTATAATGACCAGTGGATTCCGTCTGCCAGTGTGCTGTCTGTAATATATTATTTCTCTCTCGTCCGTGACCGACCGCCGTCTGTAACCATATCGATGTTTTTTACCAGTTTGTTTCACGAGCACTGGACCCCGGCAGCTGTAGACGGACGGACATCGGTCTCGTTTGACATGAAAAAAACACGCTGAACGACTTATGCGAGCGCCGCACTATATAATATAATATATGTCCATAGAATCGAATATAATCTGAAGTTGATTTGTTACGAAATTTCCAACTTATAACAATAATATAACAATCATAAGAGGACGCTGCACAGACATTACGATCCCCGTCTTACAAGTGCGTAACATATCAAATTGCGTTCAGCAGATCACGTTTAGCTTCTTGAGCTTAAAAAATATAATGAATCGACGAGTTACTATGAAAAATTGATGGTTAAACTTGATGGTTAGACAATTTTCTATGTTTTACTGGGATTTTTTTACGATTACTCCGTTTTTAAACGATTCATGAGCGTCCTAAATTTACGCTCTATTATATAATATATATGCGAAACTTGCTAAAAAAATGAACTACCTTAGAAAACCACCCACAGCACACAAACACTGATAACGTTCTTATATACCATCGGGTTTCAATAAAGCTTCACAACAGGTTTATTCGCTCCAATTTTTAAACTAACTCATCAGCTGTATAAGCGTAATCTCCCGATCGTTGATTTACCACGTTACGCACACTCCAATAAAATTCGTTCGGGGTGTTGAACACCCCGAGAAAAATGGGATCAAGCGTACACTCAAGTTCTGCGATCCTTCGATGATTTTCCGTCGTCTTCACAATATCTGCAGCTGTCTTCCGTTAATATTATTCGCCCGGGCGCGACGTAAATCAAACGTCGTAATACGACGGTCACCGTCGCGCCACCATATATTATTATTATTAATATTATGCACTTGGGGTCCGTAAGAACCGGCCCGGGAAAACTGGTATGTGTGCATCGTATATTATATAATAATAATAATAACATACACGCTTATCGTTATCGCGCCCATAGTTTAATCTTTCAATCGGCCGTGTCGCATAAACAAGCCCGAGTTCTATATAATCCGCGTTTACAAATCAGCGGACGAGCGGACGTATATATTATTATTACACCTATATATTATTATAATAATAATATCATATCACATTATTCTGCTCTTGCGCAGTTGTACGTACGACCGTCGTCGTCGTCGTCGTGTGCAATGTGCACATTATTATTATTATTATTATTATTATTACACTCGTGTGCTGTACTGTACCCGTACGCGAGAAGTATGAAATTTACTCGGTTGAATATTATACTGTACATTATCGCGTGGTTATTATATTGCTCGTACTGAGCACGTCGTTGTATATGTTATTATATGGATACCTATACTGTAATATATATCTGACGCATCCGCGCCTGCCCGTTTATAATATATACGATATACATGATATAATATATAGGTGCCTATACAGTATATATATATATGGAGGTGACTTTTACACGTCGTTTGTCTTGCTAAAGCTCCTTTAATTTCGTCCGGTCTGCCATTAAATTATATACGCGGGACGTTTATTACAATACGCGCCGCTCTCCGGTTTTATAACGCGAAAATAATATAATATAAATACTTTTATTTATATACCTACAACCGTCACGTCGTCGTCGTCTCCGGTGCCCCGATGGCCATTTTAGCGGCTATACATATATATATATATATATAATGCGTACGTATTACAAGGCGTTAAATCAGACGACAAAGTAATACGCGCGAGCACTTATATTATATTCGCCTGCTTTCTTTTTTTTTTCTTTTTGTTCACCCCGTCGCTGCAGCCGCCTCGGTATTATATTAACTATATACAATATATTTATATATATATATATATCGGTATCACCCAACATATTGTATAATATATACGTATCTCGTGTATCTATACATCACAACCGCGTTATCTTAACACGTATTCGCGTACATATCCGTGTAAATCTCCGGCCGGCCACACGTATATTGCCTGCACTCGTCGTTATTACTTATTATTATATATATATAGGTACCAACACACGTCCACCTCTGAACGGTCATGGCCCGTCGGGTTTCCCTTCGTCGTCGGTGCGTCCCGCGGGGGGGAAGATGCCGCACGTCGAGGTCTTGAAACATATCCATATTATTATTACTCGGCATTATGATTTAAGGTCGATTCCCACTGGTCCGGGCCGTGTCCGGGCCGGAGCCCGTCCGGGTTTTAGAAAAATATTATCTTATTGATTTTATATCTGACAGTTCACACCTGTCCGGGCCGGGCCCAGACCGGGCATCCGTGCCGAGTCCGGGTCGAAAAAATATTGTTTTGGACAATTCTTCTTCCGGGTTCCCGGACGTGTTTGCTCCGGATTGGACATGCCCTGACAGGTGTGAACGATGAACCGTGCCGGGTCCGTACCGTGTCCGGGTTTTGTCTATCCTGCTCTATCAAAAAGGTGTTGAAACTCAGTAGTTAGTATCGATATTTTGTTTTTTTACTATCATAGCACCCCCCTTCAAGGCCTCAAATGAATCCAAGGATATTTTTATCAATGCCATAATTTAGTTCGGAATGCATATGAACTTTAAATCACAACGGCTATTTGCGGAATTCGTACGACCTCCCTTTCAAGTCCAAATTCCAATTTTTGTTCTTCTCATTTAAAAATTAATTGTTAACATAAATAACATGCATTATTTTAATACCTTATCGAATAGATAGAACTTAAAAAAAGGGCGGGTAAGTGTATGTCGCTCTGCTGTACAGTAGGTTACAAGTGAGTCACTGTAATGGATTGTGTTAGATTTTTATCCAATGATATAATATCATTGAATAAGAAAAACGATTCTGAGCGAAGACGGTCAGTCAGTCTATAATATCTTACTAAGTCTAAATGTATTTGATGATATTATTGTGAATAAAGTAATTAATTTTAGTATTATAGGCATTAGTATTTATCATTTTTCTCAAAAAAATTATATTTTAAAATGCCATTGCGTGTATATAAAATATAACAATATATTCTAAAAGTTTCATATACCAACAAATAATATTTTTAAATTATATCAAAATAACTAAAATCATTATTCTTGGTTTAAATATGAAATTTTGTCTAAATTTGAAATTAAAATGTCTGTAAAAAATAAATGTGTTGATATATTTTTTAGATTTTTTGGTTACAGTATGATTTATTTATGAGAATTTTTGTTTTAAATTTTCAACACTTAGTTATAAAAACTGAACATTTTATAATTTTTTAATTACAATGATTTATAATTTTCGAGATTTTGACAAATTTTGTCAAAATTCGAACTTTAAATGCTTATAAAAAAAAATCGTGCCTATGTATTTTCAATATTTTTCAACTGATGTTGTAACAATATATAAGAAAGCTTGTATTAAATTTTCAGACTTTTTGGCCCACCAAATAAAATTTTATTGACAATTATAAAAAAAAAAACTAAAAAAATTGAAAACTAAAAATGTCTGTAAACAGCTCAAAACAAATCAAAATATTTTCAAAATTGAATGGTGTATAGAAAATGAGAATATAAACATTTAGTGAAATTTTCATGCATCTACAATTATTCGTTTTGAATTACAACCAAATAAGAAAAACGCTACATGAGAAATCGAGTGAATATCCTATGTTGTAAAATTATGAACTTAAAACACTCATAAAAATTTATTTTAATTGCTTTTAGATATTTTATTTTTGATAAAAGTAGAAAAACTTACGTTAAATCTTGTGTTAAAATTTAAAACCTTAGATTTAAAAAGAAAAATTTTTATGAATTTCTAACTCTAAATAATTTGCAAATTTTCGTCATTTTTACGTATTTTGTCAAAATTTCAACTTTAAATGCTTAGAAAAAAAAATTGTGACTACAGATTTTTAATATTTTTCATGTGCCTTTGAAACAATATATTAGGAGCATTCTATTACATTTTCAAGAATTTTTAACGAATAAATAAAATGTTATTGATTTTAAAAAAAAAAAAAACCAAAAAGATTGGAAATTTAAAATGTCTGTAAACAGCTCAAAATAAGTCAAAATATTTTGAAAACGGTATGGTATATAGAAACTGCTTATATAAACATTCAGTAAAAATTTCATGTATTTACCGTCATTTTTTTTAGACTTACACCAAAAACCAAAATCGATTTTATCGAAAATCAATGTTGCGTAAAAATTCCCGTTTTTTCCTTAATTTTCCATTTGTTTTTCACGGTACTTTTGAAAACTACTGGAAAATGTTTACTTTTGACCCCCCAAAGTACCAACTAGATTCACTTTCCTATCAGAAAAGGTACTATTGAAGAAAATCTAAGCACTTTTACTGTCCCAAAACGTGATGACAGACACAAAAAAAAATAAAAAAAATAAAAAAAAAAACACACATCATTGTAAAACCAATACATTCATCGCTCCGCTCAGAATCTAAAATAAATATTAAAAAATTAAAATATTATTTTAACAACATAACGTCCCCCTCCCCCGTTCTAATGAAAATAATACATACAAAAATGAAAATAAGTTATAAATAATTATTATTAATTAATAATATACAGTGGCGAACGCAGGGGGGTTTTGGGGGTTTAAACCCCCTTCGAAATAGCAGGTACAAAAAATAAATTATCTGACCTATATAAATGTATTACTAATAAAATTTCAAAAAAATTAAAATAAATTATAAGTTATTAAAAAGTTTCCCTTCTCCTGTGGTTTGTAAATTAATGTATTAATAATATGATATTTATGAATACCTACTTTAAATTTTTTCAACCCCCCCCCCCCCCGAAATTTTTTCCTGCGTTCGCCACTGATAATATAAATAGTACTCCGTACCCCTGCGTCCTCCCGAGCGCTGGTTACAAAGTAGTAATTATGTGTTAAACCAAAATCGAACAAGTCCTGACTGGTTTGAATTACAGACGTGCAGCTGAAAGTCTAAAACACGGCCCGGCCCGGACACGACCCGGATCAATGGGAATATACCTCACGGACGTGCTGAAAAATGACACGGCCCGGCCCGGACCCAGTCCGGACCAGTGGGAATCGACCTTTACCCGACCTATAATAATACGCTTCCACGCGGGACCTATACCACCTATCGGACGTCATCGGTACAATCATTATTGGATTATTTGTTCGCGTTCGCGCTCTAAAAATATACAGCTGGGTACAGTCCATACCTCGGATACAAAATATGGGAAAACGACTCAAAAACACTTCGGAGGCGAGAAAAAAATTCTAGAAGGATTTTCAGTTAGGTATACTGCGAGGTTCGAGTTATCGTGACTCTATATTATTATATTATAACGGTCGCATTTCAAATAAGAACTGTGTCAGTATATAGGTACACACATAAGTATATAGAGGTATAAGTACCATGAATTAGGTACGTTGACTTATTGTATAAACTATTATTATAATCAAATAATATCAATGTATTATTCAATTAGTTGATCGGTATAATAGTTAAAAACTAATATGATCCATAAAAAAAATGATACCTTTTAAATATATTTTGGTTTTCTAAAATCGTTTCTTCAAACACTGACTTTTTTTAAGTACATATGGGTAAAACTTAAAGAAAAAATTGTCAGTACTATCCGATATTAAGATTTTTATATTATCATAATAATGTTATAGGTATATAAGGACTAAGGAGATTCCTGTGGCAATACAAACTTATTATTTTCAAATGAAAACCACATTTTTTTCCCATAAACTGTTGAGTAAAAGATTTTTTGAGAATATATATTATGCATTATGATCAAAATCAAATGTTTTATTTTTCGTTTGAAAAAAATTAATTTTTATCAGCACAGGACACTACTTAATATATATCATAAAAAATGTTAGTATATGAAACAATGGTCGTCTTAGTATCAAATTATACTTGATAATAATTACAAACATCAGAATTTGAATTATTTAAGGAACGAAAGAGAGTGAGCTTGCATAGTTATAATTACCCTCAACCCTGTAATAGGAAATGACATCGAATAACATAATTTTTCCAATATCTTATAAGTTATAATAATGGATAAGCATAATATACTTATTACTTTTTATATATTATATGAAGTGTAAAAAAAAAGAATATTTGAAAATTAACCAATTATGCGCGTGCGACGCGGTCAATGACCAAATCTATTATAATATTGTATTTTATTGAAAAGTATATTTAATTGTTTATATTATTCTATAGACAACATGGTTTAAGACATTATTAATATTCATAAAGATATTTATAAAATTACCAAATTATGGAAAAACTACTATAGTATATTCAAATGCATTAATTATGTAAATAATAATGCATTACATTCTCACCAAGAATACAAATAAGGTGACACGTGATTCATTAATATTATTATTGTGATTCTCATATAATAAAATAGTATAACATGTATATATTATACACAGGTACTAAAAGTATATGAAAACGTCATGGTCGCTGTAGCGGATCGTAATGTATGTTGACATGTAATTTTTTTATCGTCACATACACGAGTTTTAAAATGTTTTATTACGTGTAACTGAACGCATAAATATTGTTTTTTTTTTTTCGAATTCGGTCAACATAATAATAAATCATTCTCAAACAAATATAAAATATAAATGAAGAAAAAAATGTATTTTAATATTATTTTCCAGTTTATTTATGTTTACATAATTTGGTTAACTTCTGTGTATAGAATGGTCGCAGTTATATTTTTTAAGTCATGTTGACGTATCGTTAGATAATGATGACAGCCGCATTCCCGACTTCCGTCTTGCGGTTTACCATGGGAAATCACAATATTGTTTGATCCCGGTGTCGGTGCCGTCATTTGCTCGGATATTAATCAAAACGTATACCGCCGCCTATGGGTATATACCATTGCACCTAACTTATATAGTACCTATATATATTATAGGCTAAACGTTGTTAGATTTTAACTTGCCTATATTTGACAGCAATTTCTTTAGCCCATATATTATTGCTGAATAACAATGTATGATTGTATTTTGAATATCTATACCTATAATATGTAATATCAATAATCACTGCCCATCATGACACATCAACAATATTGTCTATATCCCAGCGTTAAAGTCTTTACCGCGTTATAATTTATTATGATATATTATGTCCCGACTGGTCGGTCCGGACGTATATTAAAGGTATGACATGTGACGATTATTTTTTCTGAGCGGGTTCATTATACTCGAAAGAAAAGAAGAAAAACATCAACGAGTTGTAACGCAATTTATTTTGATGCGGTAAATAGGTACCGCACATTCATAATCAAAATTCATAATCTAGTATACGCGGCGCATGCTTTTCGAATGAGTCATTTGATATTTGCATGAAATTTACCTCGCAGGCCATATTACTATTATTATTGTGATTATTATGTATACCTATATACGGATGCGTATTTAATAAGTCCGAATGAGTAAATCGTATTAGATATATACTCGCATTATACTTAAAATGCGGATTACATATTATATGTATACATCGATCTATGTACGTATACATATATATTATATATATATAGTGTCAAGAGGCGCTTTTCACGTTTGAAAATGGAAGAAAACAACTGTATAGTAGGTATACCTATATATGTTTAGGTAATAATAATATACACGTTAGAACGTAAACGATGTTGAAACATAATAATAACATATTATGATAAATACACACATATATATACACTGGGGCAAAATGACTATTTATACGGTTCAACACTTAACACGTTATAACATATTTTTGTACATAGGTACTATACACAGTAGCCCGACGATGATTTCCCACTGTTCCGTTCGCCCCACGGCCATGTGTAGCCACTGCTGCCGTATATACAGTGTATATATATATATGTATACCCGTAATACGGCGAGTCGCGTCATATTTAACGTGCGTCGTCGTATATTATATGCATATACGTACGTAGGTATACATTATTATTATATATATGTATGTACGCACCTATAAATGCAAACAGACTATAGTGTGTATATATATATACTGCACTTATAATTCCGATATAGAATATATTTATTATAATATTGCCCCGCGAGTTGTCGAATATTCGACGTGTGATCGAGTGGCCGTGGGAAACACGCTGCTGCTGCACAGCAATCGGAATTCAATATTACATATATTACCTATATAATATTATGTACGAGTAGGTAGTAGGTACCTGCCCAAACATACCGTGTGCGGCGTATATCCCGTATTGGTTTTGAAGTAAATTTGTGTATCTAACCTATACACGGCTATGCGCGATGAGTTGTCGTACAAGCGCACTTAAATATATGCTCGCGTATTATTTGCTTTTCAAATATCGTGCAAACACACCGTACCGTGCAGACGGTGCGACCATTAAATGACGCTGCGGGCCGCCGAGTTATCCGACCGCGGGCGCGCATGCTGCAGTCGTCAATAAAATGTATAAATATTTTGTGTCGGGAAAAATAATTTGATTTTCGAAAACCGTGCGAACCCTCCGCTTAGGCGACGCGGATTCATTTCCGACCACCCCCCGCACGTGTCACAATATACGAACGAATAAAAAACACGACGACACGTGGACGGGACGTCATGACGACGGCGATGATAATATTTTTGACCGGCGTATAATATTGCGATACAATAATGATATTATATTATTATTATAACGAGGCGAAATCCGCGGCGTGACGCGGTGCGCGCCCCGACGACATTTTTCCACAATGGCCCCGAGATTGACAGTGACGAATAACACGCCGAGAAAATGATTCACGTGCCCATCCGCGAGTGTGCACCGCACGACGACGACGACGACGACAGCAGCAGCATTTATAATAAGACGAGTCTCCGCCGCCGCTCGCCGCTATTGATGTCCTCTCGTCGACGTCGTCCGCACGTAATTTAAAATTTATATAAAAACACGCGTAACACGTATTTCACTCGGACCTATCGCCGCCGTCGACACAAACCCGCGGATCTAATAATAATATGAGAACCGACTGTATTACATGGCACGGTGTATACACGCACATCACACACGCAAACAAACGCCCGCGTCATTGTCGTGTCTGTCTTCGGCGGATATAATATAGATACCGATATTTTCAATCTTTTTTTTTTTTTTTTTTTTTTAATTGCGATTTGTCCGTAATAGAATGTCATAATATATATGTATATAGGTACCTCTACACCTCTATATCGTAATATGTCATATATTTTAGCTCTCTGCGCAGTGTAATAATAATGATATGTAGGTTATATAGTCATTCGTATGACTCGAAACGCGTTTCCCTCACAACGTGGCTATATAATATATACGATAAGTGTCCAGCGAAGATTTACCCATTGCGATATCTCCCGGGATAATAAATATATCATAAAAGTGTTTTTTTTTTTTTTTATTAGACTCACAGAGACATATTTTATTTTTTAGTTTAATTAAATGGTAAAAATTATTAAAAAAATATTTTTTTTAATTTTTGAAACAATTGAAGATATCCATTTTATAGAGTTTATATTTGTGAAAACGTTGACTTTTCAACGTTTTACTTTCATCGATCTCATGGTTTTTAGTATATTTTTTAGTTTCTAGGTAAAACGGCTGAAAACCGGTTTATGTTCCCCTCTACGGCTAGTGGGTATATCCTCACCCTGTATATATGTGTATCTATGCGTGTACTACATAAAACTGCTCATCATATCGTTTACAAACTGACAAGTGACAACAGTTTATTCTAATGCAACGAAACTAAAATATATTATAAATAAATAGTTTTATAAATTATAATATATATTCACGTGTAGGTATGACGTGTCTGAAGTGCTGTATACTAATATATTATTATTATGTGCAAACTGATCATATTATATTATATTATGTTCGAAATAAATTAAAAACAACAATTTGTGACGAAAAGCCAAAAGCTACACGCGTATAATATACAATAATAATTCCCAAACGTGCTCAATATAATATAATGCGATAAATTCTACGTTCCTAAAATATAATATGATAATTTGCGATATTACATTAATTCGAATAAATGTCTTATAGACTATAGTCGTATATGTATAGTATAATATAATAACACAGCCTCGCGCACATATTATTATCTATGTGGCTATATATTGTATACAAGTATAATAATACATTGGCAGCGTCGGCGCACCTAGTGTATAAAAAAATAATATGCTGCAATTATTGGAATAAATATATAAGTCACAGCATTTGTCTTATTCCTATTATTATTATTATTATCCATACGGAAGTTTAACCACACAGCTTTATGCACAACATAATAATATTACCTGCGCAATATACACCTAGGTATATAAGCTCCAAGTACCTATACGTCTTGTCTCACGGCGGGCGGCGCACCAAACCGTGATGTCGGACGACGCGAGGTTGTGTGTAGAAATGTGCAGTGTAAAATATGAGTAATAGATCTCTGCGTAGTCACACACCGTATGACCTTTGGACCGATTCGATGGGCAACGTATCATATAAAATTATAATGGTATAATGATATTATTATACTGTATATATTATACCGTACAGGTACGGCCGAGTCACGTGATATTTCTGCAGCCCGGACGGACGTGTACTGCAGCACACTGACAATATTATAATAAACTAATCTATAATGTACAACCTTTCATCGGGGGTAATATTTAAATCGTTATAATGGACCTGGTGTGTCTACACGCGTATATATTATTATAATATTTAAATTCGGCTGTGTGCGACTGCAACACTATACATTAATGTTACGGTTTTTGCGTTTTTGTTTCTGCGTGCCGGACGAGTTACATTAATAATAATGATAATAAAAAAAAAAACCTCGCGACGAGTGGGGAAATAACGTTAAAAAAACACGTGCGCCACACACGGATTAGATTATACCTGGGTAGGTAACCCGACGGTCTTTGCGCGCAAACTTTCCACGGGATGGAATTTATTATTATTATTTTTTATTTATTTTTTTTTCCCGTTCACAATAAACGCGACGCCGCCGGCGCTGCAGCGGTGTTATATTATTATATTATCTATTATCGTATCGCAACGGTCGTTATCGTACGCTATTAATCGGCGACGGCCTATATATTTATAATAATCTCGGAGATATCGTCGGTAGACCGGACAAGCGCGCGTGGGTCGCGCGGATAATGTACCTGCACGTCCGCTGTCGCCGTCGCCGTCGCACGAGCTCGCACAAAATACCGGCCGGCCCCACGGTGATATAACAATGTACATAATATTATCATATTATTATATACTGCTCGCACAGTGTGTGTGTGTATATATATAAACGGTCTAGGCACAATATAGGTGTATTATAATGTGCACACAAGTAGTATAATATACGCGTTCTAAATTATGGGATATAATAAAAATAATACAATATGTACGCGAACGACCGCGTGCGGTATCAATCGATAGATTACGAACTCGCCGCCGCCAGGGGAGGATTTAATTAAGACGTCGTTGCACGTCGTAGGCGTACTTATTGCGACGACGTGGTTATTTTATTGTATTCTAATACTGCGAGTTATAACGTTATTATTATCCTATAACCGTGTCATCGTTGCAGTTGTTGTTGTTATAATATATTATTATACACTATTATTTGGGTCGAACCGGATCATTTGTATTATCATCCAATGTACGCGATATTATTATTATTTATATTATAACAGGTTAACGGCTACATTTATGGTTAACTTTTTACCGTTTAAGTCATTATTAGGTGCATAATATTATGTCGAATCTGTGTGCAATTTTGTGTTAGCCATATTGACACCTATATAGTTGTATAATATTATGACATAATATATAATCCTACCCACAGTGTACGCTTTGTAAGTCATTTTCTCGAGTGCACTGAAAATTAATGTCCAGAGTTTAGGATACAATTGTTTATAAGACGCATTATAACCATCGCTTAATTTATATTCGTTTGTGTGTAGGTTCGACGCAACCAAGTCGACCAAAGGGGCGAGCAAGCTTCGGAGGGATCTGATCAACGCAGAGATCGCAAACCTCCGAGACCTGTTACCCCTGCCGCCGTCGACGAGGCAGCGGTTGTCGCAGTTGCAACTCATGGCCCTGGTGTGCGTGTACGTCCGGAAAGCCAACTACTTTCAACAAGGTAAGATTTCTATACATATAATACAACAATAGATGTTAGCTAGGTATATAAAATAGGAGGGTACCTATATAATTCACAGAATAATATACAGTCGAGTCTCGATAACTCGAATGTCAATGGAGATAAAAATTAATTCGAATAATTTATTTTTCGAGTAATATAACTCGAATTAATTGAAATAATATCCTGGGGACAAATAAAAATTCAAGTTATCGAAACTCGACTGTATTATGATTGGTACGTTTTTATAGTTTTGTAGATGAAAGTTTGAAAAGGTTTTGATAGAAATATTATACTTTCCATTATAATATCATTATTTATTATATAACTTAACAAAAAAAATTCCCTTTGACTTTCGAATCGGAACGGTCATAAAATATATGTCACTTATTCGCCCGTCTAAAATAATTTGATACAACAATTATCATAAATCGAAAATAGTTTTATATTTAACTCCAACGCGTCTCCAAGTGTTGTGGCATTTTTATATTTCAGGATATCAATATAATATAATGTATAATAATCCCTCGTTATCCGCGGATTTTTTAACCTCTATTTTAATCACCCAGTCAGAAATACCCTTTATTTAATAATCCGTATAACGGTTATAAGAGCGATCTCGTTATCCATACAACTATGCTGGAACCTAACCTCCGCGGATAACGAGGGATTACATTCATATTACAATATAATTATTACATGTATACAGGATACTAAAAGTCTTAGTGTTGACATAATACATGATACATAATACGCTGGCCAATAAAATCAACAATTAGTTCGGTATGTTACTTTAATATAATATTCACCTTTAATTCGACCCGTGATGCGCGCAGTCGTATATCGCTGCAATAGTGATTTTTTTCTACGCTACACCCATAGTAAACATCATAATAAAACGGAAAAAAAATTCTATCACTCGTCCAACACTTCAAACCGTCGCGGCTGCAGACCAACCGAGAGTCAGGTTTTTTGAATTGTCACTATATAATAATATTATTATAATACAATATCCGCTGTTTTCTTTCAGCACTGCGTTATACATAATATTATTATATACACTGCACGGGGTACACATAATACATTTATATATATATACTTTACACACACACACACACACTCACAATACTTTAAAGGATTTCATCGGACCCGAGAATGCGGCGGCGGAAAAGAGGAAGAAGAGCCACCACCGCCAGCCACAATGGTCCGGTGGTAATTAATCAACGGTTTGACGCGGCGGCCGCGGTACGTCTCGACCGCCAATAAATCTTCGGGCCGTAATGAGCCTTCACATTTCCATACGCTCACAGCACGCAGGCCGCCGCCCGAACGCTCGCCCCGGCTCGGACGGACGGACGGACGACGTATTATAGTCGTAATAATATTATACTCGCGGCGGCGGCGGCGGTTGTGACTGTATCGGACGCGCGCGAGACTATTGATTTTTATGATCGCCGCGCGCCAATAAAATCCGCCCGACTACTGCTGGCGAGTACTTTATAGACGTCGTGTGCGTATATGTTATATACGTCGATTATTTGACTTGCACGCGTATATATTATTATTTGTTGTTGTTATTATATATTGTGAGTACACTTATTATAATATTGGCTCCCTCTTTGTCGCGGCCACCGCCGCCGCCGCCGTATGGGTTTCCATCGGTGCAGTGTATTTGAATATCCCGGAGTTTCGCGTCGTTGCGGCAGACGTTAAAATGGTATACAATTGCAATACGTACTGCAGGTACTTTGTACGCGGTTAGAGTGGTGCGCAGGTCGGGTTAGCCCGTAGGTCCATTAGATTGTATACCGGGTAATATATAATAGGTACACGTGTCGTTCAAATCGCGAGTGAAAAAACAGCGGAAATCGTCATATACCTATTTGGTATACCTACATAGAAATATTAAATCGGTGCATTATTTTTTGCGTGGCAATGCATTCCGAGTTCATAGTTAACGGTTACTATTATACCTGGAAGGTGAAACTTAAATTTTAAATTTTTTTTGCATCATTCGATGTTTTTCCTATTTTGGACAATGTTTTAGTATTTCATGTGTACTGTACCTAATTTAATAAATTGTTTGCAGGTACTTTCATTGTTTGAGCTTTTAATGTAGGAAATTAGGAAAATCAAAACAATATTTCAAGAAGAACAAGAAATATTTTTTTACAATAATATTTGCTTTAATAGTTTTTAGGTAGGTACGTATTTTTCATCCGTATCAAAAGTCAGTCGTTCTATATATGAATGCGATATTGTCTGGGTATGGATCTCCAGTGATTAACGGATGTATGGTGTCTTACACAAATAAATCACAACTACAGTTGGTCAGTTGGAGATACTTTAAAATAATAGTGTTAAAAACGGTGAAAGTTAAACCATCCTTTTCCTATCAGTCCTATCACTTGCATAAGTTTCATGCCTATAAAAAAAATGTTGGTACATGTTGAGTAGTTTAGATAATTAAAAAAAAAAATGTTTAATTGTTTTTAAGACATTTAAATCCGGGCCCTATATATTATAAAATATAAACGACACTGCCCGTGAAAAGTTTCTGGAATGACAAGGACTCTGTGCCCCCTCCTTCTATGTTAGGTTATTTTGGTAATGATTACCAATAACAATTAGGAATTTGTGGTCGGCTCCGTCTAAAATACTAATTTTATAAATCGTACCCATATATTACAATATGCACATATATACATTAATACCTGGTCGCTTGACGGTTGGTTGATACCTAATATATTATATGGTCCGAACGTATTTGGGCATCATCGTATTATAATATCGTTAGCGTAAAATAATTAAAGCCGTTTCGTGTTGCAGCGCGTATATTATATATATAATATGTATATATATATTATATATAGGTAATATTAATAATAATAATGACGACTTTATAAACGGGCGGTTTAACAACATCCGTTATGCGATATGATAATAAATCTTCGGCGCAGGGAAATAATATATTATAATAATGCAGTCATGATGGCTATAGCCTACTCGCGAAAGACTCTGGTTGTAAATTCAAATAATAAAATAAAATAAAACGTAGGTATACATATAATAATATTATATGTTATTTTACATAGGTATATTAAGAGCGGTAAATACCTGTGGTTTTTTTTTTAAATTTTTTTATCGTAAACCGCTAATAGCGTTTCAGATGAGCGTGCGATACCCGCTCGCCGGGTCCCCTCGAGGCTCGCAGAGAAGTCTATTTTCGCCAACAGCCAGTTGACGTGTGCGTGTGTGTGTGTGTGTGTGTGTGCGAGCGGTAATCGATACCGTCCGCCGAATCCACCGCCGTCGCACACGACCTTGGTATACATCGCCAAGAGTGGTTCCCACGCGTCCTACGCTCGGTTTACCTATCTGGCGCGCGCGCTCGCGAGCTCGCCCGTCGCGGCGGCACATATTCAGTAGCCCTCAGACTCGTGTTGTTGTTGTTTTTTTTTCCATATAATATAATAATAATATACGACCCATTAGCACCTGTACTGCGTGCCGCGCGGAGGCGAATTCATACATTTTCGGGCATTTTATCATTTAAATTCTCATCCGTATAAAAGACGTATACGTAACACGGCTATGGTATATAATATAATGCCTGTGAGCTGTATATGTACCTATATACTAAATCATGTACGAACAGGTACCTATAATATAACATTATAAAATATGTATAGTCGCATTTTTCGTTTTTTTTTATTTCCCTTGATAATATTGTTATTGCCATCGTAGTAAAATTATCATTATAATATTATTATACGTATAGTATACGTGTGCGAGTTATTATATTTCGGTTGGTTTTTTTTTTTTTTTTTTATTATTTTTATGGCGGCCGGGGTGTTGTTGTTTCGCCGCCCGCGTTTGATCGCGCGCCGAACCGGTCTGGCCCTCCCGGCTCTGCGGTCCACCGCAAATATGTTGGAAACCCAATTCCGAAAACAATATAATTCCGCCCACGTCGACGTCGGGACCCCGAAAACGAACGGTTTAAATGTCGTTTTAATTTGGTCATTGTTACCCGATGATAACGTTATAATATTGTATACAATAAATATATTAAAATAACAACGCGAGTTTCATATTATTATATTATATTATAATAATTTTACCCATCTACTTATATTATTATGTCATATTAAATTTTGTCTTGTGTCTCGTGTCCGGCACGAGACCAATATACGTGTGTGTGCTGCTGCAATGGTATATTATAATATTATTATATGGTCACGATTCGTGATATTGTTCGTTTCGAATCGGTCGTTGGTTTTAAATATTTATTTATTATTATTTTTTTTATTTTCCGTAAATTTGGTGATTATAATGCTCGGCGAACATCGACACGAGCCAAAAATTATACGGAATATTAAATACGGTATCGTTTTTTATTTTATTCGTTTGTGTGTGTGTGTACGAAGTACGTGTGTCAATTATACTAAACAATACGCGCCGCTCATTTATTTTATGGTAATCGCGTATCCAAATTTATTTACGTTATTTTACTCTTTTTTTTTTCCTACTTGATGAACGTGTACCTTTGTCATCTTTATATGATTGGAATAATATTAGTGAAATATATATTGTTCGTATAATTACGGAAATTATGTAAATAAAATATTAATTTGTATTTTACCACTTTTTTTTGTTAAATCAAGTATTCAAGTGAGATAGCCTAAACGTATATTTTATACAATAATTATTTGAAAGAACTATACACTATTGAAATATTTGATTTTAATAATTTATACTGCCTATAGTCTATTTCGTTTTATTTTCTGTCGCTATTATATAATCGTTCTTGGACGGTTACGTTGAAATTGTTCATCTATTGCGTTTATTTAAACAAGTGATCGATTCAAAATTAAAAAAAATTATGCAGATACCGCAGCCTTACAGAAATAATTATATACCTAGTGAATACTGCTTATACGTATTTAATACCTATATATTTATGTTCAATGATGTCGATTACATTCTTTTCGTGTGAATTTTTCCGAGATTCAACTGATGCCTTGTGGAGCCTTATTAAGTTTACACAATTATAATGCACAACTTAAAGAAATTCCTGAAAATCGAAAAATAGTATAGCATTACTAATAAGACGTACAGTAAGGATGCATGCAATAACGATGAAAAAGACTGTAGGCGGCTATTTACGTGAAGGTATATCTGTCAATATCAAATGACCAGGCATTATGGCTTGCACGCATATGTGTCTGTGTACCTACATGCAAAACAATAATATAATTAAAATAATAATAATGAATATACCGATTATATTTGTTAGTAGGTACTACTGAATAAACATAATATTAAAGAACAGTACCTATACATGCAACGTTAAAGTCTCCGGGTTGATTTTTGAAGTTATTAATACTATATCGAATTTCGGATTTATCGTAGAAAAAATATAAATGTTTTTTTTTCGTACTCCTATTCGTGTATTAATATTATACGGACACAAATCAAATGCTCATATTAAGTAGGACAAAGCTATTATTACTTATTACCACTCAGTGTACCTACCTATAAAAAGAGTACGTAGGTATAACAGCAGGAAATGCGCGTATCGACCGTGGACACGGCGTGTGCAGTAATATGTTCCTAGTAAATATTAACTATATTATTAAATTATTTCAAATTAACGCATTCGTAACCATAAGCAGGTAATTCATTTCCGATGCAACAGCAGCATATAGTAACGACTGACAAGCATAGATCGTCGCGCAGTAAATGCGCGCTCGGTTATATATACTTATATGGAGTATCTAGACAAATGTTTTTTTTCCCCATTTTATTGTTCCTATTATATTGTACGCTCCAACCAAAAATTAAAAAAGAATAAAATTGTTAAAAAAAAGCGGTCGTGTCGCTGACAAGCGGATTCACACGGGCGTGCGTATTATCAATGTACATATATAACGGAGGAAAAATACGTCTTCATCGGGTCCGCCGTTGATTGATGATGGTTTTGGCCCGTGTTTGATTCAATAATGACTGCCCTAATGACCGTGTAAGCCTCGGGGGAAAAATGGTATGGACGAAGAGAGAGAAGAGGCTTCGGGGCGAGTGACGAGAGATGGAAAAACTGCCTCGGTCTAATTGAATAAGAAGATAATTATGCCGTCCCAGACGCGAACAAACATCGTCGTCATCTCGCAGTTCCTCTATAATAAAATATAATAATAATTGTGCTCTGTATAATAATAATATTATATACGCAATACGCATAGGTATGGGTTATAACTTATATTTATACGTCATACTACTCGAAAAATCTTACTAGTTATATAGCGTTGTTGTTGTTATTGTTATTACTTTATATTATATTATTGTGCCGTGTGTGTGCATGTTTTTACCTTTTTCCCGTCTATTTTGGCAATGTCATCTCGTTGAATATAATAGGTACAACCTTATATAACTGTTTGATTTTTCCTTCTTAAAATCGTGTAACAATACATGGACAATGTCTGTAGCTTGTTACTGTTGTGGAGTAAAATATATCTTTCACCATTATGTCGATTTACGAGAGCATTTTTGTATTATGTAGTTATTAAAGCCGCAGTCGCCAATCGTTATATGAGATTCTGTTTATTTTTCGCAAATGCGATGATGTTCGTTTAAATCTAAATCAATTAAGGCACGCGTTACCGGAGTGCTTAATAAATCACGAGTATTTTTATTTTGTTATACACGCAATTACACAACTCTGGATGACTACGCGTCGTCGTGATAATATTTCGATTTTCTTAAAACTAAAATCAAACTGTCGAGAAGTATAATATTTTATAAGCCTAATCGCCGAAATATAATATGTATAGGGACCGTAATATAATGATATTATGTGGGCTCGTGGTTAATCATTTAGTGTTTTAACATGATTTTTTGAAGCATATTGGTTGTATTTTAATATCTCGTGTCTTTAAAGCGGTTTTTTTTTTAAGTGAAATCCATTATATTTTAATCGTCCGGCGCATAACCGGTCGCTTGTTTTGTCTCGTTTGCCAATACCACTTTGTTTTCTTAAAAGGGCCGTGTACATCTAAATCGGCTCAGTGAATTTATGGGTTCGTATTTTATCGGTGCTGTACAGCCAGAAAAAGAAGAAGAAGAAAAAGGAATATCGATATAGTAGTATTGTGTAATTTGTATAAAATATAAATACCGGTAGACAGATGAGTGTAAAGTATTACAGAGACGAGAACATATTTTAAGCAATTAGCTGAAAATCGTCGTGTAAAATGTTCACGTCTTTACACTATATATTATAGTAAAGTTATTCATGACTATTAAATTTCACGGTCGTATAGATTATTTCATTATCACATAAACATAATATATATTATTAGGTAGCGCCGTAATGGCCTAAGATGCTGTGTAAGAAATACAGGATAATATTATGTCTGGAATAATGATCCATTCGACATTATCATATTTACTTAACCCGTCATTAAATAATGTTCTATTTCTTAGATTCTATTATTAAGACCTTAAGGTTTATAATCTCCTAGATTATATAATAATAAAGAGTATATATTGTCTCTTCATTTGAAATCAGCCCTTAACGCGAGAATGTCACGGCTACACTCGTGTTTTGAGGTGGTCAAACTATGTATAATAAAGCAAACGTTCCCCATTTATGGCAATTTTATGATTTTTTATTCATCACAGCAGGTGTTCTACTTGCAGCTCGTCTGTGTACCGCAGCTAGTCTGCAAGACGGAATCAAAAAGTGGTTGTTGCGGTGTTGATCCAATATTCGTGGCGAACTAAATATTTGCATAATATGCTCTTACACCATTCACCACGGTTGATTATAAAACCAAAATATATATTTAAAATAAATGTTATGCCACATATTATATTTCAACGATTGTAAAAAGTCCAATCTATAATATTATTATTATATGGGCAGTATATCCATCAGAAATCTATTCGTTAAACAAAATCTGACTTTATGTTATATTATAATAATATTATATTGTAACATTATATGGGTACCTACGCATTCTGCGATTCGTACATGCTGGTGGAATTTCGAAGCTCCGCGCCTCGTCAGGACTTCGACGATGGCTAGGGGGTGGTGATGCTGAGGGGTCGATCGACCTCATCGCAGTTTATTATATAATATTATTATGCAAATTCAGCCTGGAGCTATTATATTATAATATTATACCCCGTGCACGCACTGTGCGTATAGACCCCGAGCTCGAGGCGTCTTCTTTTCTACAACAACATATATATGTATGTTATATTATATTATATTGAACAGTGTGGCATGTACCTGTACCTATATATACAATATACACTCGGATGGCATACGAAATAATAAGGAGAGGAAAAAATGAAGAATAAAATATACACAATAACATATTGTTCGTTATCTGCGATCTCACTTATATATAAATACATTAGATAATACATAATATATACTTCATCCCCCCTCCCCCGTTTCCCAGCAAGACTGCCGCCAGCAACCGCGACCCGTTCGTCCGAAACACAATGAAGGTGAATTATTTTTCAATTTTTTTTTTTCGCGTGCACTATGCCCGTCCCGGACTATTTACATACAATGGACGAACAGACGTCGCATAGGGACAACTTAACGATTTTATTTCCACCGGAGGTGCCGTTTTCGCTGTTTTCTCGTCCAGTGTCCGAGACATTATAATAATTAAACTATTCCTCCGACCTGCTGCCGCGTGTTACCATATAGTCACTACCTACCTATATTATAGTGTACCTATAGGTTACAATGTTACATTACACAGGGACGCGACACGCGTCGTCATCGCCGCGGTTGTTTCGCGCCACCGCGGCCGCCGCGTTGTTTCAAAACGACAAGTCTCGTGTTAAATATTTTAAATTATTATTATTATTATTATTATTACCATCATACCATGTGATATTATGTTATATTACACATAAATAAATGTAGATAATATGTTGTTTTGACGGGTTAAACGATTGCGCACAAAATACGCGTCTCAAAACGGACGAGAGAGAAGATAATTGGATTATATATGTATTATACATTTAAAACGTCATATTACATGATATACCATATGTATGGAAACGCCGTAAAATTAACCTGTAGGTACCTACATACCTATAATACTGAAACTGCAGGATTTCCATTAAATCGCGATTGTCCGTTTTCGCTCTGCAGCCCTGACAGACGTGAACACGGATTATAATGATAATATGATGATAATAATAATAATAAAAATATGCGATATGGCCATATTATTTGGACGTTGCTGCTACACGGCCAACGTGATTATGACGATGCATGATAGGCATATATATTATATTATACATGTACCTATACAAAAATATTTACCGGTGCGAGACGTGCGATTTGAGAAAGAAGATACATGTAGATTGTACGCAATAGTACTTACTCGTAAAAATTCTCGAGCGTATCTACACGCTTCACGGTTGCAGATAGTATGTATATTGTGATGAGGATGAGGCGAATGGGTCGTCCGCGGCGGAGTAACGGCGGCGGAGATTGTGCCAAATGATAGAAAAAATAAAAACGATCGTCTTCACAATAAGAATAAAATAACGCCATGTATACCTATAATATACACGCGCACAAAATACTAAACGGTTATTATTATAGGTAGGTACGTCTTATATATAGATACTAAGCGGTTATCGGTACCTACCTACCTACTTTATAATATTACCTACTACCAAAGTATACCACCTTATCAATACCACTGCAGTTCTTCGACAGTCCTGCCGCAGTCTCCGTAGGTACACGTCTTATAGTCAGACATATATATATATATATATATAAATTATGTTACCGGATAACATTTTAAAACACGCGGTGAGTATACCGCGCGTGGCTTCAAACAGGTGTTTTCAAAGAGATTCTGCAGCGCGCAGTGAAGCATTACACGCGCGTAATATTGCTCAGATATCGATCGCGTACATGACATATATATTTTATATACCCTATGTATACATATATATATATATAAGTGACGGTTATAATAATATATAGTTTACACGTTGTTATTGTAAAGGAACATATTAATGTGCGACGGTTGGGATGTCCAAGCGAATACTGTTTTACTTTTCCGTGTTCACCTGCAGCAGTTGTCGGTATAATAACAATATATTATAATTTATCAACCTTTACAGTTGTAGGTACCTATATATACGTTTGATATAATATAAACGTACTATAAAAACAATGAACAGTGAACATGTGACCACATTTTTTTTTATATTTTCAAGTAATTCTATGGTTCTAACTTCTAAGTGTTACTTAGAATGTACGCGCTTATTCACACAACCCCAATAATGTAATTTTTTGTTTCCTCTCTCGCATATACTTATGTGCCTAAATGTATGGATTGTATACTTCTTGTAAAAAAAATTAAATTAAATATTTTTAAGTATTTATATAGAATTTTATAAATACCTAAAATTATATAATATATAAGGTTAGGTTAGTATTGTAGACCTATCATAGTTTAGATTCTTAGTGGATTGATGAATGTAATTAATAATTATGCCTTTTTGGAATATTGTTGTTGTATAAATGTCTGAAATATATGTCAAAACGAATAATTCCGTATAACCTTATAGTTGCATATACATCTATATATTATATGCTATTGTATAAACTGTAGTTTTTCTTGATTAAATAAAGATTATTTTTCTTTATACGTTTTTTATATTTTATAGGTTTGTTGTCATATTCTCATTGATCCATATTAAAATATATAAGATAAGATATCGAACCTTACTGATCTCATAATTTATATAAAATCGAATGCCGTACAAGTATACAACACACGTATGCCCTTACAGACTATATATTGAATACAGATACCTACATTGGAATTTTATTATTCTCGTCCTATTCGTTAGTTTAGAAACACGCTAGTCACATGTTATAACCATTGACTCGTGTCACTTCTGTCATCCACACGTCATCGGTTCATTCATAAAACCTTCACATTATTATTACCGTTAAATTATATAACGTATAATATCTAAATAACATTATGCCTTTCAAGCTTTGAATTTATAGCCGTCGACAGTCGTTGCGAAGTATCAATCTATGTACAAAGTACGAAAGTAAATAATTGTCATAGAGAAATAAATCATGTTGTCGTCACTCGTCAGTACAATATTTACAAACCGTCTATTATAGCACTACAAGAGCATAACGATTTAAACGGACGGATACAAAATATTATGTTATATATTGATAAAAGTGAAATTAAAATTTCAAGATATGAATTTTACATATTTTACAATAACCGTAAATAGGATTGGAAAGTATATAATAATGCATTTTGAAAATTATACGTCCGTAGAGGTACAATTGTTTTTGCCGTGACTCGAAGGGGTAAACATTTTTTGGGCGACACTTATCGGCTAGAATAATATAACTAGCTACAAAAAAACAGTAAAGCAAACGGTCCTCGTCCAATTCAAGCGAGCGGGCGCTCACGTATAACTTACTGTGGTAAAAAATCATTTTTTACCTACAGTTAAAAGCTAAGCTTTTGAATTCATACATTTTACATAATAATAATATGTCCTCCCGCACGGAGGGGAATTTTTTCACAAAATATTTATCTGTTACAGATATACCCATGACATATTATAATATAGCATAACAATAATATGTTTCGACGTATTGGAGGCGGTGCCGATTTTTGACCTTAAATTCCAAAATAAAAATAACGAAAAATAATCATAATAATAAGATATAAAAAAAAAAAAAAAAAAAAAAATCAAAAACCGGTCCTCAAACATTTCCACAATCAATTTCGGTGCGGAGATAGAAGAAACTCTCGCATATTGTACGTTGCGGGGGCAGGGGCAGGGGGATAGTGTAGGCACACGCACACACACACACACACACACAGAGTATGTAATGCCACGGGTATTAGCCGCTGACGGGGCGGTACCCAAAGTCGGAAATATTGCGTTATTACCGTTCCGTTGCCCCGGCCGGTGCTTCGGCGGACTCGCTTTTAACGCTCGCTCGTGTGCGTGTGCGTCTGTACGCGCATTTAATACTCCGACATTCCTGTGCGCAGAGACAACGCTCTGTACATAATATACGCGTATGTACATTATATATCTAAATATACGTATCCAAATATACACCTCTATGTATACCTATAAATATACATATTATTATTATGTACAGACTGTTACAATACCTGCACTCGTATGGTACCTACCACATTATAACGTGTAGTATAATGCATGCTTGTGTATAATATCATACCCATATAGATATATATAACACATGCACAGCAATATTCGGTGTGTGTGTGTATTGATGTCGGTTGTCGATGGTGATGATCGTGTACATATGATATACCAGTCATATACCTATTACCCGTGTACAGGTACAGTCCGCCGCCGCCGGTATGCGATATAATATTATTATTATACTCTCAGCTCGCGCGCGTACCTACTCGTATCATAATAATATATATATATAAGCGACGTACACTCGTGGGCGGATTATTGTTATTATTATTATTATTGTAATGTATTATACGCGGGCTCGCGCGCATCCGCGTCGATTACGATCTGCCACCGCGCCGCCGCCGCCGCCGTTCATGTGGCGTTATGATTTCTCTGATGCGCGCGAACCTTCGTGTAATCGGTACACCTATGCACAATGATAATAATAATAATAATAATACATCTGTACAGATATTTCTCGTTTTTCGTATAGTTGCGTATCCCGTACGAAATCCAATCCGAATTTCATCGAATCCGGGTCTCCCCCATGAAACATATCTTACAATATCGTTTTATATATTATGATTACCTATTGCTAGTAGTTGTAGAACGCGAATTCTCTCGTTGAAAAACGAATACAATATATCATATTGAGCGCTATACAGGTGTCACTGGTGTCAGGACGAGTGTATTTTGGTTTTTGGAGTAGGTCGCTGACGGATTGTAGGTACACGGCACGTCTTGGTATAATATATTCGAACGTGGTTCAAACTGCTCCCGAAACTTTCCTGATATCTTTGAAAACAATCGGAAATTTTCTTCGAAATCGGCCGAAAAGATTTAAGCTACAAACATGTCCAATACTCTCATATTATTTGTTTTAACATATAATACCTTTATCAGAAACCATAAACGCGACGATTTGATGCATTCTTTTACCTCATATGCCCGAGTCACCAATGGCAACCATGTATATACACAAAAATACTAATTTCTACTATTAAAATAAATTAGAATCTGTATACAATGACAACCAATAAAAACAAAAAAAAATCTCCAAATTCTTCTGAGAGCAAGTGCTCTTTAAAATGCAGATTTTTGGAAATCCATTCTTACAGCTCCCTTCCGTGGTGGTAAACATGGGAAGTTTTTAATTCTATCATAGTTTAGGCTTTATGCTGATGTTGATCAGTCTGTCAGCCAGGGAACGTTAAATTATATATAGGTATATAAATAATAACGGTTATTATATCATACGCCCGCAGTGTTATATTAAGCCGAGCAGGCTGGTGTGATGGGGAACACGGGGGGACGAAACACTTCAACTTTAATTTTTCAAAAATCTTGACGTATACTCCTATGCTATTTTTTTACGCAGGGGCCAGTATACTTTTTTATTGCATATTTATCAAAATGCACGATACACCAGATATCAAAATATTTATCTTATTATTTATTTCATTAGTAATTATCGTGATTTAAAATATAATATATCTTCTTCTTCTTCCGTGACCTCGGCTTTCAATACCATAAAATCCAACAATTTTTTTCCACATTTGTCTATCCAGTGACTACTCCTCCTTACTAATCCATCCCTGGTCTCACTTTCTCTACGTATTTTTTGATTCTATTTTCCCATCTTCGTCTCGGTCTTCCAAGACCATCCTACATCCTAGGTCATTATCCTACACTATTACCAAAAAATCCCTTCTTTACGCCAAGAGTGGCCCACCTCGCCTTCTTTTGAATTTTGGTGATATGTGATGTTTTGCCTTTGATGCAATTTTCGGAGTTCCTTGTTTTTAAAATAATATTATATATTAACGTTGACTACAATATTAGTCACAGAGTTCACCTACTTTTATTTTGCCAATTCGATCATCACCGCAGGTTATATTATTTGCGCGGTATATAATAATATTATTGCGCGGTTATACAATGGTTACATTATTTGCAGTATTCCCTCTCGTGTGGCGATTTCTCGTGGAAAAAAATGTTGTATTATTTGAGTATGTTACACGGGTTGAATTTATATAATCATGTGTGGGCAGGTAGGTATACGCTCTAGGTGCATGTCTTATTACATACTTATATTACTGATTATGATAAGTACGCACCGTGCGTACGATTTTATGTGTAATTTTACATTATACGATGTCATGTTGGCGTATAAAAACGAAAAACATTCCACGAAAAACCATTTAAATGCGACGTTTAAATCGCGAAAATACGACTGGGAACGAGTTTTTTTTATTTACTATACCTATACCTCGCACAGTTACAACGGCGATGATGAGTGTACTATATATTCAGTTTTATGTATAGGTAATATATAGTAGTAGGTATTACGTATAGGTACCTATGTGCGCGCGTAGAATATTTTTCACCCGGTAATTGGTTTTAAAACAAATATACCGACACACGATGTTTATCTAGAATTTTATTTTTCTCTTCCATTTATGTAAAATGTATACGTATAGGTATCAACTCCTGAGATTACGCGTTTGTGTATAACGTAGGTATATACGCACTGTGCATTATATAGGTACCTAACAATATCGTACACATACGTTTCTAACTAATCCGCCATATAGACTATTCATATATATATATATAAACTTTACTATATTTGCGGAAAGCGGCGGACTGCGGAGTACCTACACGCTATAAATGTAGGACAATATTATATATATGGTACGGGAGAAATTTACTAAGGATCTTCTCCAAGTGAAATATACGCGTGTACTTGTGTTGCATACGTATGGTTAGGTATGGTATACCCGGTTTCTACACGGACGTTTATTAGTCCCGAGAACCATCATTTTGGCCGTCGGACAAAATACCTGTACATAATATAATATAGGTACCTACTTTTCACCCGTACAGGTCACTGCAGTGATATTATATGCCTGGACACATTGTATTTTTCCGATTAATACGACGTACCGTAATACAGGTATATAGGACAATAATAATAGTAATAATAACGTGTCGACGTTATTCAATATTGTACAAAGACAATGATATGATAATGTTTGTTTCTCAATACGGTAAACGGCAATTTTATATAGCAGTAAATACAATTTGAAACCATCGCGCCAGAAACATCATCGTGATTCGACAAATAACACGTGTATGCAGTTTATTATATGTTTTATGTATAGGTACGACGTTAAACCTAAAAAAGGGGGATTTGTTTTTTATTGCACCGACATCTCTATGGTTTTTCTCTTTTTAAAATTTAAAATTTTTTTATGTAGTATAGGTATACGCTGTACAATATAATATAATATAATACGTTTCTAATACTAATACCTATAATAATCACATATCCTGTCCGTCTGCAGCGGCATAAGTCCGTATAGATACGTCAAATAGTTGAAACCCACCCGACAAATCGTCATTCCGTGTAGGTATGAATAATACTATTTTTCCAAATCCAATTATTCTCAATAAAATATGGTATATACCTATGGCGTTGACCTGTTGCGCATTCCCGTTTCCGCGGCTGTGATAATAATGTCGTCATACCAACGCAATATTGTGCACTCATATTCGGATTATCGTAAAATACTATTGTAATAACAAATAACAGTACTTTATTTTATAAAACCGTATACCTATATATTATATTATATGGACCTACCGTGATATGTTATACATAGATGTTTTGCTCGCGTGCCGAACCGAAAATGCATAAATTCATTAAACTGCAGTCATCGTCGTGATGATGGTCGCGCGTAGTATGTGTTGTTGTATAGTCTGATAGTAATATTAATATCATGATTGATAGACGGTTCTAAACAGTCAGTGTAGAGTTGTGTGTGGTGTGGGGGGAGGGCAAGGGAACGGATGGACGGTGGGCGCGCGCCGAACGACTCGCGAACGAGTTATGAGAGTATAAAATAATTCGTCGTGTGTGTATGTTTTTTTTTTTTTTTTTTGGAGGCTGTATATATTATTATTAGTAGTTAGTGCACATTCAGTTATATATTATTATTATTATATGTTATATTATGTACACACGCGCGCGCGACGACGACGACGACGACGTGTATAATATTATGGTCACGCGGCGCACACACCGTTTTCCGGGTCGGAGGTCGATCGACGTTCGTCCGGCGTTAATGGCCACATATATCTAATAATATAATATATAATAATAATAATAATAATAATAATATAAAAGGAGTGAGAGGACGTGGTACCCTGCGGGAGGTGACCCGGACGGGGGCCGCCGATTTACATTTAAATTGCTCGGGCGACGCATGCGTTCGGTAAACCCGAGGTGGGTATATTATGCGTACACAACTACATTATATAGGTCTATATCCGCATGTACGAAGTATCTAAGATTTCCCCCCCCCCCCCCGTCACACGCGAAATAATATTATTATATGAACCATCGACGGCACACGCCGTTTGGTCGTTGATTATAATAATATTATATTTGTCTTAATATCGCTCTTTCTCGTTTTCCACTTTTTTGTTTTCTTATAATCGATTCTCGGCCTCGTTTTATAATTAAACAAATTGGTCGCGTATCATACGTATATATAAATCTTAGATCTGTTGTACGTACCCACCTGTATAATACGGCGCATTATATTATAAGTTGTAACGCGCGCCAACATAATATTATAACATTATATGTATTATATATACCTATTATAGCGTTATTACTTATTATAATGGCTGTCGGAAATATATTGAGTTACCGGTTCGAAATCTGCTCCGTATATATTATATGCATATGCGCTTTTATTAATACTTATGTATATATATATATATATATATATATCATATTATTATATTAAAATATTATGCACGTTCAATATAATATACACACCACGGTGTATATGTATATACGCCACGACCATTATACGGTGTTAATGCACGCGCGCGCATCCTGCCAGCCGACAATAAATTAATTGAAATGACGCGAGCACTAATTAATTAACGGATGAATAAGGAGGCGTGTCTTGTGCATAATAATAATAATAATAATAATAATATAATAATAATACGAACAACGTGCATTATTTATAATTGGAATTAAAAAAAAAATAGCACTCGATAAAGTAATGGAAAAAAAGTTCCGGGAAGAAATCGCGGCGTTCGCAGGGGACGAGTTTTGAGACGCGTTATTATTGCAATAATAATATTATATAGTAAGTACCTACAATAGCGCATTATCGTTATACATAAATATAATATAATTATATATTATTATGGAGAGATAATACGCTCGATAGGCTGTATTATTTTATTTACTATGTCGAGAAGCGGCCGCCTCTTAGTTTCTTAAGGGGTGGAGGGTGTATGACCAATGGATAGTAATATTTAGTGTTAACTAGTATTATAGACTATAGTAATTACTACGCCGGGTAATTAAAAGTGTGAAAGTAAATGTCTTTATCGGGTTTTGGGCGGATAAGTGGATCGTTATATTAAGTAATTACTTCTGAAAAATTTCAAATTCGATCCTATAGTTAACTTTTAGGTGTAGTATATAATATCTGTAGTACCGTGCCTACACGTTTTCCGAGGTGACACTCGTAAATTGTCGTCATAGTATCACGTGACGTGGAAACTAAGGAAACAAAGTTGTTTTTCTGTTGTTAATTTATCGTGACATTGTCATGTTGGTAAAATCGGAAATCATATAGGTACAAAAATAGACACATAATGGTTATTCATATCAATCAATTTTAAATTATGGACACGATTTATTTTTATTCAAGCACCTATTTAAATAGTCACCAATACATTATCAGTACCTATAAACTTCTATAGCATTACCGTTTACCCTCCCCAAAATTAAAAACGAAGAAGCTAATTTAAAATTAAATTAAATATATAGTGATGTAATATACGTCGTATAACCATAATAAGCTTCCTGGGCCCTTATAACACCTACATACACACGCTCAATACTTTTAATACTCGAGAGTCGTATTATATACTGCTCAAAAATCTGATCCTCTGATGTGGTACCGTCTGGTCTGTACCGCGGTAATACGATATAGCAACGTGAATTTATTTATTTTTTCTGGTACCAGATGTATATAATATGATGAGTGGCCTGCAGTAGGGAGTTTTCCGAAGCCGTTCCTAAACAATACGCACGTTAATAATACAGGAGCTATAACTGCAGTGCGGGCAGTGTACGAAACACGAATACAAAATATGTAATATAATAATATGATATCGCATTGTACCAAATAATAATAATAATATATCATAACTGCGCGGACGCCATTCCGTCACGCTACGACGGTCCCGCTCTACAAGTGTGGGTAATGTCGCCTCCGCGTGTAACGCGCTACCTATATATATATATATAATATTTATACGTGCATGCACAATATAAATATATATATATACTCATATGCCTACATCATAATATCATTATCGTGCTGTGAACCGGAAAAATAAAATGGCGGTCGTCCCGCCGAAATCCTCCATTCGCACGCATGCGCGCGTATAATATAATATATATAATATAGGTAGGTACATAATATTATGTTACAATACACCGAGCGCTTAAAATACAATAGGCAATTGTATAAGATTGTCCGACCTATCCTTAGGTATATGAGACGTGGGGTTACACCTCTGTTCGTCGATATTGTGATGAAATCTATTCGTATTCCGATGGTGGGGTGGTTTTCGGATAATGGCCGTCTTCGGCAGCTGCCGATAATATTATTATGGTTTGCGGGCGATATATAACGCGTGTCTACTACCCTTAACTCGCCGCATCTTTAAATCGTTCGTTGTATGCACCCTTATTACCATAACGTACGCGATGGTGGCACTGACATTTAAAAAACGTGAATCCTCTACGAACGAATACAAGATGCACGTGGTAATATAATATACACAGTGAAACACACTTCCCCTCCCCCCTAACGTATACCTCTAAAATATCGGACGAAATTGCATTGACCGAGAGTGTCCAACATTTAGAGTTTTTATTGAAAGTTTTCATTCTATATAGATACACGTCTATATGATGTCTATAATAATATGGTGTATACACCATGATTGTTTTACATAAACCATACCTACTATTCTCCATAACGCTCCATTTCTCGACCATGAGCGCGTGTTGCGATGGTTTCAGTAGAAATATTTTTCCGTCTCATTAAATGTGCTTTTATTCGTTCCAACGCACTAGGTATACAGACATTTTTCACAATTATTAAGATAGTAGTGATTTTTTAAATTCTCAGATCCTACCGTATAATATTATACCATACTTTTCTGCAGCAAAATATGTGCAATTAACGCGACGATCGTGTCGTCTGGTTGCGGCCTGGGCGAGCGATAATTATTTGCGCAACAATTGCGCTTATGGCTTCTTCCGCATTCCCGACGCGACCGACTCTAATATATATATATATTACCACACGCACACGGCATGGTACCGCGGTATCTACGGTTAAGACTGCAACAATAGGACGATCGTAAAAGGGCCTGTGAGCCTATATAATATCGTCAGTCCCCGGTCCGACAAATTCGTAATTTTTCACGACGTCACTATTTATTGTGTGTGTATATATATATATTATTAAAATAAATGTCCTCCTTGTATACCGAAGTGCAGCACCGCGAGTACATAAGTCGCTGCAGCATTGTGTGGCGTGCATATCATATACGTATAGTGCACTCGCATATACCTCTATATATGTATATATTATACGCATATAGGTATATATATTATTATAATAATACAATGTTGTACGATCGTGTATACCTACTTATATTTATGTATGTATATAAATACATTGTATACATGTACATGCGACTATAATAATATAACGGCCTTATTGTTCGCGCGCGCGCGGGTGAAAGCGCAACGGACGATAAATTCGCAATAGCTGCACAAATACAATATAGGCGCGCAAACTTTCTACGCCTCCGATTTGCGATTTATAGGTAAAATATACATCGCGACGATGTAAATATATATATATATATATACGCACTACCGCCACCGCGGCCAGATTTATAGACTTATTCTGTTTGGGTGCCCAGCGAGTAGAAATCGCACGGTTTTCGCACGCGATGTTGCTGTGATTTAAAACGTATATGTACGCGTTTTACAGACTTTTGAACTCTATTTGACGACGACAGCTGCGCGGCGAGTATAGGTACCCATGGGTATATACCTATACCACGGTTCATAACAGTGCAGTATACGCCTAACTATTCCCGGGACCATGGGTATTATAATATAATATACTGCTGATTGTATTATACCTATAGGTACCCATAATATTAGATATGCGTATATTACCATACTCTGTGTAGATGTATACGTTATATATAATATATAATGTATTATTTATATTATCGACCATTATTCCTAACCTCGGGTCGCGAAAAACGATTTAATTTCTTTTCGGCTGGAACAATATAATATAGGCATTAGGCATCTATGCTATTATAATATCCATAGGAAATGAGATCGCGGTGTTTGGAGTACAAATATATCGTTGTAAGTCTCGTGTGCCGCCAACAAAATTCAAAAATATGTTTATGATGCTACAGAGAAATATAATAAGTAACTGAGTTTTAGAGTGTACCCTGTTTATGTGGACACACGGTATACTATATGTATTTATATTTTTTTTTACATAATATACAATTATATCCTTATAACTATACGGTACTTATAATATAATGTTATAAAATATATGGAATGATATCGTTTAAAACCACACGACGAATTAAAGTCGTCTCGACGGCTTCTTTTTCCCGCGCGTGTCTTCATTTTACGCCCGCGCGCTGGGTGCATATTATAATATTATAATAATACGAGTCATATTATTATTATGTAATGTAGGTACTCGTATACGTATATCGTATAAGAATGTTACCGGTATATAACGATATTAACGACGTGAAACGTGTGAACCGATTCGAGCCGACGATATTGTTATTATTATTATTGCATGACGAAGACGCGGGTAGAATATAATAATGTTACATACGACGGACGCCGGAAAATTAATTCTATTAGGCTCGGCCGCTTTGCGGGCATAGTAATGATATGTTGTATGTATATAATATTATATCCGTGGACGAGTATTATATAATATATAAATTATAAACTGTGCTATACGGCGCGAGGTAAATGGTAAAACGACCGCGACCCCGGTGTATATACCTGCAGCTACGTGTAATTGCTAATATATATCACCGATCGTCCTTATTATTTCTGCCCATCGCACCCGTACTCTGGGCCAAATGCCTTCCGGGGACTTGTTGCGCGACGGAGCACCGAACGTCATATTATTATTATTGTACGTAACGTTATAGTAGGTAGTGTTGTTTTTATACATCCGTTGTGCAAACAAACGTGTAAAAATATATATATATTTATATATGCAGGTACGTCCGCGATTGGACCGTCGCCGAAGGAATGACGCTTAAAATACAAACGTTCGATATTATAATTCATACCCGTTACACGCGTATTGCGAGACATAAATAACGTTGCACGTCATATTATATATATATACACGATACAATATAATAATTTTAACGTTATTGAGATTTTGCGAATGTCTGATAAGTACGTCATATTGACAGAACGCGGAGTATGTGAGTCGAGTGACTTTAACGGTCGGTCATGTACCTATTGTACCTATATAGTTGTTAAATATTGAATGATATAGAATAAATAAGTAGGTATAGAGGAACATGCTATTTTAAAATGTAGAATACATCTTCAATTTAAAGAAGAAACTGTGATAACTTCTGTAATTCCTGCAGTTGTATTTTTTTTATATTTATAACAATTTTAAAACAAATTCCTTTTTTTTAAATGTCATTACTCATTATAGTAGCTATTTTATTTTATTTTAAGTTAGTACCTATACAGTTGAACGCCATGAGACCCAATTTTGGATCTCAAGTAGATTTTTATGACTGCCAACAATGATATTTTATAATTTTCTATTGCCATAATGGTACCCATATAAAATTAAAATATATTTTTGATGTTTAGTGGTTATACATATATTTAAATACGTCTTAGAAATAATAATAAAATTAGGTATTCGTTATTGAGCTAATATAGTGCAGAATCTGAAAATTATAAATTTAATGATGATGTGAGAACGATAAATGTGAACTAATATTGGGTATCATTTAATAAAAGTATAATATTTTTAAGACCCAAATGTGGTTCTCATGGCAACGTATAAAAAAATTCACTGAGAACCAAATTTGCCAATGGTTTCCACGGCAACATTGGAAGAAACAATGGAAACCCACATGGGGCTCAACCCATTAAATACATTATATATTATTGTTTTAATTTATGTTAATAGTATTTGCTGTATAAATATATACATAATACATATAAATGGTAAATATAATTTTAATTTTGGTGTATTAAATGAGGATGTCATACACTATAAGTAGATACGTTTAAGAATGTTAAAATTATCTATTAATCCGCTTGTTTAGAAATAAAATATATGCATAAGTATTATATTATGTATAAAAAAAAAAATAAAAAGATTGCATTTATAATATTTGTCTATAAGTATGAGTATAAGTTAGCATATGTAGAAGTTCTCGAATCAAATAAAAGTTATAATCGATAAAATGTATCGCAAATTAAATTATTATATTAAAAATATGTTAAATACTAACAGGTTAGGAGAGTTTTTTGTTTTTAATTTTTTTTTTTTTTTCAAGTTGTTATAGTTAATATAGGTACACCGACTACACCATAATAATAATATATACCTATACCTAAATGTAATTTATAATAATACTTGTCTTGTACCCTTGTCTGACTTGTTACGAAATATCGTGCAGCGATTTCAATGCAACATCAACGTATTATTAAAAATGTGAACTGTGACTTCGCGTATGGAAGAGTTGGCTATGTAGTAAAATTGTTGTTGTGGGTAGTAAAATTTACGAGAGTATAATATTGTATACTTGAATGAAAAGTATAATAAAATTAACATCAAATTGGTGTATCTATTTACAATCATATTGTTTCAAGTCGTGATCGAATTATTATTAAATAGGTGTAGGTGGTGTATAGCTAAAGGCATGTAAAGTGAATAATATAACTACTGCTATATATATAAACTCTAAATAATTGACGATTGACTCTGGTGTGTGGTCTATATTTATACAACCAGGAAGTACCTATAGTATATACCTATCTATAATTTTGTCGTATTATAGATGATCGAGACCATATTATAGATTATTGATATAATATATTACATAATAATGATATTATTATCATATTCTGTGTATGAATTGATGCGTGCTACCAATCCAATAAGCGTTATGTTGACCGATTTGAAATTGCTTTATCTGCAAACAAATTATGTTGTGTAATATTTTGATTAAACCGAAACATTCGTTAATAAAAAAAAAATTATAATATTATTACATCCCATCTGAAAGTAAAAACTATAATAAGCCAGTTGCGGTGGATACTGGATTTCTTAGTGCATAATATAATAATATATCATTATGCGCGTTTGGTATTTTGAGCGTGCAAAATTAAATTTAATACCATTAGTCATACGAATCGTTTTGGATTAATTAATTAAAAGCAATAGTCGTTCGGAACGATCGTAAAAATTAAGAACGTTCATAATCGATTTCATCTGTGGTACCTATACACCAAATAACCTGATATCGCGGGCTAGTCTTCGTACTATTATAATAACGACTGTTGTATATTATGTAGGTATATTATAGCTTCAAAATGAACGTATGCCTATCCGAACGGCGGACTCTCGGCAGGGCACTTATAGCTTATAATAATATTATGTGTGTGTAATACTGTAATATTGTGTATACATTGAGATTATATCGCGATGATGACGCGATAAGTCAAATATTCGAATACATCGTACTATTGTGCTATAATAACTATAAGCATGTATTTAGTGGTGTCTCTATGTCTCTATGTCGTAAATCGAACGTTTTAGAATTTAATAGTTTTTAAGTATTTAGTTTTCTCCCCCATTCATATATACACACACACATACGTCATACATACACGATACGTATGTAGGTACCTAGGTAAAAGATTTTACAACAAATTTGATATGTTATATCCTAACAAATTATTCTATATTACAATTTGTTCCAATTGGCTTTAATAATAATATGGTCATCTTCCGGTTCTCGCAATATTGTTTATGCGAAATCGAGAATCGTATACACTGAGCAGTCTCTGCAATTTCTTTTCTTTTCTTTCTGATGTGTGGTCGTCGTCGGAAGTCCGTAATATCCGATGTTATTCCGACGAGCTGCTCGTTTTCACACCTGGAAGACGCTTAAAGTACTATTTTTATACTACGTTGTATAGCTAGGAAAAATATACTTCAGAAATTATATATCATGTTATAATAGAAATAACATATTATTATAAATTATGATGAAACTTAGGTGAACAATATTGTAAATAACGTAAATATTTTTCCTTTTGTATATAGGTACCGCAAACTCATATGGGGACTTAACTAAAAGTATAAGCCATATAATTAACCTCGATGTTGTAGCCTATATTAACAGCAAAAAAATGAAAAGACTATCACGTGTACCACAACAATATAGCTCTGATAACAATACGGTCATCTCAGCTCTCGCAATACTGCAGTACACTACCTATAATCGTGAAACACATATAAAGATACACACGTGATATGTGTTACATGACGTTTACATTGACGTGCTGCTATGATATTATGCAGTCTCGCAGATGTACTATACCGCTGCTGCTGCTGCTGCTGCTATTTCTTTTCTTTCGTGTATGTGTTGTGCGGTCCGAAGTCCGTTATAATATCCGATACTACTCCGACGAGCCTCGCCTTTTCACACCCGGAAGACGCGCGCGAAACGAAAACGAGCGGCTACTGCAGCAGCAGCAACAGGCGGCCGGGTCGTGTCCCGTCGTCGCGCTAACGAGAAACCCGACAAAATGTTATTATATCTTGCCGGACAGAAGTGCCCCATCGCGTGTATACAACAATATAATATAAATAATATGTGTGTGTGTGTGTGTGTGTGTATAATAACTAACGCACAATGTACGTAATCCGTCCGCGCGCGTATATATATAAATACAAATATACGCGACGGGGGTCGTGCCCGCGATCGGATCGACGATTATTATAACGCGCGCGATGTATATGATCTATGATCGTGCATAATATTGAAGGTACATAATATTATATATATAGGTACGTATCATGCGTATATTATTATTCGAAGTGTACTATATTAAAATCGTTTCGACCGATTGGGAAGCGCGTCGTGGAAAATGCACAGCGCAGAGACTATGTTACGCGCTCGATTATTATATAATATATATTATATTAAAATTATAACGTTATATATTATACTAAAACTATATGGAGGTATGTATATTAAATTGCAGCAGAGCTGCAGCACTTGATCTATATATTATATACGCGTACTTGTATGCGTATACATCGTGATCTGTGTACACAGTTATCCTTTCAAACATAATATTACCTATGTACACCCCCATTTATTCCTTGAGTGATTATTAATTTACTGAAATAAGGGTTTTTGGAAATTTCTAAATATACCTAGTACCCTGTGTAGGTCTAAAAACCATATTTTCAAATTCTTGAGATTTGTTGTATTAGGTGTCGGTACATTAAGGCGATCCTATGGCGATCGAACTTTTTATTATTTTAGACCATATTATCTATTGAATCAATAGCACGTTGCTCGAATGCTCGATATTTTCTTCTACAAGAAAAATCTATGAATCGCTATAAATATATTTTTGTGAATAAGTAACCATGATATGGAAAATGTCTATTTTGCAAAATCGGTTTGAAAGATAATATATCTGTGTCCAGTCCAAAAATATATTTATGTAAAAAAAAAAATATAACTCAACTTAAATTAAAAATTCAACTGTAAGTTTCCATATAACTTTTAACTTAACTGTGAAGAAAATATGATAACACTATTAACTTTCAAATGTTTCAAATATTTCCTATCAACTTAACTCAATTAAAAATTATCATTAATTTTCCTAGGCTCGACTATTTTATTATGTATGCTCCGACTGTGCGCATATAATATTGTTACGACGTTGACGCGTACTATACATAATATAATATTATACGCTATATAGGTACGCTTATATATTATAAAAACGACGACCGATCTTTTACGAAATATTATGCTGACGAGCTGTATAGGCATCCTATAATAATATTGTCTGCGGCGTCCGTCCGGAGGTCTTGAACTTTGCCCGAACGCGTTCGGAATATTGAAATAAAAATGTTCGTGATTGTTTGTTGTATATCTCGGCGGTCGTGTGCCGTTGCGGCGTTTTTTTATTTTAATTTTCGTATTTCTCGTCCGAATCCGCGACGAAACGTCCCCCGTACACCTCTATCGTCCCGATAATATGCACGCCGTATATACGCGACGCCGTAATCCGTGACAAATTCGTATAATATCGTAATCGACCGTGAAATAATGTAAACCATTTCGGTATGCATGATCAAAGCGATTTCTTTCCATGTTTAGAACTTTCTTCGCCGCGGCCCGTAATCCGTATTGGTAGGTAGATTAGATAGGTTAGGTAGGAAGGTAGGTGGGTAGGTAGGTGTATCATCGTAATACTATTATTCGTTAAATAATATAAAATACCAAACATAATATATACTCGGTCGGTTATGCCTGTTGGCTGTATCTGTTTAACAAAAATATAATATTATTATGTCACCTGATCGAATAATATTATGATGTTTTCAATATAAATTACCTACGTTATATAAATATATATATATAGTTACAGCCGTTTACGATACACTGGTATTATAGTGAATTTTAAAATAGATATAAAACGCCGAGGTCCGCAACATTAACACCACCATACATTTTCAAACTATTAGATTCTTTTCACCTATATCGTCGGCACTCCGAGAATCGAGGACTGTGCATAGTAATATAATATTATTACCCCGCAATGTTTATTATTAATTTTTTAATAAAAATATCGAACTACAAGAAAGAAATTATGTTTTATAATTTTTTATTTTATTTTTTTTATGCGAAGCGGATATTATGTTAGTAACACTTTATAGAGTTTATTACGTCATGGTAAATTATCTGTTGTAAAGCTACATACAACAGACGTATACTAGTAGAAATAATAAATCATCAAGCACATACCAATTATGACAATTATTGGTTTATACCGTGCAGGCTGTATAGAATAAAATTGCCGTACATATAGAGGGAATGAGAAAAAAATATTAACCAACTTTGAAGTACCGACATGAATTTATCGAGGTGACTGAAGATAAAATACATATACATAATAACAATATAATAGTATATATAATATTATTATAACCTCTGTTCAAATTACATTCAAATTTGTTTTAATATCGGCGTGCACCTATATAGCACCCATAATACCTATATACAATAGGTACATGTTTATGTGCGACATGTATATTACATATGTATATATATGTATTTGTTCAAAGTTTTTTTTCTGCCATACGATGATGCAACAAATAATATGTTTTGTGTTTGAAGAGTACTTAGACGTCAACTATTCTAATCATTGACGGCATTTTCCACACTTGACCCTCGACAAATACGTTTCTGAAGATTCTAATCGTTACGTAAGCTAAAAAAAAAATATTCGAATCCCGATTATATTTGTACGTATACTAGAAATACACCTCGTCCAATATATTATATATATATATATATGTATACATATACGTAAAACGGTACTACGGACGTTGAATGCGATGCGAAGCGAATAAAAACGTATTGTACACTAATGCAATTTAAGTTGGTGCAATTTGTAATGATTCATTATTCATTCAATATGATATTATTGCTGAATCATAATTACGAACGATTTATATTGTCACATCGAACGTTTTCCACTCAGTCGTACTCGCGGCCAAAAACGTTATCGACATCACCGTATAGGTATAAATTATAAATATATACTCATAAATGTTTATATTACATACCTATGCATATATTATACGTTATCATGTTGGAATTCAGCAGCTCGCGTGGAACAATTCTCGCAAGATCAACCCTTAATTATTATATTTGTATCTTCTGGATAAGACATCGTATTCACACAGTCTCATACGAATATGAATGCAATAATTATAGTACATTATAATTGTTTGATAAAAAAAAAAGAAAAAACTTGAATTTTTTCTATATGTATATTATGATGCACGCAAACTTGTAGAATTCATGAAAAAAAAAAGTAGACATAAAATATTGTGACACAATAACAATATTAATCACTCGTTTATTATTGAGTACGCGTCCATTAAACGCACATATATATATATATATATATGCAGGGTGTATATATCTATATTAATAATGATGTAATAAATATTAATACGCGATCAATAAATGCAGCAAATATTGTTGGCTATAAAACAGTCGTAAATAGCGCACGTATAAGAACAACATATACATGTATATATATAAGTATACCCGATGTGACAAACGTTCAAACACCTGCAATGTAGGTAGGTAGGTATACCTTCGCCAGCAGAGAGAACATTATTATAAAAGCCAATATTTCTATAGCCGTCAACGCAGAATCTGACCTTGTCTTTTCTCGAATAAAAATAAAAATATTAATTTATCATTTCAAATCGCGTGAAATTTACTCTTGAATTTTATTATATTTATACACGGTAAAACATGTAATATCCACGTTAATAATTTATTTTCATATATTTTTTTTTTCTCTTTACAGCATTCAAACGTCACGAATGTCTACACCACCATTGCTTGCCAACGCCTAGTTACGGATTTTCTAAGGTAAGAACATTTACACAGTTATATTAAGTACCTACGCGGTTGTCTCAACTTCTGCAGTGTCGTCGAGATGATCATTGGAGCCAATAATAGTCTGGGTTCCGTTTAATGATGTTCATATGCATAAAAAAAAAATGATCAGCGAATGCAGATTATATTTGATTAAAAATGTTTTAAAGAAAATAGGTAGTTATTGATGTGCATAAATTAAATTACATTAAAAAAAAAATCATAAATTTAAATATATTCTCCTTGCCTTGCTTGCGCGGTATGTGCACAAAAATTGTTTTTTAAATCGCATTTTCTGGTGTGTTCACTTCTTTGCAGGATAGGTCTCCGATGATTACCTATCTAACACTACCGTATACACTTTAATATATATTTTATTAATTTTTTAATTAATAACGTACCTACTTATATTGATGTTTTTACAATAAAACTCTTTACTTACGGTGGAAAAAATATTTACAAAAAAATTGTTCGGTACAGATAGTAATCAATGTAGGTACATTGCCGTGATACCTACTACCTATATCGTGACATGCGTAAACACTCATATTGGGTATATCATAAAGTCACTTCTAACTATGCATATTATACGTTTCTAGAATGTTGAAACTGAACTTTAACGGATAACGGATACGATACGAGTATTATTATATATATATATATAATAATACTATATCGAAACGATATCCTTACACCGATACAGGTATAAGCACTACACATAGTGTAACATACGCGTATATAGCGATTGTTCTATATATATATATATAAATATTAATATAATTCGCATTTCGTGCGCGAAACCGTTTAATATACGACGGCGTTGTGCATTCGAATACCTACACATTATTATACTGCTGCAGCAGCAGCAGACTTACCGCGCGCGGCTACTTTTCAAATCGCACCACTATAATACCGCATAGGTATTATTTTGTATACCGCGAGCGGTATATTATTTAAATACCGGTAGTTCGGAGTGCCGGTGACATATCGGTAAATCGGATCGTTATGCGGCGCGCGCGTATATAATAATATGTACCCGCGACATAATAATATATATCCTATAATATATAATAATGTATAGGTATATACCCATTTTATATACGTCCATATCCATCGCGGTGTAGTGGGTGTGTGTCCCACAAACACACTGGCGGCGGGCACCGGTGGTTGTCGGACACTTTCTCGTGACCTCGCGCGCGTTTGCACACATGTGTGTCAGTGTGTTAGTGTGTGTGTGTGTGTGTGTGTGTGTGTGTGTGTGTGTGTGTGTGTGTGTATGTGTGCGCCCACACGCGCCCCGGTCGTGATCGAGTCCGAAAACGCGGGAGCCACTGCGAGAAGGATCGCGTGCTCCGGTCGTGAACGGGACCGGCCGCAGCCGTCATCTTCGTCATCGCGCGGAGGCATAACAGTATAATAATAATAATAATAATAAAACATAAATAAATAAACAATAATACAATTATTATAACTGATACCTTATACCTACGTATTATTATTATAATACGCGATGCACCGTCGTCGTGCCCGACACCTTATTATTATCCATCGTTTTTTGGACGCCGTCGTCGTCGTCGTCGTCTTGGGTCTTATTTTTTTTTGTTTTTTTCGTTCCCACGATGATATATTACAGGTAAGCACTAACAACGTATACGGCATACCCGCAGTGTGTGTAAACATTATAATATTGTTATATTATTCTTATTCCGATTGGTGTAAAAAAAAAAAACGGTTAGGAATACAAAAAGTAGCTTGATTTAAATACCGTCACTGCACGAGAAGGCGTACCTACCGTCCTATGATAACGACTTGTAATGTTTTAATTTATTTCAACTACTCATGTTATATGTACGGCAGGATGTTCAGTGTTCCGAGGTAAGAGCAGCGCCACTTAATAGTTCGGCCTGTTAAAATAGCATAATATAAAGAAATGGGATATTTCAGAGAATTTTAGTGTACCTACCTACTCGTTATATTGATTGTAATTACAGAAATAGAGGAATACACATTTTTTAAATATATAATTTGAAGGAGTTTTGAAATATTTTTTTTTTTAAATAGGTACGTTTTTTAGTATCACATTACAATGTGATCAAATTATAAAATACCCGTATGTTAGGTACCTAACTTATCAAGTTTTTTTTTTAAATTTTCCTGACATTAAATCATCCAATACTAGGTGTACATAGATTTGTATTTTTGATATTTTTTGTACATCAGATCCTATTGATAATAAACATACAGTAAGCAATTACTAATTTTTCATTATACAGTTATGTCAGACACTTATCATGTGAAATACCTTTTCCGATTTTCCATTTAATTAAAAATCAATTTAATATTAAGGCACAGAACTATTAATATAATTTTTTTTCATACAATTGAAGCGATAAATTATAATTTTGTGTTTATTATTTACAACGATCACAATAATTCATCGTTTAAACTTATAAGTTATAAGTTATAACTTACAAGCAGGTACGTATCCATAGATACACTGTCTTGAAGCCGTTTGGTATATTAGTAGCATGATATCTATGGGTTTGTATTTTACGATTTAATTACACGGTATATACATGGTCATATGAATCCACGAAACAAAACCCAAAAATTATGTTTTAATTGAAGGTCACTTGGCCGAAATATTCAGAACCTTAGGTAACACCTGACTCTTATTGTACCTTATATACGTACTAATACATATACGTACATGCCCATAAATTCATTGATGGTTGGGACGCCGGGGCGGATTGTTTGTTCAACTGACGCGGCGGCGGTACATAAAAAACTCACAGATCGCCTCGAGACCCATCGCCTCTGTTGTGTGTACCTACATAAGCTACATTAATTGTTCTTGTGAATTATATTATGATGTAACTATATATTTTCTTTTTATTATTATTGATTGCGATTACGCGATAACGTGAAGGGTTTTTACTTTTTTTATAATCATGGTCAAGTTGTGTGAATTTTTTAGCAAAATTTTGATGAACGCGTTCCGGTAAAAAAAAAAACAATAATATCTGCGATCCCCAGCACATCATGAAGTAGGTACATCATTACATCATTGCGTAATTTACAATTTAATAGGTTGAGGTTAGGTTAGTATCAATAATATTGACAATATATTGTTTATTACTTATTATTATTATATATGTACATTTAAAATTAAAATTCCTCGATGTTCTTTAATTTCGCCAATCTTAAGTGAGAAATTTAATTGAGTAGCTAATGATATTAAACACGTTAAATTATACAAAACATTAATGTATATATTTCACCTACGTCACGCGTTTAGAAAATATGCATTTTCAACGCAACGTTTAAAATATCTGCAGGAAATTTGAATACGCGTGGTGAGTATATAGGTTTTCTACTATTACGAGTTACAGTTATAATCTCGTAACTATATACGTCTATACAGGTATACGTATATATTCTTGGACTATAAGTTATAACTACCACTTACTATAATAATATATATGGGCATATTCCGCAATGTACACAAAGTGAACCATGTACCGTACCAATAGCATGATCGATTTTAAAAATAAGTAGCTAATTTTATTCTAAATATATTATTATACGAACTACAGGCGTCTCACAATTAAGATTATATTCCCACGAGTTCTAAAATCGATACGATCGCAAAACAATTATTAAATAAAGAAAAAAAACAAAAATTAACACAACGAAATACCTACCCTTTAATTATTACGGTCAGACACGTTTAAACGGTACCTACCTATTGATTATTCAGACTTAAAATTTTAAAATAAACAACAAACGGACGTCTTGTCTTGAAATATTTTTTAAACGCATTTGAATAATAATATGATGCATATTATTATTTTCATTATAATATTACGAGTTCAGTGTGTATATATATAATATATATATTATATATATTATATATATTATATATGTATATATACATATTATTATATATAGATCAACGCGTTAACGTCAAATCTGACCTAAATGTAGTCGTTTAAACGAACAAATGCACATCGACAGACATTATTATTTTTCAATCATGCTAATGAACACGTTTTAAAACGCGATACGATTACAAACTGTCTCATACAAAATAAATAATATCTCGATACGTTTTATATACATAATATTATATATTTATATAGGTGCACGCACTCGGCGCTTTAAACGTCAATATTATTGTATGCATTTTTGAAACAATGCAGTATTGGGTCGGGTATTATAATATTGTGTATGTGAATACGGTTCGCAGGGGTCACGAACGAAAAGGGCAGCTAATTAAAGTCATTACGACTTGACGTACATGGCCAAATGATCATAAACAATACGACATATTTCGTCTTTAAACAACTGAAACCTATAGGTACCTACGTCCTATCCTTGCACTCACTTGAAGCCATGCTATTATTATCTGGGATCTTTAATTTGTTTGCGTTTTTGTTTCACGGTGAATTTTTTTTTCCCATTATTCGCACACTTTGATTACACATTTTTACTCTACGCCGCACAAAACGTACGTGCGCGTTATAAATAGCGCTCGTAAACGCCGTACATATAAGCTGGCACTCGACCTTTGTATGTATATAGGTATTTGTCTATTATATATAGTTGCCTATTACAGTAATAATATAATATGTGCTTATAATATTGTTAAATAAACGAACCGTAAACATTTTCGATCGTCCCATTGTTATATCATCGTGGGACTTACTATTGAGTTGTATAATAGGTACGTTTTTGATTTCAAGGTGACAAAATAATCGCGAGATGAGTCTGACCCGAATCGTGAGTCGCAGACGTCACCCTACTGCGGTAAAAATAAAAAAAATGATAAATGAAAAATACAACGATCGCCGTAATCATTACCAAATAAAATGATCGTATCGAGCGCTGGTTTGAAATATAATATAATAGGTCCTAATTTATTATTATATATGTTTAAATACACAATCTGTGTACTATGTACTTCACAGTTTCATCGAACTCATATTACAATAACATTAATAATATTATTATTATTATTTATTAGCAACGTTGCAATAACTGCACACTGCACCGCACTCGATGTGTACAGGTAATACACGTGCATATAATATGATATCACCCATGCACACGTTATTGGTACAGGGTGATAGTTTATCGTGAACAAAATATCTTGCCTAAGAAATTGAGTAATCTTATCTCATTAGTTTTCAGAACAAAGCCGATAGATAGTGATCGTAGAAAAATGTAAAACAACAATAATAATTAGGGCTGTGCATTTAATACGTTAAAAAAAACTATAGTAAACACATATAAAAGTTCGAAAAATTCATTATAAAATGCACAATAAATCCCCCCAAAACCTTATGAGTGAATTTAAATCTCAAACAGTTCTGTATAAAAACAAAGTGAATCCTATGGTTGTAAAAACAGTAAATTAAAAAATATAAAAAACTATGGAGTATTTTAAAATATCCAAAAAAATTTATAAAAATATGACACAAGGAGGGCTCAACTTAACCCAGGTGATAAAATGTAAAAATATCGTGATATATAAGTTTCAAAATCGAATCTAGTTTAGGTGCCTACGAACCAACAGTTCATATGGAGCTAAAGTATGTGGTCTTACAGTTATCTAAAAATAATGGATTTTTCGACAAGTTCACAGTTCCAGTTTCCAGGGGCGGCATCGTTCTCTAAGCATGTCATAAACCTGGGGGTGCCCAATAGAAATTCGGCCAAATAGGCGTCGGACTAGGCCTCAGGGCCTATATACACCCGGACAAAACGCCATAAGAAAATAAAAACAGTTGCATTAAAATAATGTATATAGAGGTACCTACTAATAGAAACGTTGAGGTAAAAAAGAGCCTGAATTTTCCGATGTATAGAAAAACCTACTGCGTAGGTATTATACATATAGTTCACGACAAAGAATCACCCTACATCATATTATATGTGCGTATATCGCGTACAACACGTATATTATAATATTATTATAACCTAAGATTCAACTACCTGTTGCCAGACGGACGCGTGCGTGAGGTTATTTATTTATTTATTTTTCCTTAACCCTCAGTCTCTTACACGAGCGCGTATTATTATTCGTCCGGTCGGCTCGTCGTCGCCGGCTACAAACACTTTGCGCCACCGCCGCCGCCGACGTTTTTACACGTCGATATATCACGCGGCGGGTGACGAAGACGTTCGCGTTGTATTTCACATAATAATGGTAGCTGGGTGCAATATTATTATCATTATTATTATTATTATTATTAATATAATATTATTATCATAATACGAAACGTTGCCGCGCGCGACCAACGACCTGCGGCTCGCCGAGCGCCGCTCGCGTATTCCCGCGGACGGCGGCGACTGGACGTGTCGGTGCGATTTATCGTCTGCCGCCGCTCGAACTGGGCTACGTCCAATAAATGAAATGTGCGCCGCCGTTACCGATGTATAATATACTTACGTAACATGCGGCTAACATCGCGCGGTGTTCATAATCGTAATGATGATAATAATAATAATAATATGTCTGATCGCGAGCGCAAGAGAAAATAATATATTATAATCCTCGAGACCAGATATGATATATTGTTTAGTTTTATAAGTCGTCAGTATAGTGCAACTACCTATATCATATATATGTAGAGTTCAAATCTCGAGGGTGCTATAATAATGTGCTACAATTATTATGTAACTGCGTGGAGTCGTCGAGGAAACCCAAGTCGGCGAAATGCAGCTGCACCGTATACCCACACTACTTCTTTACCAATTTATAATGTTCGATAAAAAAAAATACGTTCACATGTCACCGAACTCCCGGGGTAGGTAACGCAGCTATATTGATACAATACTAATAATTTACCTCGTACAATTGAAATGAAAGATAAGAAAAAAATAATGCAAACCGATGGTACATTTTATATTACTTTATATATTAGTTTCTTATCATTTATTTTGATAGGCATTTGAGGGTGCTCGTATCTCATTTTTTAACCCCTAGAGGTTACTATAGGATGACTCACACAGTCACATGAATTTAGTTTTGGCTCACGAAAACTGACATTTACTATATTATAGTTTACTGATAAACTTATTTAACTATAGTTGCCATCGGTTACATACATAATTTTATTATTATTAAAATTAATTGAAATATGATGTAAAGAAATGTTTAAAAATATATTTAAAGAATTAAAATCAAATACTTACGAACACAATTGTACAATGATTACCGACTTTTATAATTTCCCTTCTTAATTCTGAATATATTATTGATGTAGATACACACATAAAGACGAATATCAATCTTAACGATGTTGGAAGTACGTCAGCTTCCAAGTATTCGTTATTGAAACCGCCAACAATTTTTGTATTTATACATCAATTAATATACACATTGCCTGCAGAACTAATAAGTGGACAATCTTAAAATTTAATCGTTGTAATTATATTATGTTTTTTGCTATGATGTATTTCAACTGCAGAAGCTAAACGTAAGCGATAGAAAGGTAGATTAATTTTAACCCGGCCGAGTACAGCTTCCAGGGTATTGTTTAATATTATGTCACTGTCACATGCTCACATGACCTTTAGTCACTTTCTTTTCGATTGACCTTTGCAGAAATATCATTCAATTTCCACCCGTATAATACTCCTTTGTCATCCATCTTACGATTTCTACAGACAACGCACACAAACCACATTCCCATCGGTTCGGTCTTTAAATTCGATCGAAAAAATAATATAATATATTATTTTGTTCCTCGTCGCGTTTTTATCTCGTGTTAGGATTTAAATGTATTTCCTTGGCGGACTGTTTAATGGATTTTTTCGCTACATGTACGACATCATTGTTTTACCGATTTTCGTATGTATAGGTACCTACACAAAATTATATTTTATTATAATATAACCATATTAGTAGACACGATAAACGAAGAGCGCACCGAAATAAATCCGAGCACTCTGCCGAAAACGCATATTATGTTACTCGTATAGAAGGTACCTACTTAAATTATAATACAAATAAGCGTGTTACTAATGGCGTGCGCATTAAGATTTTCGTCGCGTTAAAATGTTGTTTTTGTTTTCATCGGATTCGTTCACGGTTTAAAACTAATAACCATTATGCAATTAGGCGATTTTGTTGCCATTAGGCAACTATCGGACATAATAATATTATAGCAATAAATCCGGTCTGGTGGTCATCGTGCAGTGTGCACAATATTGTATGACGTCGCCGTTATAATAATTTAATATACGCGGGTCTATTGACGCGCAAAAACTGGATTTCGTTTTGTCGAAATATATCACCGTCGATCCGTTGCCGCATTTAAAGTAGCCCGGTGCCGGTTTTTCAAACCGTCCGCAGTTCTGTACAATTTGAATAGAAATTATTTTAATTATTTTCCACTAATCTATACGGTCCGATACCTATTTAGGGGCCTGGGTTAATACTGTGTATTATATCGAAAAAAATGACTTCACAGGAATAATTCTCAGGCCTCGTAGAATAATTGTCGGATTTTGTGACCGTTTGTTTTTTTATCTTATAAAAAGACATAATATAAAGTTTGAGATTAAATTATTGAAAAACGGAGTTCACTGCGGCCTGTAGAATATTACCCTCTGTTAGTTAAAAAAGCGTATTAGTTAAAAACATACAAGCGTAGCACGCTACTCGATGTTTTCCAATTCAGAGAAAATGTATGAATCATAAATATATTATATTAATACGTGGCCATTAATTGGGACTGTGGGAACTATGTAATTTTTACGTTTTATTCGTTTCTGTGGTGTTAAACAAAACGTTACGCAAAATCGGTTAGAAAATAAAAATATCCATCCTAAAAACGTAAAAAAAAAAAATTATCGAATTCGGTTGATTCCGCGCAGAACAGGATCAATAAATTGCCGTCGAACGCATTTTTGTGGACAAAATTACATGCGTCGTTGATCCGCTTGTTTACGCGAATATAAGTACAGACGAAATCAATATAATATAATAATAATATTATCATATAGGTAGGCGGCGCGCACGGGTACTTTGACCTCTGCTCGAGCATCACAACAACGATGCACCGTCGTCGTCGTCGTTTCGGAAACTGGCGACGACGACCTCCTTACCGCCACCACTGCCGCCGCCGTTTCCTCGACCATTATTGAAGGCGCGTTTGGCCGGCCCTCGAGAGAGGCCTTTATTATTATTATTATTATATTATTATCTGATTTCTCGCCCGAGCGAATTCTCAGCGCTAATAATAAATGCGAATTTTTATCGCAAAGCGTCCACTGCAGCTGCAGAGCTCGTCTCGTATATTATACCACCTATAACACTATTACCCTATACGCGGTAACCCGCAATAATAAACATTATACGTTTGACGACGACGACGGTGCGCTGCTTCTTCTTCTTCTTGACGCGCCCGGCATCGATTACAGACGGAGGCGGCGACGGCGGCTCGTTGACGGGTGAATGGACGACGAGTAGTCCGTCGGCGGCGACCCGAAGAGTACCTACCTGTAGATTATAATACCTGTGAGCCCGGGATGTCGTATAATATACAGGACGTATACTACAACAGGTATGGGTACTCTCGGTTTGGCACTCGTACGCATTTTACGATTGTAAAATTCAATCAGTCCTCTGCAGCTCGTACGCGATGTTGTGTTATATTATACACACAGGTATAGCCGTGGTATCGGGTGGTAGCGAGCGGTTAACGGATTCTCTGGATGACGCTAGACGATCGGTCGCCATAAATCGGCTGCGACAAAAACGGCAACGCGCTTAGTATAATATATAATGCGTGCGATCCATTTATACTTCGCGCTTAAATTGCAGCAGAGAGTCGCCGCCGGCCGCTGATCTATAGCGTTCGAACGTCTCGGTGCGTGACATTATACCTATATAACCTTTATAATGTATACGGTTATTACTCATTATTATTTAACAACACCGCCGTGGCCACCGCAATATATTGACGTATTCGCACGAGGCGATTTTTCAAACTAGAGGACTTGGTGGTCGGCTATTAGGTTTTTTTTTTATTTAATTGTTTTAAACTTTTTATTAATACTATTCCAATACCATATCTTATATGAGTGAGTAATTTAAATAGATATATAATAGCCACATAAGTAAGTATCTAATATTTTGGGTAAATTGTAAGTACTATTACTTCTCGCGCAAATTATTGGCGGATATATGCTTGCTTTCGAACGTTGTATAAAGAAAAACAATTTTAAGTCGTGAAACTGTATGAAATTTTGTCTGTTCCACCTGACCTTTTCACATACAATAATATGTCATATTGTAATTTTTTAAAACAACAGTCTTTATATCATCCATATGATATGAATAATAATAATAGTTTATTGCAACATCACAAGTTTTTACATCGAATTTTACAATTATAACACAATATTGCAGCACCCCCGGTAAGCAGAGCTTGTGCTGGGGGAGCAGTTCATAAGAACACAAAGAGAATAAATAATAATAACATGATTTAACTGCAGTGGTCGTCTTAACATGCCTATTATATTATATTAAACAGGGTTAAATGTTAAAGATTTTAATGTGTCGCAAATTCGCAAATTGTGCCACCTGTATAATATATAAACGCACGTGGCTTTGTAGCGCGTGTGCGATGGGAAGTATATATAATATAACCTACCTATCTATAACTGAGCGGCGGTGACGGGACATCACAACAATGAACCGCCGGATAATTACAGGTCGGACGACTGTTTAACGAAATAACATATTATAACGCAATATATTATTATAATGACGTATTGACGTGAGTTTGCGTGGTGGTCTTTCGAAACCGATTGCCGACCGTTATTGTAACGCATCGTGTCATTATAATATTATTTCAACGAACGTTTCGGCGCGCGTAGGTAAGACGAACATTACTATTGGAAACGATAATTGTCGGTTCTGAAGATATCGGAGAGGCGCGTCATCGTCGTCGTACATTTTCTTCGACATTGCGATACAATAATAATATTATGCTCGCGAATGTTCGATATAATATATATCCCCTGGACTCGTGGACCAGGAGTGGGACTAGACGCCGATCGTCGTATAACAGAGTTTATATTACAATATGTATTATATTTTGTCAGCACGAGTCGGAGGATCCACCCCCCACCCCATAATTGGCTTTGGATAGGTAGGTAATCAAGTCAGGCCCGCCCGAGTTATTGGGTTATAATGATGATAATGTTATATTTTAATATCGCAGCTGCAGTAGTTCTCGAGATCTCAACCTTTTTAGATTCACGCACCACCATTGCTATCACCTACACAGTTTGAAAATGTTCATGTATCGCACTTCACCATGCAACCATTTTTTTGATCATTAAAAATTTAGGTAGTTATAGTGGTATACGTTATTTTACACGTACTGAATTTCATTTTAATGGAAGCTACAAAATGATGATAATATAATAGTATTAATATTATACAAAAAAAAATTAAATATGTACTTACAATATTAATATTTATATTATAATTAAAATCAAATAAACCAAAAAATATTCAATTTGAATAATAAACAATTATATTTTTGTATAAATGGAGGTTTTCTTAGTGTACCACTATTGGTACGTGTACCACACGTGTTGAGAAACGCTGTTATATAGATCGCAAAGACGTTTAGGCGTTTTAAATTTGTTTAACGGGCCAGATTATAAAGGCTATATAACTATGTGATATTATTGTTATATGACTGTCCGCAGCCAATGATTTTATTTTTTTTCCGAAAACGATGAGATATAATAATTATGTTATCATCGCTACACGGTCGTCTCCCTCGACATAGTCCACAGTCGACTGCAGCAGAAAGGACCATTGCGAAATCGACACATTTTTATTGGGATTTCGCAATTTTCTCGTTTATTTGATTTCGACCGTGTGTTCAATATCGAAAATTGATAATCATCGTTAACCGTGACGCATATAGGTACCGAATATCTACCGTGTTCCACGCGTCGACGACGAAGACGACTACGAGGTATCATCATCGCAGATAATATACACACTGCAGCAGCAACTATAATAATATTATAATATGCGTTACTAGTTACTATATACACCTCAAGGTTATTTTCAAAATTAATATTGTTCGCCGACTGGACAGACACATTATATTTATACATAATACGTAGGTACTTACGCCGGTACGTGTATGTAATCATTATTAGCGAAATCTATCAAGTCTGGCTGTTGTTTATAACATAATTATTATTATTACTATTATATCGGATGTTTCGAGTCGGTTTTTTTTCATTTATTTCGTCTTTATATTATTATTATGATATATGAATAAGCAGTTATTATGTCGCTCACACGGGACGACCATACGACACTATATTATTATTGAAAGGTTCTATTATCCAACCACTCCATATTGAAAAATAAAACAATCTTTACAGGTTCCCCAACCCCGTTACACTAGTCGGGACGTCGCTTCGTCAACATTTTGTAGTTAAATCAACGAAACCACCGATTTTCTTCCAAGCGATATCTAACGCGAAAACGTTTAATATTTCTATATATAATATCATATATAACATTGCTGTGACAAAATAAAAGGTTTATATAATCACTGCACTTATCAGGAAAGCTTTGGGGGTTTGAACCAAGTTCACGCATAAATATACTATACGTACTAAATTATATCATGTATCCTCCACTGCGAATGGATTGTCCATCGAATTAGTACACGAATCTGAGGTACTGCATCCACGTCGATCCAACCTAACCGAGATAGGTGTACCCGCGTTTTAAAAAAAAATTAAAAAAGAGTCATCTGTAGTATAATTATTTATTATTGTTTGTTTGACTTACTTGTTGACACACACACACACACACACACACACACACACGGAAACCCACCACCCGCTTGCCGACGTCGAACAACAGAAAACCGGCACGTCCGTCCGCGCCGCGTCCCCCGCGCGCCCATGCCCACGCCGCCGCCCAGCTATATTATAATAACACGGTGACTGAATGCTCGCGCGCGCGCTCCCGTCCGCGACCGACGGCCACTCGCCGGCCGCAGCGGTCGTTAAACGCGCGGCCGTCCGCGTCTTATCTGCCGGGCTCATCGGTTCGCGCGCGTTATTGTCCGGCGACGGCGGCGGCGGCGAATAAAACGTGGTGGTAAATAGTAACGGGGCCGCCGCTGCCGCGAAGAGGACAGTACAATTACAATCGGCCGCCGTGTCCGTCAACGTCCGTCGGCGGCGGCGAGAGGAGAAGAGCGGAAAAAGAAAAATATAAGCACGCCGCCGCCGCATTCGTCGTCGTCGGGTTGTCCGTCAAACGGTCGACGACTGGCCCGCGGCGATCCGGATAGAAGTTTTCGCGCGCAAATTAGCGTATAGCTATACATTATATTTTATATACTTGTATATACAGGGTGTACTAAACATCTGCACGAACATCGGAACATGTGACGTGCATAATATATAATGTAATTCCCGTATAGGTAGATATGCGATGATATTATATGTGTAAAGTCGTCAGACCTCTGCGTGCAGTTACACATTATTTAGAGGATGATTTTTCCAGAGGATAATATATAGCTCTATGATAATACGTATGGAAGATATGGCGGCTACGACGTAGTAATTTGAAAAGTTTAGTGATTTATATTATTAATCCATCAATATTTATAATTTATAAAAATGGTCCAAGCATATAAAATATACTAAAACCATTATTAGATCTATTTTAGATATTTTGAATACCGTTATTGAGAACTATTATAAGTATTTCAATTAGTAAAAAAAGACTACTAGTTCCAATTTTGAATTAGCTGGTAGATACACATCAACCCACCAAAGCAGTAAAAAAGGAGGCTTCTTATTTGAAAAAGCAGTAGTTGGTGTTACCACAGGACATCCTTAATAAGTACCTAATACTATTAATCTCAATCATTTCGACGATTTTTAAAATTATACGGTTTTGAAGTATAAATTAAGAAATTCCAAAAATCAGAATTTGACTAAATGCATAATTAAATTAAAAAATGGGGGTGCGCGTGCTACGTGAATCGTTCTGTATATTGTATAGCTACTCTTTGCGTACCTCTATAATATGATATATTATTGTAAAAATCGATGGTATACGATCCTACGTAAGTATACCTGTACCGCCTATGTGAGCGAAAAAAAAATCGAAATACCGTTCGATGTAAGACGCGTGAAGTCTTTATATATATTGTACTATACGTATATAGGCACTCTATGCGTGTATTGTCGTCGTCGTCGTCGTCGTCGTATATATAGGTATATATATAATATGGTCAAAATAATAAACGGCCTGCCGATAAATCCAAACGAAATCGGATCGTATACGTGCTGTGTGTGAGAGAGGCGTAAAAATTATGTGTATAACACATACCGCGTCGCAGATGTTTTTCCGGATCGATAGGTATCGTCGTCGTCTTCGTCGCGTTTTTTTGCGGTCCTCGACGCGCGCGCCACCGATATATAGACATATCATTTATTTATACATTTTATAGAAATATATAATATATATATATATATTTGTATAAAACGTATACGCGCGGTTTAAAGTGTATATATATATGTATATTATATTGTTTCGCCCACAATAACGATTTATGGATCGATCTGGTTTACGAGCGCCTCGGGCTCGGTACGTACACGTATATATGGGTTCGGGTATGCACCGATAGTTATATACGTATTATACGACGTGGAGGCAGATCCGCATATCTTTCTATACATAGAGCGGCTCGCGTCGGATTCTTCTTCGGCCCGAGGTGTACGCGCGCATAAAAAATATATAGGTATAATACGTATATACAATACCTACCCATACGTACGCATTATATTATATTATAATAATAATAATAATAATAAGTGTATAGGTAGGTACTGCTGCAATACGCACCGTTGGCATATTGTCGTTGTTTTTGTCGTTGTGCAGCGCTTAAACCTATAGCGGCTGCGGTGTGCTGCACCGGCAGCAGTGCAGTTTACTTGCGCAGCGTTTGGATCAAAATATTATACACTGTTGTACACGGTACAGGTGGATAATTATTTAATTATATACGCGAAAATAGTTTTTTTTTTTTAAAACGTAACTATCATCGTCTGTCGAAGATTTTGTAATTATTATTAAAAGATGAAAAAAATCATATACGTTACAGAACGTACTACTCGTCCTGATCTCTCACTATGCATACGGCGTACACACAATATCATAATGTTATAATATGTGGGGGGTATACGCAAGTATCGGTTATATACATTATATTATACACTCGTATGCTGCAGGTTCCAGCTATGGAATATAAGTAGGTACTGCTGCAGAGTGCAGGTTGTATATTATTATAGCCGCGCAGCACTACAGTATAATTCCATACATTGTGTTATAATGATATGCGTTGGACTATACTCGCCATATTAGTTTTTAATTTTATTTCTGTTTTTTTTTTTATATATTATTATTATATTTTTACCGCGAGAAAATGTTCGAAAAACAATTATTTTAGAAAACGATTTTTTGCGTTCGATTCCTTCTCGCGGTATAAAAAAACAATACTGCTGCAGCATCGATTAGAGTGCGCAATAGTATTCCGTTTAAATATATATAATATAACCCGTTAGGTATATTATATGTATTGACATAGGTAACTTGTTTTTGTTTTTTTTTTTTATTTAAAAACAACTGCAGTAATATATATAATACGCTTAGAATAACGTTCGTTTTTTAATTCGTGTTTACCTATATTATATTTTGCCCCTTTGAGAAGTACTTACATGTATACGACGTACGTATACACATTATATAGTTAGGTATACGTACATATTATACTTGGCAAACACGATTTTCAAGCGCAGACGATTAGGTATACACGTCAATAACGGTCGACCGTTAACCATGTCGCAGTCGTTAAAAAATACAATTTACGATGTGCACACGGATAAAACACAAGGTTCTCGTATGCGCGAGCGCGTAAGTATTTGCTAAGAGAAATGGCGAAAAACAAATATAGGTACTTTATTTCTTGTTACGTTATGGAATAGAAAGAAGAGATAGCGTTCCGTGTATAATAACAATATGTAATATAAACGCGAGCGGACGATGTTCGTGAAATAATAATATAATATATAAATATCTCGATTAAGCAAACCGATTATCGTTGTTTTCCGTGCGCACTACTGAACCGCGTGCGCAGCCACTGATGAATTACGGAAGTCGTCCGGCAAACGACCTATGCGGTATATTATATATGTAGGTAACCAACGTAACCGCGTGCACATATTATTATTATACCGCCGGTTATAACTACTGCGGGGGTGGACTGCCGCTGCTGCCGCTGTTGCTGCTGCAGCCGACGAGTGGGCTTTCTTTTATATCGGCTGTAGGTTATAGGTATATTGAATCGTGCATTTTTTTTTTTTTAAATATTATTATCGGTTATACCGTATGACGCAGATAGTCCCGCGGTAGTCCGCGAGTGCAGGGTGCGATGAGTTACATATACCTATACGGTCATACCGCGGTATACCATGGCAATCGTCGGTTCCGACGTGTAATTTTGGTTTGCGCTATGTGCGACGCTCCGATGAAAACGAAAGCCATACGCGTGCACTATAAATTTCTTATCGCGGTCGCGTGTACGACTTACGAGTACGAGACGTATATACGAGCCGAGGACACCCGGACGCGCGAACCTCCCTGTCTACAATATGCAACAGGTCCCCAGCTGCATTGCACATGTATATCATATTATATGTGTGTGTGTGTGTGTGTGTGTGTGTGTGTGTGTGTGCACATTATATATTGAATAGGTATATAGTGCATCGCGATTGCAACGGCAGCGCCACCGCAGACCGCCGGTGGGTGGATACAGTTCTCACGGTTCTGGATTTATGTCCCGGGCAGAAGAACACGACACACGGACGACGACGACGACGACTACGACTACGACGACGACGACGACGCTGCGGGTCGTTATTCATTTTTTTTTTCCCGCACCGCCCCCGATGACCGGCTTGCAGCCGTAGGTCAGATACACGTATAATATTATTATGTACCCGCGTATACGCCTTGTACACATACATATTATTATTTTAATATTATGTGAGGTGGTTTTTTTTTTTTTTTTTTAAATGAGACACTCGTATAATTCTTAGACAATCGTAATGTTTGTATTTTTTCTGATTTGAAGTATTCAAATCGTAACGCTGCCGAACGTTTTTCGAAAATATTGTTTCGCTGGAAAATATGTTAATATATACCTACCTACCTATGTTTTCCGATAAAGATCACTGTCAGTATACCTAAATACTAACTATAATGTTAAATACCTGCATAATATGTATAAATGTATAATGTACAATATGTATCATTTATGGAGTTTCATTGCTTTGAGCCAATTTTTTTTTAAACACTTATTGTTATCTGTAAAAAATGTCGACTGTTGCGTATAAATACTAAATAGTTGAAACGGTATATTATGCATAACATACAATTTTATTATACTAAATGGGTCATTTAACGAGATGTTAGCAAGATCTAGACCCTATGTTTTACGGTACTATTCGACTGGTACATACTTTGTTCACCAAGATTATAAAAAAAATTAAATCATAAGCTCACCACCATCGTATATATTTGATTGAGTTCCTTGCATCGCCATATCCCGTGACACCGTCATAACATGATTTAGTGACACCGGATTCGAATCGAGAACATCATAATTCGGCGCCGGGTTCAGACGCGATTTAGCGGTCAGCACTGCAGTCGCGGAGTCGTTTCCAAAGTTGAGTTCAGCTCAACACTGGACATTTCCCGGTATAGATCGTATGGTTGTGCTGAGTATATAGTGATTGATACCACGATTACAATGGCCTGCAAGTAGATAACCGTGCAGGTTAGTATACAATATATACTACTGTCACGCGGAGAGCCGGGTTCACACTATACCGTGTCGTGTAAAATAATCACACTATATGCTACAGTTACCAAACGATACCGCATAGTTGAATATATTCAACTTTTGACCGCGTGGTTACATTTATGTGCGGAAATGTGATGAATAAATAAAAGTCATATTATGTTGACATCAGGTACAATACTCATATCAATGGTATTGCATTTTGGTATAAACATAAAATCACGAAACGACACGAAAGCCTCGGATTCATAGCTATTTTAGGTACGTCGTATGTCGTGTCATGTCGCGGTCAAATCGTATTGTGATTGGACGTTACTCTCTTGGTATCATATTGTACAATATAACCATGATACAACGGAGAATTGACTATACAGCTCCGTAACTTACGAACCAATATTATTACCTACCATTCGTAACCATATAGTTATCAAACGCCTTCGCGCGACACGACACACTACGTACAGGTACCCGTGAACGGGTCTTAATTATTTCACCGATTGTGTACACGCGCGTACAAAAAATATCATTGATTATAAATATTAGTATTCATAATCAATGGAAATGTTCATGTTAAACTATTTTTTTTTTAGCATTTTTAGTTTTTTAATGCATATTATGTTCTATAAAAATATAAAAAAAATCGTCCGCCGACCGGCAAAACGTTTGAGAAACCAATAACGGGGACGACCGCGCGCGCGAGTTTATAATAATATTGGAAAACCTTGTGCATTGAGTTGGCGCGCGCCTCGCGACACCTTGTACGGCGCGTAAACCGAAACCGAGTAGCGTGCGCGCGCCGACGGTGTACCGCGCGCGGAGATTCGTTATCGCTGCCGCGACGGAATGCGCGAGGACGACACTATATGCAATACCGCTTGTACCGGTGCACCGTCGTGTACGCAAAGTGGTAATATAGGGTTATTCGTCGACGGCTATTTTTTTTTTAAGAGCCATCGGTCGCGCGCGAAATGAATTGCCGAGTCGCGGACATAACAAATATCCGGTGTTGTAAAGTAATCGAATAAAAGTATTCAAATACTTTTATAGTGAGTATTATTAGTATACTAGTAGATACTAGAATACGTATTTTAATTACTTAAAAAAAAAAATACTTCAACAAAGTATGAAATGTACTCATCGATAAGTATCTGTATTTATTTAAAATCAAACGCACTAATCTTCAAAAATACTTAAATAGTAATTTTATTACATTATAGTTATTGCCCTTGATAACCAATCAGTTTGTTATGCAGTACATTATATTTTAGCGAAAATAAAATGATTTCATTCACGCACTCACCCTCCCCAAAAAAACTAAACAAAACACACCACTGCATCGATTACCCCAGAGCTGCAGGTTTCTCCTGCACACGCGTGAGTCACGATAATTATTATTCGTTTAAAAAACCGTTTATACCATATACCTAACATGTGCACGCGCAAGTACCTATGTATAGGAATTAGTATAAGGAACGACACGTCTCGGGAAAAAAAAAAATTTAATACAAAAAGTAATAATAACAATAATCTCAATACGAAATTATAACACCGTGGACCGGTCATCGTAGTACCCGTACTATAATGTTATACCAACTATACGGTATAATAATATTATTGTGTTTACCGCTGTTGTATACCTATAGATAAAATTTTCATAACGTAAGTACGTTCGCGATCGTCGCGTGGTGTACTTACAGCGTATATACATTGATCGCGCGAGTACCTTTGTACGTTCATTATTATTATTATTATTATGATTATTACGCTAATTATATATATAACTCTTTGACACTGGCACCGCTAACCGGTTCGTAGAGAAAAATCTTTTTTTCCCACTAATAGTTTTTATTTTAATTTCAGTTTTATTACTTTTACTGGTTTATATGTCTAATACTAACCTCCTACATCGGTTATTACTTAGTCTTGTAGTGATCCACACCGTGTGTTTTTCTTTCATCTTTAAATTAATATAATATACTGTACAGTATATATACCTGCCTACGACAATTGTCATTACTTCGTTGTACCTTGCAGTGTACACGTACGTATCGTATTATAGGTGTAGTGCACGGTCAATTTTTTGTTTTAATATGTACCAACAGTTTCACGCCCCGTAGTCCGTAAGCAAGTGTTATCCGAGGAAACGTAACAATTATAATATTACCGTCGAAAATATACAAAGTATCGTTTGTATCGATAATATTCGATACATTAATAATAATAATTTATTCAAACAAATAAAACTGACAAAACCACAATAGAAAGTACTGGTATACTTATTGCAGATATTAACAAGCTTAGATATTAGAACATTTTTTAGAATCAACATAATAAAAATACACAAGTAGGTATACAAAAAATAAAATAGTTTTGTATACTCAGTTTATATGTAGGTACATAACATAGTTTATGTGTGGGTTTTAAATCCCTACTAGGGGTGAAAAGAATAAATCGACATTTCCCGAATATTTATTACCTATGTCAAAAGAAATATGGGCCTAGAAATTGGAGGGATTTTTTTTAAAGACTTTGTGATGTGTTTTTGTAGGATGAACACGGAAGTAGAGTAGGGACGTTAAAAGATGATACAAATTCAATCCATAGGGATCATCAATATTACGATTAATTAATTTCAAAGTATTTAGTATAGTACCTATGTCATTTCGGTTGTTGCACGTCTTAGAACCAGAGGAGCGCGTAAGATATTGACAATAATACCTTCGCGTACTGTAGTATATTCTAGATTATACATAAAAATATTTTCGAAAAAAATAACGACGAATAAAACCATACATTTTTATCAGACTATTAATAAAATATATATTGCAATATTATGTGTACCTATATATTACAATAATGTGGTCAGTGATGGTCACGTACGAGTATATAATAATATACACACATGCATATTATTATAGTAATATATAGTGTAGTAAACGACCGATTTAATCTTTTTTATCTAAATAATAATTTAATATACCGATCGGGTGTGCGTGACAAATGTTGACTTATAATAATAATATATTATGTAACGTCTCTAAACGGTTCGCGTGAAATGATTATTACATCGACATCGGTCGAAACTGAACACCCAATTATCGTCGTTTTAATTTTGTTACCTACATTAACCGCGGTTTGTCGTCCGCGGTCGTACAGTGAAGCTGCTCGGGGAGCGGTAAGGCGGCGGTGTACATATTATAATAATATATTATACACATAATATGTTATATTATATCGTTTCAAACGAGAGCCTCGTGGTCATTTGTTTTCGTTGTGTTTATAATATAATATATATCAAGGTACGTCTGTACGAGGCGGTGGCGGTGGTTGTTAAAATGTTTTCCGCCGATCCTTCACTCGGGTCATAAATCGTCCGAACATGAGCTAAACTCATCATCGCGCGCGCTCATTAAAAAAAAAAAAAAAAACAAAAAACAAAAAACAAAGACTAATAACGAACAGTGGATAAAAATATAAAACAAATACAGACCGAGATATACGTTTATGCCGAGCGATAGAGAAGGAGAGAGAGACAATCGCCGTATAAGAGTAAAATCTGTTTGCAATAAACTACACGTTAATGGGTTGGCAATTAAACGGACCTTTTTCTAAAAGGGGTCACCTGCGGTACGACCCCGGAGGTGTTTTCCTCCGCAACACGCGCGCGCTCCGTGTGATTTACGGGTATTGTCCGGGGCCGAGTCCCGCTGCGGGGCGCAAACCAACTGTTATTGGCCGATTTATATATTATGTTGTGTTAGCTCAGCGCCGTAATAATATAATAATAATAATAATAATAATATGTAGTTCAAAGTTCGCGGGCACGCGACTATTACAATTATTATATTATTATACTTATGCGTGTATATATATGCACGTTTTACCTCCATGCCCATGTGATAATATATTATAATATTATTATTATTATTAATAAATAAATAAATTACGTGTACGAGTGTATTATAATAACAGCGATAATGTGTTATGTGTACGAGAGGCGCTCTGCTTATTATTATTATTATCGTCGTCGTCGCTATATAATACACGCGCGGCCGCCCCGAGTGACGCGCTGGCGACCATCAATCATAATAATAATAATATTATAATATTATGTGCGCGGCCGCGACGTCAAAACGTCGTCGTCGTCACCACCGCCGCCGCCGCCGAGGCGCGCGTGCTCGCTATATTACAATGATATTAATATTATTATTATACTCCGTCTATAATGATATAGGTAGTAATAGTAATAATATATTTATACTTTTGGCCGGCTAATTCGGTAGAGATTATTATCCGTCCGGTCGTACACGTACACGAGCGAGAAAACAATCCGGCCCCACGTCGAATTTGACATTCGGTCCGCGGTGTGTGTGTGTGTAATATTAAAATATCAGCTGTACCGCGTGACACTGCGACCGACCGATGACCGGACACGAGCTTTATCATAATAATAATAATAATACAGTAACGTCAATATACGATATTTCATTATAAATCTTCAGTGGTGGTTCTCATCCTCAACGGGTGTGTCGCCGATAAAAAAAAAATGTTTGCTTCCATTGCAGTATAATATACGTCTTCGGGGTATTAATGTATGATGTTGGCGTCATGACGTGATGGTAAAAGCCACAAAAGGATAAATAACAATTGTGAAGATAGTCATAGTCTCGTCAAGCCGAATTAACATTTAGGTTTATAAGTTTTAATTTTTCAAAAATCCTTTAATTACTTGTGTGACACTATAACTATAATATATAGATATCATTGATCACTGTTTTAATACAACCCTCAAAGTCATATAGTTTTATTCAGTTTAACATATTATTATACTATTTAGGGTTTATTGCATATCGTTTTTAAATAGTTAATTTTTGGTTTAAATTTTAAAATTAGGTGCGTCTAAAATATACAATTCTTAATTGAAATTGTATAATAGAACTGGTAAGTTTGGTAAAAATTATAGGTATGTACCTATACCAAGTTTGCGGTAACACTGTTACCATGATTGCGTGTTAAACAAAATATCTCCCCTATATTATCCATTTTTTTAACTAAATATCAATAAGAGATGTATATGATACAATTTTTTTAAATTTTTTATCAGTACTAATACTAATTCTATAATGTATATACACATATATATATATATATATTTGTATTATTTTACATTGGATAAGAATTAAAAATTTTCAAAGTACCTATTCACAAAATATGAAATCTTGCATTATTGTGCATACAAGAACATAATTTTACATAATTTTTTAAACAAAAGATCGTTACCAAGTAAAACGCAATATACTACTTAGTGCATTTATATTATTATTATAAGTAGTTGGTCACTGGTGTTTGTTTAGTTAGTTTAATTCTCAAATGTATTAATTATTGTATGCAAACACACATACCTACATTTCAAATATATTATATTTTATGTTGGAAAATCATAAATCAAAAGTTAAATAATATAAAAGGCCCTAAGAAGTACGTCGCTCCTGCACGATTCCCCACATAACTGATATAACCTTATAAGATGGCATAAAACATAACCGTATTATAGACCTATAACCTTATAGACGACTTCCGGTGACGGGCGACTATCATCATATCTGTGGTGGACACGCGTCGCGGCTAACTTAAACGCTTAAAGATGTAGGTTATTCTACTATTGAGAGCATTGAAACGAAATCCATAAAATGATATTAAAGACGTAATTTTATTTATTTCTACTTTAAACTTTAGGATTGGTATACCTATACCTATTGTGATAACGTAGTGTATACATCATATACATACTATTGTATCGTTGTATAATTGTATTGTAATTGTTTAGCGCACAATTTGCTATGCAGCAGCCACCACCTTCACCGTAAAGTGGGGGCAGGGGGCAATAGATACGTACCGCAAGTACGTCTTACGCTACCCTTAGTGTCTTGCTAAAGTATTTATTATATTTTTTCGCCGTCGTTCGTTATTTCCACCCACTATATAATATACACTTATTTCGGACATATATTATTATTTACATATTTCGGAAAACTTGGGGCGTGGTTGAGGCGTTGTCTGTGGGTCATCGCTACGGTATTCGATGGTTCGAAAAATCGCTCCCCCAAAACCCGCGGATGATAATAATATTATTATTATGTAGCAATGTCAGCAAAAGTTTCCGATGTGAGCGGCGCGATCATCGTCGAATAGCTTTGCGTAGTATAATATTATATAGGTACTATGTCATAGGTGTACTATTTACAGATGACGGGGACGAGGTTGCCGCGGCGAATACAGAGTAGGTACAGATTGTAGGTATACGTTTAATACGAAATTTGTACATGGTAAAACGTTTTTTTCCGCGTACACCGCGCGTGTGTCTCATGATGCCGGCATTCGTCCCGTATAACCATGTATATATATATATAGATAAAGCGTATACCGGTACGGTAACGTAAAGAAACGGAGGAGTAAAATAAAAAAACGGCAAATATATATTATTATAAAAATACGAAAACACGGGTCTGGCTGGCGCAATTCCAACGATATACCTACCTAATATGTTGTAGGTATACGTTCGCTCGTCAATAAGGTGTCCGCCGCCGCAAGTGTGTATAAAATAGTATAATATAGGTAGGTACCGCACATATTTTTTTTTCGATCCGGTTTGGATATTTTTTTCGCTTTCCGCCGTCGTAGAAATTCAAACTGTATATTATAATATAACGCGCGGTAAACGTTTTATAAAATATAGATATATGAATATGACGTAGGAAGTGTCGGTCTGCAGGCCCACCCGTCTGCCCGGCGGCGATTGCCGTGGGCCCAAGGATATTTGTCAAGATTGGGAGCTCACAGCCAAACGGGAAAATGTATATATAGCATTTAAATCACGCTTCTTATCAGTCGCTAGTGGGTCATTTCGAATAATTTTTCAACTATAACGACAACGGCGTCTGGTTTATCCGACACATTGTGAATATTTTATATAGCATTCAAATAAGTTATTATACTTAATACTTATGTGCACACCTCACACGAGTGAAGAAATATTTTTAAAGCTTAACATTTTCAAAACTTAAACTATATGCATACCTATAGGTAGCTGATCTTCGACAAGCCAACGATATCTGCGGGGTCCTTTAACTTGTCTTCTTTAACAAGAAGTTGCAATATTTAAACAAAGATGAAATTATTAATGTGTGAGGATCGCCCAGTGAAAAATTAATAAACTATCACTAATTATAATAATAATTTATCGTTTACATAGGTACCTGATTAATTTTTGTTGATTGAATTGTGTTTTTTATTTTACGTGTACAGATCGTAAAATAAACATGTAAACCATTGTTGATGATAATTTTTTTTTCATAATAACATAATTTTCTTGAAACTTTTATAAAAAACATTTTTTTTTTTTTTATTTAAGTTAGTATGGGGCGTCGTCTAATCCCATTAAAAATTACTGGGCCTGCAGGGGCTCAATCATGAACCAGACCGACACTGTGTATACTAGGCATAGAATAATATAAAACCTAGGTACAGCAGTCACCGGATGAAAAAGAAACAAAAATGCTTTAGTCCAAAAAACATCGTTTTCGGCGGCCCGGATTGACGATAATAATATTATACCTACTTAACTCAATCGATACATCGGATCTATTCTGTTGATTTATCGCGTGCTCGCCGATATCGGAAAGCAACGTAAACGTAATATAATCTCATTACGTGGGTGGGGACTGTTTGCGCGGGGGACGACGATTAAAAATGCGATAGATCTGTGTGCGCGATACCGTTCCTCGATCGCGTATATATTATTCTTTCTCGTCATACATTTTCTCGCTTAAATTATCCCCCCCCCCACCCCCTAGAGGCCCGGGGGACGCGAGCCCGTCTTTTACCGTCGCGTCGTTTGCATATTATTATGATTTAAAGTATTTTATAATATATATTATCGTGATAATTAATACCGCACATATTGTGATTATTACTATTACTATTATTATATATAGGTATAATAGGTATAGGATATAATATTATTGTAATTATTTCCGCAGCGACATGCAGGAAATCCCCCAAGAGAAAATAATGGTTCTGGCAGCGCGCGCGCGCATCGTACGCACACGTATTATAATATTATTAACCGTACGTACCAGCTACACGGTATACGGGTAGTGTACGATATAATATACAATATTATAATATATACCTACGCCGCTCGGTATACGACGAAAGTGGTCTGACCGCTTCAATTCACCTCCGCCGTCGTTCAACCTGTCAAGTCTACATCCTAACCGTACCTATATATACACCATATATTATAACGTATTATCGTACTTGTATATACATAGGTATATATTATAATATTATGTAGGTACGAAGATGATCCGAAAATGAGACGTCTCCGCGACGAGACTATATATAATATGTACGCTTCTTAAGGACCATGTAAACCGTTGGATGCTGTTATATTAAATATATAATATATATATATATATATATATGTAGGTACACGCTCGTCGGTCTTCGAATTATTTAAGTGTACACACACACACGCATAAATATTACCTTTACCTATATATATATATACACACGATTTTGAAGTCCTCCCGGTATAACACTATATAAACGCTATAAAAAATTAACGGGTTCTTTTTCTTCTTTTTTCATAATCTTATGTGTGATCTTCGGGTCTTAAAAACGTATTTGCGTAGAACGGTTAACACTTCTTAAGCATAAATGTACCGTACGCGAGTCGATAAATATTATTAAATTATTACGCAACTCACAGACGTCTTCATCGATATCATAAACATCAGTCGAAAATATATTATATTAATAGATAGATCCTACGCACTAAACGTTTACAAGACGTTTGCTGCAGTTTTGTTTAGTAATATTGTGTATTAAATTTAGGATATTATAAAAAAAAAAAAAAACGTTTTGCGCATACAGCGCGCACCCCAAGTGCGACTTGTAGCTGTTTAACTCCTCTAAAATCGTCTGGCGAGTTCATAATATAGAAATGATTATTTTATGTTTCTATACAGATACCTACGACCTACCTACGTATTATGATTAGTTATAGCTGTATTTAATAACTATGTACAACGTAGATAGGATGCAGGTACGTACCTACCGGAATCGATATTTTCGTTTTTATTTTTGTTTTATAAAAAAACTATTAACAAATATTAATACGTTATCATGTACATAATAATATAATGAATATCCGTGCTTTTTTTTGTTTTGTTTATAAATAGACAATAAGCGATGCTTTTAGGCTGTCTATAACTATACAGTATACGGATATAATATTATACGCATTAGGTATATTGTGATCTTGACTATTTTAACAAGATATTAATATGAGTTATTCATAGTTTATGGGGAAGATAGATTAATAATTATAAACAAATGATTAGTTGTTGACAGTTAATTAACAAATAAGATCAAATAATATAAGAACTAATGAACAATATTTGTATAAGAACGTTATTGTAATAATACTAATAATAATAATATACCGGTAATAATATGTTGGTTAGTTTGTTGATGAAAACCATAGCACGCTACTCGATATTTTTCGTCTGCAAGGAAAATCTATAAAACATAAATATGTTTTTGTTAATAAATAACTATGACAACAAAAACGACTATTTTTGCGAAAACGTTTAGAAAAATAAAATATCAGTACCCAGCCCAAAAACATATTATTTATGCTAAAATAAATAATAAAAATAATAATAATAATGTTGTTTTATTTGAGGAAGCCAACGCTAAATATAAGAAGGCCGTGTGAGAACGACCCCGTTTTAATTGAATTTGTGGTGGATGTACGTATAGAATGATAACCATGGACTTTTTTTGGCATAAGCTTAAGGTTACAGGGACATAGAAATCTAAGAGAAAATTTAGCTCATTAAACCTTTTTATTCCATATTTGCATTAAAAAAAATGTAAGGACTGAATATCAACCTTATGAATTATAATTTTTTGTGTTATTTCTAACTCACTTTAGCCATTAGTATCATGTATCATTGTACCAACTAAGTCTGGTCAAAGCTCGTTTTGTGATTTTTTTTTGAACAGGATATATCATATTTATGTATATATACCTACTGATTACTTATAAATTATAATAAAATGATTTTAAAAAAAAGTAAAACTAAATGCCTCTGAATTTGTGATTTATGGTAAATTGTAATAGTCCACTAAATCTCTATTGACTATTCTTAAATCATTACCTATAGAAAATTTCAATTAATAAAAATAAAAATCATAAAACTTAGTTGCTTGAACCTAAAAAAATACTAGACAGTAACGATGTAGAGGATTTCGATTATCGTTTAATATCCATGTTTATGCATATTGGTCTGCAATCTGCATCAAGTAAACATAACAAAACATATACAATTAAACCAATTGGAGGAGCAGTCTACAATTTTCAAAGTATTTTTATAAGTACAGTCGTGTATCTTTTAAGTAAATATTAATAGTATTAATTTTTTTAATATAGAAGACTTGTACATGTTCATAAGAATCTCGCTGATCTTGCTAAGAGTATAATTTTTTGGAAAGTTTCTTATATAAAATCGGTTTACATAAAAAAAAAAAATAAAATAATGAATAAGTTGTAAGTCAATATAAATGTATAGGCTATCCCCAGACTCCAGAGTATGTAAACTGCACGCATGTGATGACAGCTTATCAATTTATACAGCCGTGATTGATAGGGACTGATTCTCAGATAACAATTATAGTTTTAATTGCAGATATTGAAAATATACTTATCAATTATTATTTTATAATTTCAAATATAAATTGTCATAAGTTGTCTGAAGCAAGAACAGAATAGATACCCTTAGCCATTATTACTGCTTTCGAACGGACCCTATAAATAATAGAAGAATTATAATCCTCATTCCTCCTGCAGAAATACGTACATTGTTTTGATAATGTCGTGGAATTAAATCCATTTTGTCTCATGTCAATTATAGTATACAGCATGACACTCATTTCTATATACTATAATAATATAATAAGCACTTTCGATTCATATCGACACAGAATTTCGATTCTGTCGACAAAAATGTTGTCCTTGACCGGGACATTCGACGACCATGGATAGGCGCAAATGTCTAGGTGACCCCATGCTACTACGGCTCGTATACCTACCGTATACGGTTAGATATTGAATTGTAAACAAATTAAACAACACGAAAATACACACATCGCATGACCTACAGACAATTATAGTGTGTTAACGTGCACGTAGGTACCTATATGGATGGTAATTTACATAAAAATTCATACTTTTGATATTTTTTTTTATTTATATTATTATTATTTTGTGTTTAACATGGGAAATTACTTTTTTTTTTCAGTCGCTCAGCGGGTTCTTGATGATGATGACCCAAAACGGCAAGCTCCTATACATATCGGATAACGCCGCCGAATACTTGGGCCACTCGATGGTGAGTACCTACCTGTGTAATATGTGCCTAAATTGTGCATATTATAATATTATTACTATATACGTAATATAATCTATATACAATATATGTATGTAAGTCGCAATGCTGTGGTGAATATATTATATATATATATAGAGGTCCATTATTATATTATTGTTACACGCAAGCTCTATATTATTAATACTTTACGCGACTTTCTCCCTCGGTTATAGCCAAACTAGAAACTCTAGATTTTGCAAATGGGACCAATCATATCTATATCTGTTATATATCCATATTATAATATATGTGTGTCTTTCACAACACTATTGACCTTTTGGGTTCAAACCGATATTATAATATACCTATACGCATATACCTACATAATGCATACCTATATAGTATAGCCGTATAGGTATAAACGAAAAGGAAAAAAAATCAATTACCTAATTTCTAGACCGGTCCGATTTCCATGTCCGTACGCATTTAAAAAAATATTAAGAACGAGAACTATACAATAATTATGATTTGAAAAAAGAAAAAAAATATTGGAAAACGGGTTTTGTGGTCACTGCGAGCCCGTAGGCTTTGCCCGGACGCCCACGCCTTTCACCCGGGCGTACGTACGCGCGTATTAACCGTACATGTGTCGCTGGTTTCGAGATACCAAAACTGCAGCAACTTTCCGGAATAATAATAATATATATTAATGTGCTTTTTTTTTTTACTGTCCGTCTCCGTCTCCGTTGATTCCGTTCGCTCAGTGCTTCTCGCTCGCTCGCTCACCTCTATTACGACTGTTAATGGAAAAACGGGTATCGATAATTTATTACTGGTAATTTACCAACGGTATTTTTTTTTTATAAATATATTTTATCTTTTTGTTTTCACACTGCAAGTATATTATCTTGTTCGCAATGGCAGCGCAGCAACGCGCGTCCGCGGCGCACAAAGTGCGAACGATGACGAAGTAATATTTATAATTTATTTTGACCAACGAGACACACGCACACACACACACACGAGTATCTTTCTATTCATATATATGTCTATACTTAATATGTTTGGAATCTGGCGGTTACGCTGTATAATACATACCAAATATACGTACCTATGTAACGAAATGAAAACTCTAAGGAACGCTTGTGTGCAGTACTGCAGTGCGTATTATTATTATAATAATTATTGTCGGCAGGAAAATCGTCGGTGTAAACCATGCGATGTGAGGCGGTATGTGAGTGAAAAGGAAGTAATAATAAAATTGTATATTAATATCTGCGCGAGTGATTATGGTAATGTGCCGCGAGATGGAATCGTTCAATCTATTTGGATATAATATATTGTTTCAAAGGTTTGCACAACATCGCGGGTCTTTAGGACCACGGACTATCATAGAAATTCAATTTCGTTTTACTGTTAGGAGGTACGAGTGGTATGCTTAAAAAACGATACACCACAGTTCAGTAACTCGAACAATTGTTTTTAAATGACCGCCCACGTGAAAATCCAAAACCGCCATCGGGTTTCGAATAGTTATGTTATATATAATAACGGGTGCGAGCAGCACTATCTGAGATTGAATATCAATAGTCGAAAAATATGCGGCTTACCACCGCAGCAGTACAACAGCGACCTTACGTCATATACCTATACATACACATAATGTATGGCGATTTCGATGTTTCGCAGGGAGAGCATCATCGACGCTGCTCAGCGGCTGTACCTATACGGTACACAATATATATATATATATATATATTTCTATATGGGTACAGAGCATATTATAGTGAGATATTGTTAAAATTTTCAATTAGCATAATAATATCGAACGTCGGAATCTTATTAGGTTGGTGAAAGTTAATTCGTTTTTGTTTTTTTATATATATATACATATTCTTGATTCTCCGCGAAGCCTATATGAAAAACCACTAAACATTGATTGGGCACTACTTAGAGGATATTAATCCGAAGGCAACCGAAAAACCTGAAGCGTGTTCTCCGTTCACTCCTACACGCGCCCGCGTTCGGCCTACTCTTCGATCCTACCGTAAACCGCACGCGCCGACCGACCGAATCGCCTACAGATATAATAATAATATAAATACGCGCGTGCGTAAGTTTTTTTTTTACATAATATATAATATTATATAGGTAACTACTAATAAATTGTTCGTAAAAAACTTTTGGACGAGGTATAATAAAAATCGGCGCGGCCCTTGCCCACTGTCCAACGATGGTGCGCAAATAAAATATTGTTATTATTAAGTTTAGCGTTAAATCCGTTTCAAATCTGAAACAATGACTCTTGACATGGGGGAGCAAAGGTACGAAACGCGGAATATATTATTATTTATTACATTGGCACCAGAAATGGACATCGTACTCCTGCACTAAACAAAAGCTAAACAACCGCACATCAAACATAACACCGACAATTGGACATTCCCTATCGAAATATCTAGATGACAATCTCAAGTTATCTTAATAAGACTCAGAATCAAACACACTCATATCTTCCACATTTTCTAAGTGGCTAAGGAAAAACCCCAATAAGCACGGTCTACGAGGACCAAGTCATCATCAAACACATCCTCACCAAACGCCGTATAACATACAACAACACCAGAACAATCTCCAACCTGCCCGAATCATTAGCTGAAATCTATACACATAAAATCCAAATACCACTGAGTCACTGATCGCTGTAACTCAAAAACTACACATCGTACGAACTTGAAATTTTGAATAAAGGTTTTTCTCATATTTTCACCGTGCAATAAGAAAGGATTTGCCGAATTTCACATTTTAAAGAGATGCTCAAACAGGGATCTTGAGGTTCACGATGGAAATTCGATATTTTATTTTTATTTATTTTATAAATAGTTGCCATTGGTTACAGTCAACAGTAGAAATTAGTATTTATTTATTATTGATTGCCATTCATTCATCAAATCGAGTTATTGAACTTTGCCCGTGATCCGACGTAGTCGGATTGCTTACTATAGGGTGGCGAAGTTGCACTTACTGCAGTGAGTACTACCTAGTACTACATAATCATCCTCAGTGAATATACAATATCATTGAATTGAACACAACAGCCATATTTTAAACCAAGATTAAAAAAAAAAATTGAATAAATATAGGCGATAAACTATTTGTAAACCCAATGACCTATGTGTAGCCGCGAGTATATTTCTTTTGATAAAAAAATAAATTAATAATTACATCATTTTATGGAAAACTTGTGTGTGAGTGTGTGTGTAATGGCATGGAAAAGTGGCACATACCATAAAATACTTAGCTGTATATGATAAATATATGCGTGGAATCAGTCGACTTAACGTATGTGTTTTATCATATATATGTATTATATGTTTCCAGTGTTATGAATTATGTGGAAAGATGTGTGCGCACGTGCAGTACGATATAATATATAATATGATATACGAAAATGCATCTAGAAAAATATATTATGTTTTAATAGCAGACACGCAATAGCTACAGTACGTATATAATAATATAATATACGACGACGACGACGCAGTTTTTTTTATTTTATCGTTATTAATCCATCCGAACGTTTCCGAGGGGCTTAACGCCGCCCTCTTGTTATCGCACCTCTCTCACACACACACACACACACACACACACACACACACACACACACCTACTTAACGAGAAAAGCCGGTAACGCGCACTGGCACGATCACCTTCGATAATAATATTATTATCGACCGCGTAGTCGCGCGTATACGTCTCGCACGGTCCGTGTGTTCCGTGGAAGCGATATATCTAAATATATACCTATAGGTGCGATGGTGTGTGTGTTCCTCTTTTTGGTGATTCATCCAATCGACTAAGAGTTTCGTTTTGTTGTTGTAGTTTTTTATTTTATTTTCCACCGTGATAACGTCTATATACGGCGAAGGAATGCAACCGCTGCAGTGGTCTTCGAAAATGTATTATAAATAATATTATAATATTATAATATGACCATTGACCCATTTCTCTCCGAGCCGTTTTCCCCATTTTTTCGAGACTAATATTATCATCGATAAACGCGTACCTATATATGACGTTATTGTGATATTATATCGAGCGCGTACCCCCATTTTCTAGTACCTTCATTAAAATATGTTTCATAACACGCTATAATGGTATTGTGCGCATGCGTTTAATTAATATTATATTACATATTAGCATATATTATTAGATTCGCGATAAGAGGAATATAATATTATGTTTAGGTAGGCAGGTCGCACCAGGTATATGGTACCTACCTAAATCACAGTAGGTATACGACGATAAGCTGCGCCGCAAAAATTTCATGTGCCATAAAAATAATGTAATTTCTTACCATTAAATGATAGTAAATTCTATTATCTCGCATGATCTACATTTAAAACAGCAGTAAAAAATAATTTGTTTAACGACTATTAATTCGCATTTGTAGGTCATGCTGCGTATATACTATACATATTACCTATATGCACATATGTTCCACTGGTATATGTATGTAATATTATATTTATAGTGTTTTCTTGGACCATGCCAAGGGCGAACGGTTATTCAGCTAAAAATTGTGAGCAAATTGCGTACTATTATGTATATTTAAACATAAACATATATATATATATATATACATGGACGTGCGCAGTATATGTACCAACGTTTAAGTTATTGATTATACGTTGGACAGTATGGACACCTTATGGTATTTACGGTACAAATGCAACAGGCTGCACATGTATGTGTAGTGCGTACAAATTATGTATACATACAGGGTGCTTCGCCGTGTACGTCCTCGTAGATATCCACCCACATTCTACATAATTAACCGTTAGTTATAAATTATAACTTAAGCTTTATGCTTATTCGAACATACTAAACGGAAATCAATAATTCGACTTTAATAACATTTACATAAATTAATTCAATAAATCAGCTTTCTAATATTTTTGAAGTAACTCGTAAATATGAATTAATTTTATATTAGATAAATCAACAATGCACTATAATTTATAAGGACTGTGGACATATATTACAATACAAACATTTAAAAAACATACGGTTAATCAGAAAAAATAGTATTATAATGACGGAGAAAAACACCACGATCCTGCAGTGAACAATAAAAATGCACATAATACTACTACTACTACTTATAATAAACGGGTAAATAAACCAATATTTCATATACCTAAAACAGTTTCTGCCATCAGATCAATACTTATATATATGATGTGTAACCTGCAGTGCCCGAGTATTTTTTACGACGTTCGCACGTCATAGCGTTTGATGAACGGAACAGCATCGTATTATATTATGACATTATATTGCTTACTATAAATATAGAATTATAAGTTTGAAATACCTACCAAGAGAACTGATCGATCAAATCGAGTTTCGTGAATTTGTCGTTGATCATTGTTACCATCATATATATTATAATATAATATATACAATTTATAATATTATACATTACACTGCAGTGCTGATCGATACGTACAGTTCACAATGATTTCGTACATTTCATTCTTACAATAATAATATATCGTTCGTTTTTTAACGGTTGTTTCTTATTCCGATTAGAAAGTAAAAGACTTTAACGCACAGTTCGACGATTTTGTACATTTTTGTGTTACATGATGACGACGTTTTCGTGAGATACAGCGAAAGCCAAACGCGGTCAAAGTTTCGTCGGCTGCAGGAAAAGAGCGCTGCCATCTGATAAGGTTCATTAGGCCGGCGCGACGTTATTCCTTATACATGTATATATATATAATATATTATACATATATGTGTTCGAGCGTCGCTATTGAAACCGAACATTGGCGCAACGGTCGATTAACGACATTTATTGATTTCCTACCCATAAATCGTCGCTCAACAATATACGTATATAACGCGTACCCATAATATGGTACATTATATTATACAGTGTGTGCGCCTTATCGCCGTACAGCCATCTTTCTTTTTTTTTAATGCGCATTTTTTACATCTCCTACAAGGACCGCCACCGCGTTCTCAATGGCGCGCGCAAAAAAATTGTATCTTTCCCGCGAACTCTATGGATTAGAAGAGTCCTTTCACTTCCCCGCTACCTCCCCCACACGCATAATATTATACTGCACAACTGAATTACAATATAATATATACTATATTATATTATATTAGATATATTATATTTACCAAGTCTTATATAATGTGTATGCACATACCAAACGTCCAAACACCTCTTCTGACTTTTAATTTTTCATCACGAGCAAGCGATTATCTTCGAACATTTAAATTAACTTGAGTGCCCATATGTACGGTACCAATACGTTGGTACCTATGTAAAAGTTTTTCTGAGAATTTTTACGCTTAAAATGTATAGAATCTTTGATAATTTAATTACAGTGATTTTGTGTTTAGATAACACGGTAAACAAACTATAAGAACGCAAAATTTGACCGTTTTGTCATACTATTTTCGAAATGTTTCATTATACTTCCACCCAACCAGGTGGTATGAATTATCTTCTATATTATGTAGAGACCTATAGTCACATCGCACACCTATAATACCAGTGTACACTGTACATACTGCAATACTGCATGGTTATCCGAATGTTACGATGCACATTAAAATGGTATAGATTGCATAAAAATTACATACCTATACAGTATACATGATGACTAGACACATTATGATTATTCAACCAATTTTGCGGTGAAACAAATTATTTGACCTGTACTTGTAACTGGATGATCCAAATGACGTAAGATACTCATTATTTCTCAAACTATAAACGTTTTTGAAAATAAGCTGGTAAAAACACATTTTTTCTAAAAAAATGTATATTTTACTATTTGTTATCATTTTTTATTTTTTTTTAGAAATATCTTTTGGGGTGTAGTTACTTACTTTGATGTATAAAAATCAAATTTAGGACTAGTAGTTTATAAGTTATAACTTATAACTGCTGTAATAAGTAATTAAAATGTTGATGAGTGGATTGGAGAAGTTCGGGAATACTCCAATAAATGTAGGTCCATTAGAGTAATCTCCAATCACCTCATCTAAATTTTAAACACTCATGAGTAATAACAACTAAGTACTTGTCCGAAATTTGATTTTCATAGATCGAAATACTCTTAATAATATTTTGCTTAGAAGGAATTTGAATCTAAAAATATATGTTGTCGTTTAAAAAAATAATAGCGATAAAATATAATATTTAAAAACATTAATTTTTTTCCGAAAACGATGGTGTTTTCTGAAATAATGACGACAACGTCAGTACTGCTGGCGGTTTGCGAGTCTTTTTTGTTGCTATCGCGAAATCGTAATATTATTATCTGCCAGCGGGTTGAGCAGCGTCCTCGACGTACCGAGTCTGAAGTAACGTGCGGTTGCAAATTTCGGTAACCCGACGCGGCGACGCATATAGTGTTATTATACGCTGGACGGACTGTCATTCTACTGTATACGACAACTACCAGTGAAGAATACGAATTGCCAGTTTACGGCGACGTTCTCACCGCGGTAAGTATATTATGAAATATTATGCGTATACTTCAAGAACGGCGGGTATACGCAACGTCCTTTGTCGGCACAGCATGTAGGCATAGGTTGAGTTTGGAGATATCTACCTATGTGTATTAACCTGAAACAGTACTACGGTCGTATTATCATTTTAGAATTTTAGATTATAATATTATACGTACCTATTACCTACTTGACTGTGTGTATGTGTGGTTTGTGTGTGTATAGCACGCGATAACGTGTAAAAACCAAAGCGGTACCTTAGACCGCGAGTACGTGATCGGACGCTAACAAGACGAATTCCCGCTGCAGTCAAAGGTTATAAATATTATATTGTGTGCCTATATTGTTTTGCACGGACAGGCAGCGTTGTCGATGATGATCTTGCCGCCGCCGTTCGTCTCGAAAAACCCGCTCCATCGGTATCCTTGTTGGTGTGCGGTGGTCGAAAATTATTATTATTTCGTTTTCTTCTAATTGATCGTTTATCGTAAAAATTAACATCGAAACTGGTTTAGTTATTATAATATTATTATTATTATTATTACATTGCCATTATTTTTATTATTATTGCTATTTTTATGACTATTATTATAACTGGCATCGGCGGCATACGATCGTTATAAACAGGGGAGGAGGAGTTTGTAGAGTGCCGTACTCCTAAAGGAAGCGTCTTTAAAGTCTGGTTTTATTCGGATGTTCTCGCTGCTGCAGCAGTATAATAATAATAATAATAATGTGTGTATTTATTATACTCACATTAACTATATGTATATTTATATATTTTTATACAATATCTGTGACCGTGGTAACATAATATGATAAATTATTATTTATACGTTTAATAATCCTAATTAGATTTATGCCTATTGGCGAGCGGAAACAGTTCACACCGATGTTTTGAATTAGATGCTCTCGCGAGTAAACATAGTTATTAAATACGTTTTCCTCGCCATTAAAAATAAATACAATAACTCTTTATATTTTTCAAGAGGATGCTCACACACATATATTATATAACTCTATGCGTGTCTGTCAGCGTGTCTTCTACTCGGCATCTATAAAAGTTTAAATAAGTAGGTACGCCATAGTTATTAAGTTATTATTATATATTATAAAACCTGTCATCCCTTCGTTCTATAAATAATATTGATAGTCGTCTATTCGTCCTCCAATAAATTGAATATATTATTGATACATCGAGTATCGATGGTTTATTGTACGGCGGACACATGATTCGGCCACTCGGGAAATGTCAGAAAATTCTAATTTTCCCGCATATATATTATGATGTGATACGATATTATTATACGCGACTTGAGCACGCGTGGAATATCAAAAATAGTTATTCGAAAGATAGGTACCTATAGGTACACTTACACAATTTATTATTACATTGTTAACTCAGTTATAGGATATTGTCGAGACCGTTTTTCATTGACTTGTTCTGATAACGTTCTCTCGTACGTATTAAATAACACCATGTGTACAATATATAACGCAGAGACAATACTATATAATACCGCAGACTAGACGCATATAATATGTAACCCGCGAGTTCAAGTATAAACTTTGATAAATATTCAAACAATAGAAAACAATCGAGTACATTTTTTTCCACGTATGCAAAAAAAATCTGCATTCAGTGCAGCATATATCACTAATGCGAAGATGAATTCGCGTCGTGGCTTTCTTTGGCAAATGAACCCATACGAGGAACGTGTACGGTGTAGGTACCTACCTATATGCGCACTATGCATTGTTCGACTCCTACTGGTTTATTTTTTCATCTTGTTGTTGTTATTATTTTTTTCTCTTCTTATTTTTATTCTTCATCTCCTCTCTTCTACCGCTTCTTTTTTTTTCACTTCTGCTGCAGAATTTATCGGGAAACGTTGTTCGACCGATCTTCGCCACGGCCATTTTCCTATATTGTTCAATATATCCATACATAAATCCGCTAATGAGGTTAATTAAGCCGTCTAGCCTCCGGACGGCCACGCTGCGGTGTGGAATGGGGTAGGAAATCGAAAAGGCCCCTCATCAGATAGAGATCGACGAGACGACAAGGTACAAATAATACGAGTCGGCCGCGAAAAAAAAAAGGTAGGTAGATACCCGTTCGGCGTACGATAGAGGAACACGGGTAAAATAAAAATAAAAACAAAACAAAAAAATGAATAAAAAAAAAGTAACCAGATCATGAGAAACTAGAGATTTCCCATCGAGATAAAAGGCGTTTTTCCAACAGTCGCGCCGGGCACGTTCTGACCATGATTACGTGAAGGCAACCCCTCTACCGCTCCTATATAATATAATATAGGTGTGTGTATATATATATATATATACGTATAATATGTGGATTATTATAAACTACCGAGCCAATTTAACGCGAGCAAGCCTTGTATATATTATAAGGGCATCGTGAACCTGCGCTTTTGGAACCGATACTGAACGAGTGTAAATTAAAACGCGTCGCCGTATATAATAATATACGCGTTCTTACTATGGCGCATAACACGACCATTATCGTAACAGTTTATACTCGCGAAGAGGACACCTCTCGTCCGCAGGATCTGGTTCAACTTCAAATACAAATTACGTTTTGAACGCGCGACCGACCGCTCACGGTTAAACTAGTTTTTAAACACGGCAAATGACACATACACACACACACACACACACACATATACAATACGATGATATTTTCGGGATTATATATATAGGTAGGTAAGTAAGTACCTACTTACCGTAAAAAAATATGATACACGTCGTGTATATTTCATTCGCACAGAAACAGGCGCTTCATTAGTTGAGCTTATATGTCTAAATAGTAAAATATATAGTATAAATAGTATAATATTATGTAAATCAAGCGGGAGTTTTAGATACTTTGCTAGGTATGTAATTATACTTCTTTGATTTAATTTGCGATTGTATATTTATATATTGTCCGACGACGACGTATTCAATGTTTATACTATAATATTGTACTGCTTTACCGCTCCTGCAGTGATCACTCGCGAAGAGTTTACCCCAATAAAACTTAATATGCACCTAAGACTGTAATCAGGTTTCTAACTTATTTATAATATCATTCAGTACCTTCCTTTAACTGACTATACATGTCAATATAAAAAAATAATATTTCAACAGGTTTGTTGTGTACCTGTACTAGGGTAAGTTTCTACACCCTTATACGAATAAGAGTGGTATCAAAATATTTTATACTTATTTAAAACGCGATCGCTTCAGGATCGATTTTTAATATTATCTATATATAACGTAATGATATTTTATGATATCGCGACTCGTACCATGATCTGTGCATATTTTTGTCAATGGAATATGGTTCCCACGAAAGAAACGTGCCAAAACAAGTGTAACGAGTAACGACTAGAGGTCGGCGAGCATAAATATATATAGTATAAACGTATATAACGTCCTGCAGGACGGGTCTGTATATTTAGAATAATATGTGTACAACATTATTTTTCTCGTGTACAGAAGTGGAAAAAAAACCAAAACGAAATAATAGGTACACCTAATTGTTTTATCTCGAAGGACGTATCTTTCCACGTCCGGGCCTGAGCCGTCCAATTAGGTTAGTACCGTTTCATACTTTTATGTAATTCACTACACTCGGTTTCCTGCAGCGTTCCCGAATTCGATTGCGTAACGATAAAAATTATTTTCATTCAAAAACAAAATTCGCTGACACGCGTCGTCGTCCCATTGCTTGCAGTCACGTCACATTCGCATTATTATATATTATAGAGGTATAGGTAGTATGTAGGTACACATCATCGCAGTCGTTTGCGAGCATATTATCGTAACATTATTATCTATTATGTACGAAAGAAGAAAAAAACCGTTTTATACCGACCCACGCAACTCATTTGCCCTTATTCGGTCGGTCTCGTGAATTTCCATATAAATTGATATAAACATTTTTTTTCTCCTCCGTCCCATCGCTGCCGCACGTATTTTTTCTTTTTTTTTGGTTATATTAAAATATTTCGCCGAGCTTCGTTATGTGTCACGAAAACAATTTTATATCAAATAAACTCGAAAATATTAGCCTACCGCAAAACTGCTAATGACGCGAATGAGCTTATTATAATATACATAATATACCCAACCTACCTGTCTGCGTCTGTACTTACATATCGTACCACTCAGCGGCGAACGGTAATTTCAGAGTCCTCTGAGGTTTTTCGTAAATAGAGAGCTGGGTGGTAGCCAGTGGATATAGGTACCTACTCAATATTTAGTCAATAACTGTCTTAAATAGGTATTAACATAATAAGTTGTATTTTATGTATTAATACTTAAAATATTTAGAATTTTCCTCTGGAAAATGTTCTGTTCACCACACCACCGGTACTGAATACTGATTACGCTTGCGTACGTTGCGCGATCATATACTTCAAAGACGTTTTTGATATAGGTACCTCAGTGGTATTCGATATACCGCGCGGTAACTTGCGCTCATGACGTCGACGACGACGTTTGGAGGAGGACGTATAATATATAATATATGATTGTGATGATGATGATAACAAAATATAATAATAACATATTACAGTCTGTATTATACGACAATAATATATTATCTTTTATTTGCATGCACTGCATATGCTCGAATCGAACGGAGAAAATAATATTACGTCGCGCGTCGGTTTCGGGTTACGGTCCAGAAAAACCGAAAGACAGACGGAAATCTTTTTCGCACCAGAGTCTCTCCTCATACATTACACCATATCATATTATTGTAGTATAAGTATTATTATGTGTGTGATCGTTATTCGCGTCGGTTCGTATTATTATTATTATTATTATTTATTATTATCATCATCTGTCCCTCGTCGCGCAGTATTAATCGAACGCAACTGTTGCAAGCGGTACACACGCGACTGCCGTTCGACTTCTTCCAATGTATCATATTAATATTATTATTGCAGCGACACAGTGTGTTGTGATATAATATGAGATTATGATAATATCGCCGAGCGTGTCAGTGTATACATTTCGTCGGACGCATTGCGGATCGCTGGCGGTCGTTTGGAAAAAAGAGTTAAGGCGATCATCTTACAGACGTAGGTATAAAAATAGTACCACAGGTACTATAGCATGTAAAGTGTAAGTGCATTGCGATATTTTGTTATAAATTATATGTGATAGTAGGTACAACAATGTTATAATCTCTACTTAAATTACCCGCTGCACAATAGTATATATACCTATTACCGATATATACGTATATATATATAATATAGTGTGTTCGAGCGATACGACGACGTATACAGCGAAGAGCGCCCGCGGGGAGACCGCGATACAAGTCGTTTAATTTATAGTTGTACAAACAATATAATATTATGTATAGCTGATAATAATAATAATATTATATTATACACCTAGTAATATTAAGGAACGATGTTTATAGTGTGAAAAATCGTGTTATTTGAGTATAATATAATATTATAATCCTCTAGCGGTGATATTATTACAGGCAATAAGGTGTTAACCCACAGGTACATAGTATACCCATTATTATAATTACACGAATAAATACATGATGTATTACATATTTGTACACTCTGAATCGCGACATATATAATATTATCTACGATTAGAATTATTATAATTCATAAAATACTCAATGATTACCAGACACCGCTCAATTTTGAGATTCTCGCATCGCTTCGAGTTATTTCGTTATATTACAATATGTGATGATAGTAATGTAATTATTTTGTATTTAATTATTCCTAATCAAAACATTACGCGATCTTTACAGACCATTTATTAAATTAATTGTGCCCCCCTCGCCCCTCCAGGTGAGCGCACGCTGAGCACTGCAACACATTTATTATTATAATATTATATTATATAGCCGCGGTATACGCTGCGCGCACTTAAATCGACGGAAATGTAATTTATGGAGAGAATAAAAAAACCGTTGCTCGATGCCGCGGTGACATCGTAATTTTCCGTATAGAAGAACATGTCGTATATATTATCATTTTTTTTCCTCTCCAATTGCCGCGAGATAAGTGTTTTTTACGACCGGATCGCCGCCCGACGCGCGTAAAACAGTTTTGTTTTTTTTACAAATTTTTTTGCCCGATATCAGTAAAGTTGTGTGTTTTTACCCGTGTACACAACGTAATAATATTATACACAATATATAACGCCAAACGCCATTATAATAATATATACTATCATACACACGACGCGTTATACCCGTCATACCTGTAGGTATAGTAGGTATACGCACTCACACACACACACACACACACACACAGACACACCCGCGCGCGCGCGTATAGACTTTCACTGCTCGGTGTATAAAAGTTCGCACGCGGAATTATATTATACAGGTTTGTAAGAATGCGAAGAGTCGCGCCGGACGCGAAAAATATAAATAAATAAAACCAGTAAAAAAATGCAACCGGCAACTAACCGTTGTATGGATATAGGTATATAATACAATATTGTAGATATATGCTGCTGTATATCGTATAATATATAATATGTATATGTAATGTGTAATATGTGTATATACCTTAGGTGTTGCGAGGACGCGCGGACTGCGGGTATACCTACCTTTATAATAATAATAATAATAATATTATGTGAGCAGCTCGTGTGTAACTCGGCTATTCGGTAGCCGTATAATGTACAATAACGCAAATAAGGACCGATCGGTTAATGGTTTTTACACTCCCTCATGTACCTATAATATATATAATATACGTTATACACACCACACGTACCTACACGCATATGTATAATACATATATAACACGCGCCAACGACGTTTTCAATTGATCGGACGAAACGGCGTGTCTATAACCCGCGCGGTTTATCTTTTCGGATTCGGTACGATCATATTTTTTCCTTTATCTCCCAGCCTCATCCATCGCGATCGTCGTCGTTGCCGTCGCGGCCTAGTCGAAGTCGTCGTTATAGGCCACGTTGATTTATCACTTCGCAATACGTCATTGTCATTCGCGGGAAATTACTATACCTACCTCTCATTTATATACACACATATAGATAGGTACCTACAGAAAAACATTATATACCACGCGCGCTATTGTATATATATGCCTCTAGGTGCGGCGGTAGGTCCGCGCGCCGATCGGTCAACGACTAACCTGAAGTAGTGTGGTTGCCCCCCCCCCCCCCCACGACACCCATTGAATCTATGAAATGTGATTTCGTATATTAATTATTGATATACCGAAAATGTTTGGGAACGACGACCACAAGAATTTTAGGTAGGTATATACATATTTTGTAATTTCAGTTATTCGCCGATCCACAGCGTATTTAAATCCCGCTACGACCCATTAAATAGATTCTTATAGGAACTTATTAATTTTCCAAAATCTGGTATACCAAACTCGTCTGTTTTTTAAATTAAATAATTACCATTTACCATTAGGTACAATGAAACTCGATATACCATCTCGAACTTTTTTCTCTTGACATGGATAACAAGAGTTTATGAATATATAACACACAGACACCATCTATATTAATTGTTAACGTACTATGAATCATAGATATGTGTCTTTGTGAATAAGAAACCATGACAACGAAAACGTCTATTCGGCAAAATCTGTTAGAAAAATAAAATATCTATACCCAGCCCAAAAACATATTTCAGTTAATATAATTATAATTTATAACTATTGGACGGGCGCCCATTTAGAGCAAATAATTTTTTTTCTTATGTTCCCCTAAGGCATCAGTCATACGACAGTGTTAATTTTAAATTTTAAGATACCTAGTGCAAATTTCAAATTATGTTCCATAGCATATTTAATTTGAAGTAATCATCCATTTTAAGTAAATTTGTAAAAAACCTTTCGGTAATTTCTGTAATTAATTATTTTCAAATACTTTTAATACGCTCTATAAATGATTGTTGAACAAATATTGTTATACCAGTGATCATATTTTTTTTTGTGTGAATTCTTTCACTGTGAAAAAAATTTGATTCTAAATAATTGTAAACTTTTAGTCCATTATTTTTAATATTTTATTTCATTGTTTGTAATTATAAATGTATATTTTATATTTTTATACCTAGCGCATTATTTATTTTTTTAAACGGTCCTCGCGTAATAATGCTTTAATGGATATTATCTATTGTTCATAATGTAAACACTATAAATAAGTACTTAATTAAAGCGTAGAGTAATTTATAATGTAGGTACGTACCTACTAATAGTATATCATTAAGCTGAGATGGAATAAGCCGTGGTAAAGCTTTAAACAATAAGACTTTTTTTATTATAATTAATAATTATATTTTATAGTTAGGCCAATACGTATTTACTATATAAATGAGCCTTGCGTACACGGAAATCGGTGAGACCGGCTGCCGATCTCAACCTGGATACGACCCTGTGTGCGGTGAAGGTATATAAATATATAATACGATGATTGGTTGTACGTCCGAAAATGTTGGACATAACATAATATTAAAATATCCAGTTCACATCTACGATACAGACACGGGCTGCATGGGGACGAAGGAGACGACGATGACGATGACGACGACCACGACCCCGGGGACGTTTCCTCGGTCGTATTAATATTATATACCGCAGCAGTCCTCCTCCTCGTTCCGTTGGATAGGCTATTAAGATTTGTGTGGCGATTAAAACGTTATGGGCGTTGATTTCATATAGCACGTAGGACGAGAAGAAGAAAAACTTTTTTTTTTCAAATATTAAATTATTATTATACTCTACGCGCCCGTATATAATACGGCGCTCGTAGGCATTCGATGTGTTCGAAATCACCTGCTCTCCCCCGCGGTGTCCATTTGCAACGATAGGTTACATACATATAATAATAGTAATAATAATATCATATAATGGAATTCGTCAGTTTATTTGTACATATAATTATTATTTTTCATTGATATCGGGTATTTATAATATTACTATATCGTTTATTCGTTCCTTCAGGAGGATCTTCTTATTCACGGCGACAGTGTTTACGACATGATCGACAAACAAGATCATCAGGCCGTTCAGACCGAATTGTCCAGGAGTCAAACGTCCGCCGAGGACCAAGGATGCAAGCGGATGTTCTTGTGCCGGATGAACGTCTCTAGGAACGCCCGGAGGCAAATGCGATTCGGCGATCAAAAGGTAATAAAAACAATATCTTATGTTGTTATAATAACATAATTATACGACGTGTACCTACAGTTTTTTTTTTTATTTGTATTATATTGTGTTCACGTTACAATATTCGTCTTATCAGAATAATAAAATTTTCGATTCATAAAATCTTTAATAATAATTAATAACTATATCAAAGTAAGCTTCATATTTTCTATCGATACGTATTGATAACACGAACAGTTAAATAATTTTCGAGGGTTAATACGATACCAGTACCTATGCGTTTATGATAATCGAAGAGTCAAAACGGGCACGCGACCAGGTTTCTTATCCAGATGGGTTAAAAAAATGTAGAAAACGAGTTTGAACACGGTCTGTATACTTACTCGAAAAAATGAACCAGTTTCGACTCGCGCCGATTCAAACGCAATAATTTCTAATATTTCGAAAACAAAAATTAACACTTTGACCCCTCGTCGCGTAGCGGCGTAACCATTATAATATATTATAGGTATAACTATATTATACACGTTGTGTAATGCTGTGCCATAGAGTAATTATAATCGTTTGTCCGCCAGGTGGTTTTAGTGCAGGGCCACTACCTCTCCTATCTGCCGCTGTGCAGCAGAAACGAACCAGTTTTCCTAGCCACTTGCAGCCCGGTGGCGATGCCCGAGACCAGGGAGGCCGTGGTCCAGGGTTCCACCACAGTGTTCACAGCCATCCACTCGATGGACATGAAGTTCATACACGTAGACAAAATGTATGTTAACACTTAAACACCATTAAGGGGGGCATTGTTACGATTCGCCGACCGGCCGTGCCGCCGTCGCTCATAATACTATTATCGTCGTTTGTGGCACGTGATCAACGGCGACGGGTGGCCGAGGCACATGTTATGCATTCGAAACGAGACAAACTATATATTATTATAGTTACGCGATTTTCGTTTTTAATCGATTTACCTTAAACAGCGTCGCGACGTCATTGTTTTAGTGTTTATGCCTATAGGACGTATAAAATGTGATTACTTATAAAAGCGTCGTTGCTGTTGCTGCTGCTGAGGTTTACCGACTTGAGCCGTGTTAGTATAACGCGCTCTGAATTATTCATGGGCATAATAATAATAATAATAATATACAAAAATTACGTTTTCTATCGAACTCATATTTCGTACCTACCTCCGGTTTCGGAGGCGCCAATTAAAACGCTCACGGTCCGGGCAACAAATCATCACCGTCCCTATTATATTATATTATTATACGAGTAGGTAGATACATTCGCGCGCGTGCATTTCACCAATTATCTCGTTAAAAAACAATTATCGAAAATACACTGGACACAACTGTTCCGCGCGCGGGAACAAATTAAGTACCGAAATATATATCATTGGACGTCGTCGTCGTCGTCGGCGGCGGCGGCAGCCGGACCGGTTGTCGGGTGATATAAGTATACCTATATACCTCTATATATAGAAGAAAATAATAATAATAAAGAAACTAGTACGTATTTATTGCCTCCGCATCGGGTGTATGTCATATTAAAACTGGGAACGGCGAAACGAGTGATTAATAACAGTTTTGTATAGGTACCTGTTGTGTTGTACGGCGCGGAATTGGTGCAGCGGGCGAACGATTTGTCGGGTGTCCCCGTCGCGTGGGCGAGGTCGGCCGATGAATATACCTGGCTAGCGGTCGGCAATACAAGCTTTCGTCGCGCGTACACGCCATTATATTACATTATTATTATAATATATACACCACATATGTGTATATATATGTTATATTATATACCTCGTACTTGCCATTAATCACGCAAAACCCAACTGCACCGGATAGTACGCTCCGTCCTCTCGGAAATAATCATAATAATAATAATAAGTAGTAGTATAATATACCAGGTACCTCTCTTTGTCGCGATACATTACGCGAGTATACACCGTAATATTATATATTCTGTCGCAATTAAACATGTACGGTCGGCGGGTCGTTTGTCGCAGTCGTCGTCGTCGTCGTCGTCGTCGTTGTCGCATGTTGTATCCGGGCAACGAAAGGCCTACGCCTCGAATAGATCGATATATAAGTGCCTGCGTCTCTCCGATAACTAGAATCGATGATTTCCGCGTCTCAAAGAAACGCCGCGCAAACCCGATAGGTAACCGCCGTTTTTATACCTACCCGCTGTGTATATATAGTATATATGCGCTCTTCGTCCCATTCACACGTCATCGGCGTTAGTCTCTGTAGAACGTTCGATACTGATGTATATACCGTGAATGCGGAAAAGCGCATGAATTGCGAAGATCGACTTGTCGTTTGTCACCCGCGGATCGCGGTCGTCGCCATACGAACACAGTTTACACGTATACAGAGTGTTTCAGATCGTCGCGTGTGTCCGTTCCCTTCAGCTGTTTTCCTTTAATTATATATTTTAACATCGCATTTTGAATATTGCTTCACCAAATATCCACTATATTATTATGTGTTATGAATTCGAGCTTGAAAACTAAAACTTTCGCGTTCCTCAGTCGTTTAGCTGATTTATATAGAGTATATTATATTTTATACGTATAAATATTTGAAAATTAACTCCCTGCAGTATATTGTATATAATATATTATAATACTCGTGTACATATAATACACAGAGCGTGCTCGTGTAGACATAAATTATAACAATATTTCGAATTATTATTGTCTCGTCGTATAATACGCGATATCGGGTTCCGACTCCGAACCGGGCCGTGACCGTTGCCAATTAGTCGCGGTGTGTTGTATGCGTCGGCGTTGCCCATATTATATAACATACATTCAACGCAGTCGTCGCGCTGCCGTTACAGTTATTATATTAGTATATACGAGCATATTAATAATATCGCTCGAGAATTAATCTCATTCGAACGGGCCCAGCGAATAATGAATGAATTACGGCGACCAGAACGAGATATCGCGTGTGTCCGTCGCAGCCGACACGTACCTCGCGCGCGTTACATATTATTATTACGGATGTGCAGCTGATGGCCGCGGGAAAGGGTTATAATATTATGTTACTATATATGTATTATACTCGCACTGCGGGCCATGTTATTTTTTTTCCTGACCTCGCGGATATACCTACCTAATATTACCGAACGGCGTTTTCGATTGTTGCGAAACGTCCCGAACCGAACACCCCCTCCGCCCACGCCTCGCGCGAGCCGACGAAAAGAAATTACACCAGAATCGGATACACACGACTTTCTCGCCGCGGATCGGGTTATGATTTGTAACTGCGGCGGCGGCGGCGGTGAGAATATTATACATAATAATATAATATGATCTAAAAACAAATCTCGCTATCGATCACACAAGCTCGCGCTCGCGACGCCTACAAATTCTTGTTCTTGTAACGATAATATTGAAGCACCAGTATTATAAGTGTACCCATATAATATATGTGTCTATGAGAGTGTAGGTACCTCGCTATACCGGCTACGGCCACCACGTGCACGGGGGAGGAGTTGAAGGAATGATGACGCGTCTTCGAAATTCAATCGGAATCGTAATCAAAAACCATATTCCCGATGGAGAGTACACATTACTGTAGTATTATATATTATAATATGTTATAGTGTGGTGTTATATCTGAATTCCTAAACATTAGATTACGCTCGAAATCATTGCAGCCGACAATATTTATAATAAGAATATTATTAAAACCGACGGATGATTATTCGTCGCGATGTACGTACAATCTTATAATAATGATTTATGCAGCACATTCAATGTATATAATACATACCTAATAAAATTAAGTGGACTGGGTACCCCCATATATTGGTGTCTCTCTCACATTTTGTTGTCTCTGTCTTACACACGTACGACATAGTATTATTTACATTCAGCAGATCTGCACGTTTAGCTCCGTTAGTTCAACAAATAGAGTAAATTGACCGCTTATTTTAAAATTGTAAATTGTTTGTACATCTTAACATACTCATAACTCGCTTTAAAATTAAAATATAATGAAAAGCCGATGAGATTGCCTAGATAATAATCTTACCTTTAAATTGTATAAGAGATAAATTCAATCTAGTTTTTAACTAACGAAGCTAAACGTGATCTGCTGATCTCGTAACAATTTGGTATAGGTCGTACGTGTGTAAGACGGACATAACAATATAATATGCGGGTACTACGTCATCTTAATAAATTATAATTTATTATATTCGACCTTGCGCGCAAGAAAATCGATTAAACCACGGTTCGATTGCATCGGTTTTTCAGTAGACAGCGCGGCGCTGGAAAAAAATATTGCGTTTTTCATATTATTGATAACCTATATCTACATTGTTTTCTTTCCAGAGGAGAATTTCATTTGGGGTTTTCCCGTTCGGAGCTGCAGGGAGTCTCTTGGTACCAATTGTTGCACTGGGAGTGCATGCGCGAGGCTCAGAGCAAACACAGGCTGAGTGAGTACATTATATACCTACACGTCGTTTTAATAACACGTATACATACCTACATATCTATAATATATATACACATACATTATATATTCCGTATACAAATACACAGAGCCGGAGGCGGCCGCCCCGAAACCAAAAGTGATATGTACCTATTATAATATATTATGTGAATAAAAAAAAATTTATCATCGCCCACCCGTGATATATGTCCGCGCCGTGTATACCCATTCATACATGTATATAGTATATAACATATATATTACAGTTGTTTAAGAGAAAAGAAAACACTGCAGTATGTACAACTCGTGTTATATATATATATATCTAGGTATATACCTATATTATATATATTTTGAAATACGCGTAATAACAATAATTATTGTCGGTTGTATATATACAGTTACACAATCAGAACAGGATCGTTCTTGCATACTGCTGGCCAGGGTACAGAAGAGGGCCACAGGGGACTGGCTTTGGATACACTGCGTGTTACAGGTCAAAGACAACATGGAAAACAGCCAACAGCCAGTCATCGTCAGCACAAATCAAGTACTTACGTAAGTAGAATAATATGTCGACGTTATTTATTTGTTGTTATTATTATTATTGTTGTTCTGCCATTATTATTTCTATGCAATTGAAGTGGTACGTCCTGTAAACACGCGTTTTTTCTTTGTTGTTAATATATTTTTATTTTTTTTTTATTATAATGTCCGATATTTTATATTATGTATGTTATTTGTTGTTCGAATTGTTGGCACGACATTTGACGCGCGTAAAAAAGCGTCTTTGCTCGCTACCTATACCTATAGTATAATATTTAAATGCGGAAAACTGATTACTTGTAAATTTTAATATATTATACATACAGAGTGATTCACCAAGCATTTCAGTCTTGAGATTTTTGGCTATACAAACTTCTGCTTTTCAGACGAGAACACAACTTTTGTACCCACCTACTGTAAATTATTTAGTAGATTTTTGTTTTAATGTTTATAGATCTAATTCAATATATTTAAACGAGTAGTCTTTTACCTATTAAAATGTTTATAGGTACTAAGGATAAAGTGTATAAAAGTTTAAAAAAATATTTAATATTTAATTTAGATTTCTGGTGTTTATTACAATTCAGCTATTTTTACAAATTTTAAATGGTGAATGATTAATATCAATAAATTACTAAAATTTTCAAATCACCATAATGAGTGGACCTAGTTATTCAATAAGTACACAAAGACTTATTTAACTCAAAAACTATTCGTTCGAATATTGATTTTGATACATCAACATTTTCAGAAAAATTATCCGCTAAATAATGTAAATTCAAAGGGGTGGGGGAGTCTAATTTTAACAATTTAATTTAATTTATATCTCCACAGGACACTCCTTATTGAGTAGTACAAAAGATCTCAACAATTTTAAAATATGGTCGAAGTATATTTAAAAATTCCAAATATCATATTTTGAATAACTGCATTATTGAAGAGAAATTGTGGGTGATCATGATCGGGTGAATTAGACTGTATTTTTAGTACTCGACGAGTGTTATCGTAATCTGTTAATAAGTGTAGGTACACGTATAATACTTAAATATATGTCATAAAAACGTTTGCTAACACACTGTTTTTAACGATTCATCCGATAAGACTCGGGGGCGGATTAAATTTAAATTGTATTCGACTTCGTATGATATAATATTATGGTAACTATAATTATGTGTCTAGGACTGTCAGTCTTGTATATAGGGCGTGAATAATCGCACAAATATCATACCTAATTATTTCTCTAAAAATTGAATTAACGTCTAAGCGGCCATAAAACATTTCATCAGTTCCGTTTCAACATTAGAATGTATTGTTCCCGACTAGTGTTTTATTAAAACCGGAACAAAAAGTATACAGTCAACAGACCTAATATTATTTTATTGTATCTGTATGTATTTACCACAAAGAGAAATCAAGAACCATTTTACCAAATGCCAATTCTCCTGCTGACACTTAATTCAAGTATATAGGTATATCAATATAATATTTTGACAATAGTATTTAAAAAACAATAATAATATCCTAGGACGCTAGAACGTATTAGAATATGCATATGTATATATATTGGACATAGGTAGGCACTTATCGTGATCGATATTGATTTTTTTCGGTTGGATCAATTATCTATATACCTATTATACCTTCTCTATAATTAACCTTTTTCCAAGACATTTCGAATTCCAATTAGGATAAAGAACTCTGATACCTATAACATCGATGTTATATATAAATTAGGTCGAAAATTGGACGAATAAATAACGTAATGTATCTTCCATGTTTCCTAACCATCGCGTGAATGATGTTTACACCTCCGTCGCATCGCCGCCGTGTAAATCAGGATACTTATATATTAAATATATATATATATCATATATCATTGAATAGACTATTATATTATAATTGCCGTTGTACCACATAATATATTTTATATTATATTTATATACAATATATTGTACCTACCTATATATCCATACAACATGTACGAGGTATTATTATAAATTTATTCGCGGGACGAGATTTCAAACACGTCCAAACACGTTTCGTCGTATATGATATATATATGTGTGGTATACATACGAATGCAATTTTCCCGTCGTAGAGTCTACATTATATAGTAGTATATAATATAATATAATATAGGCGTATTACACGCGCATGTCGTCTGAAAGCCGCTGCAGTATGCCGAGTACACGGTGCTGTACATATTATTATACCTATAAACGAATACTGCGACCGCGGAATAAAAATATAATAGTATTACCCCGTCCCCGTCAGACGGACGGACGGGGCCATTAGGATCGACCGCGGCGGCAGCAATGGAGACGCTAAACCATTTTTTTTGCACTCTACAACAATATTTATACTGTGCGGTGCGTGTTAGCAATGAGTATATATAGGTACATAACGCGTAGGTACGTGCTGCTTTATAAAATAAATGACAACGCGTTATATTATAATAACGACCGTCCAGAGCGTTTGACAGAGCGCATATTATACAAGCGGTTCCGGAAAATTTATTGAAACATGTAAATACTTTTAGAAAAAAAAACGATCGTGTCCCCGCGCTCGCGAAACCTGAGTGGCGTTTAAACACGTGTCAAGACGCGTCGCGCACGGTATAGTTATTATCCGATTCGATATGAGTTTATTGGTATCGATTTGCGGTTTGTGGAGAGAAAAAAAAATATACGTCCGGCTTGTGTTTTATGACGTGATAATATTAAAAGACGTGAAAATAAAAACCGTAACGTGTGAAACAGAATAATAATAATAATAACGTTTTTACGACAATACCATTGGCGATGGAGCGATGGAGTGAGAGAGGGTGAGTGAACGAGAAAAATAAAAACCTGTAGACTTTAATGGTCGGTAATAAAGTTAACGAGTCTCAGCGGAGGAGCGGTCGTCGTTTCTACCTAAACATTTATATAATATTATATATTAATATATATTATTATACGTACAATGCTGGTGACAAATTACCGTCACTAATAACTACTACCTATGCGCCGCCATCCATACGGAAGCGAGTCGAAATTACCGTCGTCTCGGTTATCGGTCGTCATAAGTTATAACTTATAACTATTATAACTGTAACCGCCACGTTGTCGCGCCGAAACGTATATAGACTTCCGAGGGCGCACGGTTACATACATATATATACAATACGCGTTTTAGGAAAACGTACAGTCATTTCCGAAATGTCAAACGAAGAACCCACGTGAATACCGACCGTAAATCGTGTTAACATCATTCGTATTTTTACGACACGCTCGACACCACCACCGCGCAGTCGCTGCAGATGACGTATCGATAAATATGATATTATAATGCATATATATATTTTATAGGTATAGATGAGTTTTAATGTATTTTACTGGGCGTTTATATCGATCGACGGCTTTATTTTTTATGGTTCTTATGTTTTTTGACAAACTATTTAATCAGCGCGTACATGCAATAACGCATAATATTTACAAGTAAAAATATCGAGGTATCTGCTATAATATTCTACTACGGGTTATCGTTTTAAACAATTTTATTTAGTTATTTCGTTCAAGTTTATTTATACATAAATATAAAAGTAACGTTTTAATACTACTAGGAACACATGATATTACGTATACCTATATTGAGTTATTAGAGTCGCTACTAACCACGTGTTCGTATTATTAATGTCAAATCGCCAAGGGGATTTATATTGACGTCTTGTCGTTTGTGAAAATAGGATTGGCTCGATTCGTTTAATCTCAACTAATCGATCAAATTAAACTATATGCATTTAAATATAAATACCATATACATATTTGATATTAAATTTATATAGATATATGTATTGTACATAGTTCAATATTTATTTTGATTTTCACATATATGAATAAATGATATTATTATTATATGGCAGTATAGTCTGATATGTTGCTGATTATTTTGTAAACATAATTATTTCTTAATGTGCAAACAGTATGACTGATCAAATGTATACCTATCTACCTAGTTAAATATAAAATGTTATAATGATAGATGTATTTTATTTTAATGTAAAAATAAGTATAAAAATATACACATCACAAATCACAAATTCCGAGTAAAAATATGTTAATATAGTTCATGAACTTGAGTAAAATTGTTACGAAAAAGAATTATATCATTTTTGAAAAACATGTCTTGGCACTTAGAATTTCTTGAAAATAAAAACAGCAATTTTCAATTAGTATAGTATATATAGGTACAGCCATTAAAGATTTGCAATAACATAATTAAAATATAATGCCTTTAATAAATCCTGGTTTAAATCAAAGCGGCTAGTTCTCGGTATAGTTTTAATGCAAAATTGTGTTTAGAGAAATAGAAAGTAACTACCTATATTTAATTAAAAACACATTTTACGATCAAAATTAAATAAGGTATATACTATATAAAATTTGTAATTATTTTATGTGGAAATAATAATAATAATAATAAAATAAATCATTTCTTCAACGAGCATAAATAGACACATTATAATATTATAAATTATCATAAGTAATATATAAAACGTAATTAAATCAGTTTAGTATTTACTTGTTTTATTTTCTATGTAGTGTAATGGTGTAATATGGTTCAAACGATAAAAATTTATAAGAAATAATTGTATATGAAATTATATTTAGATAACCGATGCTGCATTGATATCAATATTCACGAGCCGTATGACTCATGATTGTATATCAGCCGAATGAGAACACGTTGATATACTACATTATAATGTGTACGCATGTATTAAATATTATATATTATACCGTAGATGCACATACGATATTCGTATAGCGACTTGTTTGGAGTATATAAAATATTGTGAAATTTAATGATCTGAAAGCCGTTCGTATAGGTATATGTTTATACCATATAATATATAGGTATATATAATATTACTATAGGTATAGGTATATGTATACCTGCGCCAGAATAAGAGACGACACGTTTATAAAAGCTTATAATATTATATATGAACCGATACGATCAAATGGAACGCTGCAGCAAATGATAACCGACCGCGTGGAAAACTATAACGCACACGCGCATATATGGGTAATGGGTATATATTATTATATTATGTTCATAAATAATATTATCACTGTATAATGTCTCGTATCATATATACATATATATATATATATATATATATGCGTATAGTATTACGGCGCATATCACTTGCACCAGAATCCGTGTACGGAAACTTTTTATAAGTTTGTGTGTGTGTGTGTGTGCGTACGGATACAACGGCAACTGTATGAAAGAATATCGATGATAATAATATACATCAGGGATAAGACGTGGCATTGTACATGAATTAATCTGCAAAACGGTAACCTATGCGCTAACTGGTCCAGTGCGGCATATACGTCCTGTAAGCGGGTACGAAGAAACGTTAATATCAGATGATTTTTATACGTTATATATTTGTATATAGTATAATATACTATATACCAAGGCTGGAAAAGTTAATGGAATTTTTGTAACTCTGTTTAGTCGAGTTGATAATATGAAAATATTTCTTTTAAAAAGTTCTATAATTGCACCGTGCAGATGGCGGTCAAAATATTATATGCGGGCATGGGCATTCACATTCGCGGAAGACGCTATATACCTATACTTACAAATATTACTATGATGATGAAAATCAAATATCAACTTATAATAATTTGTGATGGTTGAAAAATTGAAGATTTTTTTACGTCAAAGTTAACGAACAAGCTCAAGTTCTTGGGTCAAGTGAATAAATTTAATTCGGTCGCGAATTATACATAAGCTCGTCAATGCCAAAGCCCGTCTAGCCTTGATGTATATTATTGGCTACATATGCATACATGTATAAAATACATACTGGAGCTTCTGTAGCGGAGTTCACCTATATACTCGGTCAATATCATGTTTATCATTATTGTAACTTGTATCGTTCGTGGGAAAATCGATGCACTGGTCTAAAACACGAATATCTACAGGAAAAGCTAACGGTTCACGGGATATACATCGTCTAGTACCCTCTAGTGTACTATACCCATACCGCATGTGCTTATGTCTCAAAAATGTAGAAAAAACGAAACTTATTCGCGGTTCATGTAGGTATAAGACATAAGTATAATATATTATATACGGGTCACAAATTCACAACGATATCAAAATCGTGAGAACGAGTGGAAAATTCGCGAGAATCATGCTCGGACACACTATATATGTGTAATAATAATATGTTATAATGAAAACCTACGCATGCAGACGATATTATGTTATATTCGGGTGGTCGCGGTAATAAACGCGCAGCGTAAACGTAACATGAATAAAATATTTAGAATACATAATATGCGGAGTGATGTGGCGGCAAACGTGCGTTATGGTTTTGCGACATGAAATTCTACAGCAGACTAGGTATATAATACGATAATGTTATAATGTGGGTATACGACCTGGGCGTCATGACGATGATATTATTATAATATGGGTACCTACACCGTGTATAAATGTATAATGTGCTCGGACGTTTTGCGGAAGTGAACCGTGATGTATAGTATTATGTGTTATTATAATATTAGGCATAATATGTACAACAGTGATGTGCAGTACGCGGAAGGACAATATTCTAGTCGTAAAATTGACGTCGTCGTCGTGGAAACGTGACGGTTTTCCCGGGGGTTAAGTCACATATTATGGTCACCGGTAAAAATCTGAGAAAATCTGTAGCTGGTATAGCTGGTATTTCCACCGAGGTTTGAGCAAGTCACTATAATAATATTGGTATAGTAATAATTTCAACACTACGTGTTAGTGCGAAAAATTTTCTGGGCGAAGGAAACGGGTGAATCACAATTTATTAATATTTACAACAGAATTTCCATAGAGCGGTGTGAATAGCTTAAGATTATTCATAATAGGTATTTTTAAAATGTCATTGCATTGTATAGATTAAAGAAAATTGTAATATATAGGTATATTACTTATAAATAGGTAATATAGGGAATGTTGAAATTTCTACGATTAATATTTTTTAAATTAAAACAAAATTTCTAAAATCATTTGAGGATAAGCCCCGTTATAATTACTTTTGAATATCCAATTTCGACAAAACTTGGAACTTTCTACGTCCTTACGAAAAAAGTTACGATCATGTATTTTTAGTGAACATTTTGGTGTTTTTTTTTATGTAAATGTATATCTACTGTAAATATTTGTCGGACTTGTAATTTTATATTTTTATATTTTTTGAATATTTTATAAAACTTATAACAAAAATTAAATAGATATTAAATATAGATTAACTTCTTAGAATTTTTTGACAACACTGCAGTGTAAAAATATTCAAGATTTTGCAGGATATTATTTTTAAAAACTATTTATGTAATATTTACACATCCGTTTGAACTGTGATGAAAAAAATATAATCAAAAAAAATCAACAAATAAAAAAGTAATATGTAATCACTTTTATGGGTAGGTGCTAGTTTCTGTTTAGCGCTCGTCAAGTGCCGACTGCCGACCACATCGATTATCGTACCTATACGCGGCGCATATGACGCACGCGAAGGCGTCTACGATAATTATTATTATATTATATTATTATACTTGCGCATATACGATAGAATATAGTCTATTGTGTAGGTATTTGATATAATATTACAGTATACGCGCGTATCACATCTCAAGTCGAGCGATTCGCCGGTTCTCCCGTTTCGTCGATCGTACATAATAATAATAATAATAATAATAATAATATTATATTATAACGTGCCGCGACCATAATTCACACGAGCTGCTCGCGCGCGCGTCCGCTCCGATGCGAACCCGATAAAAACGCGAGCGCACCGCGATGGCGGCGACTTATTACGACTATTATAATAGCACTATGTGAAACGCAGAGAAAAAAATATATAATAACGAACAAAATAATAAAACGGACGCGCGTGCCCCGACCCGTAGTTCCCACACGCACCGCGTCCTCCGCTCCACCCGCAACCCCACCACCCCGCCGGGACCGCGCTTCGCGGTCGACCACTCGACCCACCAAACATACATTACGTTTACCCGATCTTGGTTAATTGCGCGACAGTATATTATGTATGTACATATTATGATGTGTACGTATATTATATGATATTGCGTGTGCCGTATATATATATATATATTATATGTGTATCGTATAATAAAATATAATATATATATATATAGGTATACAGCGGTAAGAATTTATAATTGCCAACCACTCTGTCACTCTCTCTCTCTCTCTCTCTCCTTCGCATGCTCGTCGTATACTGCACGTCGGCGAATTATGATTATTGTAGTATAGATAATATCCTAGTATAATATAAGTTATAATATACACGTCAATAATAACAGCTAATTTCGCGATCTCCATGGTCGTCGTCGTCATCTGAAGTCCGCCGCTGCCGCGGCGCTTTTCAACATCTCACAATATTCGTTTTCTTGTATGTATAATACATAATATATTATATTGTACAGGACCGTTTATCGACCTCCCTCCTATTCTGTAGTGTTGCATTTATTCGAATAATAATTTTTTTTCATACCTTTATATTATTACAATTTACAAGTGTTATTTCCTCAAGGACCGTAATATTTTCAAATATACATTGGTTTTTAGTGTTTTTACTTCAGTTTGACCCTATATCACTATATTTTTAGATTTCTTGGGAAATGTGTAACGATTTGGATCGATATCTATATAATATTCGAAGGAAATAATATATTATAATATGCATTATTGAAGGAATAAAAAGAGGCGGTAGTACTTAGTAGGTGCTTGGTGAATCACTCTGTACAATATAATATAAATTATAATATACACACTGAAACGATGATGATCGCACGCGATCTTGCGTACCTATAATATATTATACATAGTCATCGGCCCATAGGTACCCCATGCATAATATAGGTAGGTACACACACACATAGGTACCTATATTATTATTATTATTATTATTATTATAACACTCGCCGAACGCGAAGAGGGCGTCGTCGTCAACGTTCCGGCCGCCGCAGCAGAGGTCAGATGGGTGTACGGCGCCGTCGGCGGGCGGTGAATCGGGGGGATGGGGAGGCGGGGGAATCGATATAATTTATATTGGAAAACAATCGATTCCGATCTGTTATAAACAACCCGACGAACACCTCCCCGCCGCCCATCACGCGTCCGTTATAATATTTTTGCAACGCGTTCGCGCCTCGGCAAACTTTGTAATTATCCACTTCTATGTAGGATATTATATATATATTATAATAGCCGTGCGCATGTTATGTTATATGTATATGATTTCAATATTGCCGCGATCCCATAATGGGAAGCCGTCTATCCGGTAATGACGTGTACAATATCGCATAGTCCATAGCCGTATTATGGGTACAGGTACCATGATAATAGTATAATATAATATAATATAATAATAAAATACCTGCGCGGAACGCATATTATCATGATATTATATCGACGAGGTGTCGCGGACCGCGCGCGCATTCCGTCGATCGGGTTTTGACGAGCACGCCGTAGAAAACATATTTAATGTTAAGGTTTAACTGATATAAATAATAAGGTTCTCTTCGTCACCGAAGCGGTTTCTTTTTTTCCACGAGCCCAATTCGATGCCTTACATTGCCTTTCCCTTTCCGCGATCTAAAGTCGGAAAATCCAACCGTATAAGCATGCGCGGACTTTTCATAAAACGAATTACCTAAAATGGATGGTGGAGGGGGGTGTTGACTCAGCACAGGCCTCACATATCGATCTTATACCTGAATACATATTTGTTATTTTTTATATTCTTCTAAAAAGTGTTATTTTGAGACTTCAGTCATAGCTCGTCGATGACTATTGTTTTACCGCAACCCGAAAAAAAAATCACAATTATTTTTCAGCTACAGTTATATGAAATCCATCTCGTCCCACCACGTGCAACTCCTGCACCATCAGTAATAATTATTGTACTCCGTGTCCTTAATTCGAGTATTATTAGTTTACTATCTTCATCGTCGTTTCTATTTCGGTGTAAATTCCATTGTATAATATTATATTCCGTCGGATCGCGATATTCGAAAGGCGAAAAGACACAAAACAAAAACTTCGAAACGTGCAATTAAAGAGACTCCTGAAATCGTCCTGCACGGTCGTGACGGTCGATGATCATAATAACATGAAGTACAATAATTTAATATAATAGTCGGCCGGGGAAAATTGTGGAAACAAATATGTAATAACAACAATGATACATAATATACGCTGTATTATGGTCGTAATATATATAATATACCACCGCGAAATCGACGACTCGACCGCGGAGAACACATTTGTTATGATTATAATTATACTTGCACGCAAACCTTGGTGGGCGGGGGATGGAGGAATACAATTTCCCACTACCTATAGATACCTTGATAATATGTATATCATTTTGGACAATTGTACACGATGCTCGCGATTATTCTTGTTGTTCCCCTCAATATCAGAAATATACGTCAACGCTGTGCCCAATAGGAACGCTATCAATATTTTCATTTCTCACAGACTGTATGATTTAGAGTAATTTTAATGCGGGGGCAGTTTTGCAAATTGTTATATAATATTAGTAATAATTATAGTCGTAGATCGCTAGAGTTAATTATGACATGTAAAGGTAAAATATTAATATAAAAGAACAATTCTATCAATGTTAGAATTGCTCTCTTTACTAAGGTATAACCTCTTATCGTAGGACACAGAGTGCCCGTCTAAAAATATAATAATAACAGAAATTAGAAATAAAAGTATCAAAATATAAAAAAAAAAAATGTTCACGGGTACCTTAAAAACAATATAAATGGATACATTTTTAGACTATAATTTACAAAATAAATAAAAAAATATTATTAAGGTTGTGAATATCATTTTTTCTGTTTTTTTATTCTCATCTATTATTACTGTAAAACCATTTGTTTAGCTTATATTTTTAAAAAAAGGAGTAACTAGTGCTACTTAGTATATCACTATAGTGATTCCTATATAGGAATCATAATTACTGTAGAGTCTTTAAACAATCTGTAGGCACATATATCTGAGGTTTTTTTTCTATTCATTTTAATGAATTCGATACAATTATCTGGTTTTATAGGATTTATTTTTAGTTTTAACTAACAATTTTTTTTCAGATGTTAGGTATAGTATACCTTGTTTTTTTGTATAATTTATCAGTATCAAGTACTCGTTTTTTTAAAAAAATTTTTATTATGTTCAAAACGGTATATTATAATATTTTTTATAGGTACTCAGTGTCCATCATAACACTTATAACAATATGAAAATTATTTGCAAAATAAACATATTATTACTATGTAAGTCTACATGTATTATTATGGTAGGCGGGCGAGACGTACTCCACGGTGGACACCACGTCCTGTATAATAATAATATCATAGATACCTATAACACCGTATACCGCAGCATTGTTCGCTTCTCCCGGTGTGGGTGGTATGTACGATGACGCTCGCAACGACGATGACGCGGGCCTGTTTCGGAATTATAATATTATTATGACGTCGGGCACGGGAGAGGAAAAAAAAATTACACAAACCTAACATAATCATTACTATTATTATTATAAGGTGTATACACGGTACACGTACATGGGTTTGGAACCTTACGAAACAAATATCAAAATGTCGACGTTCAAAACACCACGCGCGCACGCCTTGCGGGTTACAGCAGATCGAGCGCGTTTTAAACACATATTATGTATATATTGTATAAGTATAGAAGACGTATGATATGCGATGTGCGCGCGTTTAATTATATAGTTAGGGCCGCCGCCCCGTGCGAGATTTTTTTAGTTTTCGGTGAAACTGTCAATCTCGTAGTGGCGGGCAAAAAACACCTATGGGGATAATAATATCATAATGTACCTACGCCTCACGCGCACGTTTATTAAAATATTATTATGTTATACTATAATATTATGTAGCGCAAAATGTTTGATATATTTTTAGCGCAATATTATGTGCATGTATAGGTAGTATACCTAGCTATAAAAACTTGTCCAAGTGCTGCTCTATACATTATAGTAGGTAAGTACTTGTTATGTACAGTGGTGTGGATAATAAACACGTTTTCAAAAAATTATTGACATTTTATCACAAATCATAATACTATTACTTGCTGTCCGTCTTATCCGATCGATGTTGTCGGGAAGTTGTAATCGGTTGAATTTGAATTTCTGATTCAGCCTCTATAAAAACGTCATCAATTGTAATAAGACTGTAATATAGATTTCGTATACCGCGGTCGTTCGCGGCCCAACAAGGTATAACGCTGTTCAAATTGCCCACAACAAAGTATCTATAATAAGTCTGTACGGGAAAACACAAATATATTGGCACAATGTCATGGTTTTTAAACACTCCGATGACTTGAAAGAACTTCCGGGTTCCCTAGGATTTTTTTAATTCCATAACATTAACATTACATTTAAAACAATACATATTTCGAACACTGTAATTTGGGTGGTTTTGACCAACTAATATAAAATACAGGTCTACAAATATTATATCCAATTATATAATAAGAATTTTATTTTCTGTAACCAATGAATATTCGTTTTTCGTGAGTCAACCGATATCTGAGTGAGCGCCTATTTAAAATGAAAATGAAAATATTTAAGGTGCACATCTTCACGCGGGTATAGGATTGACCACGAGTGTGGTTGACTCACAGTCGATATGTACATATCGATATGATACACTCATCCGCGTATGTGGATCGCTTACGCACATACATTGCACATTGCATTTCGTTAATATAGATATTATATAGGTATCAATGTATCATACATAATATATGATATATATATTATAGTAGTATTCTACGTCCTATGTGATACGAACGCGAGTTTAATCGAAATGATTCATCTCGGCCAATTACCCGACCTAGCTCAACCGGAAAACGTCGGACTTATAATTACCCGGCCGCGGAGATTATTATTATAATATTGCGATTCAATGAGCATTTAATTATGTTAATTCGCCCGGTTGTCTGTTATATTGCGGCAGGCCGGGCGAGGAAAAAAATCAGCACAACGCGTTCGCCGCCCGCCGCGATGTATATATTATAATAATATTATTTATACATAAAGATGCGCGCGTTCCCGCCCGTAACCTGTGAAATGCAAATTTATCACTGATCGCCGTATATAATATACCCACCTACCTACTTAATAGTAGGTACATTAAATTATATTATAATGGTGTCCAGCTCCGTGATTCCACCCGTATTTGTGTGCAGTACTGGACGGTAAATGTATCGACGATGCATATAATATTATATTGTGTATATGTTGTTTTTAAATCGTTTTGAACTTATCTACTCCAGGTTAAAAAATATTAATATCTTACCGTACAAACCATATCAAAAAATGTTTAAAATAAATTCAAAGTGAAAGTCGAAAAATATAATATTAAAATATTTTAGCGTTTTTCATGAACATTCTGCGTGGCATGTTAAATAAACGCCTCATCACATAATATCTCGCCCTATTTTTCGCTGACTTACATTTTAATTAGAAATATAACAAAAAACGGTAAATATATAAATACCTACATAAAATATTTAAAATGGATACGCGTGACTACATGGACGTAAAACAATTTATTTAGGTACTTCATAATATACAATAATATTATAATAATATGTGTAGGTAAGTACTCCGTAAATACTTTATATCTTCTTCGACGCATATATATGTCAAAATGCAAAAGTATAAATTGTATGCAGTCGATCGTGTCGTTTGACGTAATACCCACTGTCATTTCAATATAAATTTACTGCTTATAATCGACATTCGACTTGTACACCTATAGAATTTTATTTGAATTACCTCTATAATTTAAACGTATATTATATTTGCGCAACATTAAAATTCATCTCTCACGCGATCAAAAATGTATCGTTTTATATCAATCCTGCAACTGCCCCGTAAATCTGATTTGCGAACGAAATTTATGAACGCGATTAAATACTATTTTATATTATATATTAGGTACCTATATACCTATACATATTATATAAGCGCAGTAAATCGTATCTGTACGACCATCGTATTTTAAATTAAATCTTTTCCTCGCAACTGTAGATAATAATATAATCGCGGCATCATATAATATGATATAGGCGTGTTTACAGTTTACACGTCTGGCCTACAATCTGGCAGTGGCCAGTAAATAAATTAAACTGAATAAATTGACTCTGCAAAACTAATTTTTAGAATTTTTTTCATCCTTATTGAACTGATTTCGTATAAGAAACTTTCCAATAAATTACTCATATATTTGTTAGTTCTGAAAAATTGATCTAAACACGTTTACACCTATATGAATCGTGGTGGATAATTATTTATTTTAATTACAAAACGGGAATTGCGCTCAATTACTGTAGTATACAATTTTAAAGCTATAAACGTTTAATTTCACAATGAGATAAAAAATGAACTGTGTACTCAAATAATAATTTAATTAGGCATATAATAACAAAGAAATTAGGATCGGAGTTAGCATAAGGACATACAATGCACTAAAAGTTCATTAAACCATCATGATAGTCCGTCGTAGACTGTGAAATGGGGTGATAAACAAGGAGGAACTTTGAAAATTTATAAATGAAAGAGGGGTAGAAGAATCGGTATCACCTGCAGATTTAAGTTTTCATATATAGTTTTAAGTTTGCATCGTACGTCCTGCAGATGTCGGCCAACGAGTAAAGACAACGCCTTTAAGAACGGGCGTGTAATCATGGGTAGTGGCGTGCCCGAACATTTTCGACGGGAGGCTATTTTAAGAAAAAGTACATATTTTAAATTAATTGTGGTGGTAGTACCAAAGACACAAATAAGGGGATTTATGTGACAATGTGGGTTGTAACCCCTAACCTCCCACTCCTGGGCACGCCACTCATCGTGAGGAGGGAAATATTGATGTTTGGGGTGTGACTGACGAAGTTAATTATAAATACTTTACTGCAGGCAATGTTTTATAATAGCTAATAATAAATTAAAAATCAACATGTGTGTGTTTGGCGCAGGGACCAGGAGGCGGCCGTGATGAGGGCCAACAGTTGGCTGTACCACTATTACATGGTGCAGAGCAAACTCCAGTACGGTATGCAGTTCGAAGCGCAGACGTCACCGCGTGTACCGTCCACCGGGCCGGCGCAGGGGCAGCCGGGCGTGCCCCCGCCGTCGGCGGCGCCCGTTTACGCTTACCACCACCAACAGTCGCCGCACCAGCAGGACGGCGCTTACCCGTCAGCGGCGGACCACCACCACCACCAGCACCAACAGCAGCAGCACCAGCAACAGCACCAACAGCAGCAGCAGCAGCACCACCAACAACCGGTACACTTTCACCAGTTGCCGGACGGATACTTCCGGTACGCCGCGGCGGCCTCGCCGACAGCGGGAGCCGCGGCCACGTTGGCCGCGACGGCAGCCGCGGCACCGACGACGACCGCGGTGCCCGCGAAACGGCACAGGCTGGAACCCGAACCCGTCGACTATTCCATACATTCACCCGAGCAGACGCCGCCGCTGAAGATCGAGGACGGCGGCCACTCGATGGCGTCCGACTCGACGCCGTCGCCGCCGTCGATGGGCGGAGGCGGCGGCGACTCCGGCGGCGGATGCGCCACCGCGACGGTGGTCGCGCTCTCGTCGTCGCTGCCTTCGGCCACGTCGCTGGGCCGTTCCCGTGCTCTGGTCAAGGCGGCCATGGATCCCGGCGACCTGATGATGGAGACGTGGAATCCCAGTCCACCGTGGTCGGACTGCTGTTCCGGGGCCGGCGCCCTGCAAAAGGTGCCCGACGTGGACATGCTCGGCAGCGGCGGCGGGGGCAGTTACTGCGGACAGCCGACGCCCCCAACGCCCGGCAGCGGCGGATCGTACCACGCGTCGTCGGGCGCACCGCAGCCACACCACAACCATCACCACCATCACCACCCGGGTGCAGGCTGCGACGAAGTGCCCACCGCCGACACGCTGCACCATCACCACCATCACCATCATCACCAGCCGTCCACGTTCACGTTCGACTGGCCGGGCGAGCAGTACGTGCCCAACGTGCACGAGGTGCTCGTCGAGCCCACGCCGCACTACATAGTGCCGTTCCCGCCGTGGCCGCACGCCGCAGCCGCCGACCACCACAGGCTGTTCCCGCTCCAACCGCCACCGCCCGGCTCCCTGAACAGGCCGTCGCTCATCGTGCGCGTTGACCAGGACGCCGCGGCCGCCGACGCTTCAGTCCAAGGTAAGCACGGTTATCCGCTCACCAATCACTGCACCGCAATCGGTATGGTATTTTATAAAGGTGGCTTGGTAAATTAACTTTAAACGTGCACTCCTTAAGAAGTTGTAGGGATGCACACCCCGCGAGCGTACTGAGTTCCCTGTATCTAGAAGTGTACAAAGCAAAAAACTTTAAACATTCCGTATTATACAATTTAAAACAGCTTGGTAACCTTTATATTTTGGTATTACCTATTTATTTTAATATTGGCTATAGTATACATCTATATTTGCTCATGAATATTTTGATATTTTTTTAATAATATTAAGTTTAAATTTACTTTTAACTCACTCTGAATAGAACAGTTATAAAATCTTAACAAAAACAACCGAATAACAGCTATATGCTGCGTCGTCGGATCCAGAGGAGAGAGAGCAATGGGGTTCCCCCCCCCCGTACCCCCATAATACCGTAATACGTTTTAGCCCGCGTTTTCCACTGCGTAGTATCGTATAGTAAACAGTCGTAGGCGTAGCAGATATTTGCACATTTCCATTGGCTTCCAGTTAAGTGTGCTAAATGGTACTAAAAATGTATGCCAGACTTCTTCATATTTGTATGGTATTTTAATTCTCTACCTATACTTTTATGATAAATCATCATAGTTCAGTTTGTTGAAATTAATGTCACTACTAAATATCATTAACTATATATAAGTACTCTAGTGCGTAAACTTTTTTTCGATGAAGCGACCATATTTTAAAATATGTGCCCACCCACCAATATTGTTCCCGTGTCAATGTGGGGGGCCCTCCATAACCCAAATACATGAAAACAGTACATAAATTATTCGTAAACTGTATAAGAGATCAGTAATAAGATTCACCCCCCCACTTTTACATGATGATGCAGTCTCTTCGTAATATAAATATATTATCGCTCCACCACTGAGTCTGAAGTTGTAATATTTACAATTTACGACTTAATCGTTTTGCACTCACCTCCCCCCCCCTCCCAAGAAAATTGAGCACCGGAATCGCCACTTGTGTAGTGCAGTCCCTTCGTCGTGGTCTGTTATTATAATAGACGTGTGACACTATACGCCCACTCGCAGTGCAAGCGCCCACACGCGGTATATAGGTATACGTGTTATTAGCTAAATACCTATACCTAGTATAGGTACCTGTATACCTCGGGGACGCCGTTCGAGACGATCGAAACTTATCCTCTTCGGGACGACGGTGTAATATAATAATCGCGAGCGGCGTGTGAAGACGCCGACAAAGCCGACGACCCCCGAATGTAGTACTCGCGCGTGCACTGCAACAGGTGGGCGTGCTCCGGTTTTCAATTAAAACGTCGTAGGCAGGCGGGCGGGCGTGATAATATATTATGAGTTTGCGTAGTCTGACGTGCGCGCCACGTCGTCTGTTTATAGCCCGGCGCTGAGGATTTAATTCTAACTATTATTATTAATAATAATAGTATTATATTAATTAGGTATTATAATGCACTGTAACGAGCGCCCGCAAAATATCGTCGGTTCCGGGAGACGAAAACGTAAAAAAAAATCCGAACATTTCTCGCAACAGACCGCGATTCGTCGTCCGTATAAAATATATTAAAATACGATATTCGTCATCGCGTTAAATTGGAAAACCTGACCACAGCTGCACCCTATACGTCATAGCAAATAATATACGCGTACATGTTATAATCAAGGCGAGCGAGTCAACAATATGTTTTTGTTTTTAACTCGCCGAGTTAATAGAGATAAAATTAGTTAGGTTGAAAAAAAATACCGAATACATTTATATTAGTACTTCGAGTATACCTACCAATATTTTATTATTAGGAGCTTAAATTAATGGATAAAAATAATAATAAACCTACACGGTTTAAAAGATAAAACTTGACGTCTTCTAATAAATTCGTACCAAAAATAGCCTGCTAGATATAGAAGAATTTTGATGTTTTTCGTGTTTTTGCGAAGAATGTGGCAATCGATTTCCGGCAAACCCTTTTCTCCAAAAAACTCAGACTCGCCAGACATATTTTAACCATAATAATATATCAATAGTAAATTTATGCGAAATTTTGTACTTTGATATTAATTGTCATTACAGCAAATACTTTAATGTCTTTATTACTTATACAGATACCTGTTTTAACATTTGAGATAATTATTTCACATCTTCATGTTCCATTGACTCCAAAAAAATGTTCTTTATATAAACACTATATTATGTATTTTATAATACTATTTATATATAATCACGAGACACGAGTTTACAACAAAAACCCAAAATGGTAATAAATGCGAAAAAAAGGCATTTTATGATTTCCTCGTATAATAATTCCTTTGAAATATTTTTGATACCTAATAGTTCTTAAACAAAACGGTTGGGTTCTATCAAAATGTAATTTAATTTAAATATAGGTACATCCATACAAAATTAACTTGAAGTTAACAAGTGTTATATATAGGGGTTGCGACCTCCCCCCCCCAAGCCCGTATTCCTAAATAAATGTATATTGTAAAAAACAAAGTCAAAAAACATATTGTACTAGGTATCGAAAGTTTTCATAGTAGTGTAGAGTAACTTGTCAAGTTTAAACCTAGTTCCAAATTTATATTTGATTTTATTTGATTAACTAACAAGTTTTAACAATTATTTTTGATTTTTAACTCGTTATGGCCCCTCTCCACAGTCTTGCATAATATACTGCGGTATACATATTATGAATATGTACGATGGTTGCCATACCTACGTGTACAGCATAATATTGACTATCGCATGTTTTGTGTACGTTTTCTTACGGTCGTCGTCCCTCTGCCGACGACGATACGCAGTAAAAATATAATAATAAATGTAATACATTATACGCGAGTGGTTTCCCTCGCGTCGCATAGAACATACTCTATACAATTTTGGAAACAGCGAGCGAACGAAACGCATTTATAACCATCACCGCGGTAACTATATTTTTTTATTCTCGCCACGGCCCATGGCGCCAAGCCATCGGACCACCGCTGTATCATTACTCGCGAGGTCCCCCCCCATCCTCGCCCCGCCACCACTCGACGGCTCGCGGTCTTATAACATCGGTACGTCTATTACGTACACGCGTAGATATTATGTACCTATATAGTTGTGTAGCGGATGTACCTTATGCGCATACCACGACCGCGTCCTCGGCGTCAGGGCACGCACATGAAAAAACGTTACCGCTACGTCGTTACATTATTACCATTACTGTTATTATTATTATATATTGTTCTTATTTTTTTTTGTAATATTTTTTTCGGGGGGATTTATAATGTCGGGTTTCCGCGCTCGGACCGGATGCTGTTCAGCGCGCGCGCGCGCGCGCGTGTGTGTGTGTGTGTGTGTGTGTGTGTGTGTGTACGTGAGTGTGTGTGTGTGTACGTGAGCGCGTAGGTATGTAACGTGGGAAACATATACGTGTTGGTCGACGACGGTAGACTGGGCCGACGACGCCGCCGCTGCCGAAGTAACAGCAACGGCGGCGACAGTAGACACGACGATGATATGCAAATTAACGTGAAACGTAAATACAAATGATAATGTGCATATAGGCACTAGGAGATTCTTTTAACAGTAAACTTCAGTTTCAAAAAGTATTCACGTACTTGATCGAGTACTGATGAGTAGGTATATAATAATATAATATTCTTTTACATAATTTTTAGAAAAATTCTATATCGTTTGAGTTATTGGATGGCTGTTTCGAACTACGACGGCATAAGTTTTGCAATATTTCTCTGTGTACCTATTTGTATGTATGAAAATCTAATTTCGGACCGGTTATGAGTTGTGACTTAAAAGTTTAAATTTTGCGAGGCACCCCTATATTCGATTAGTCACACTACAGCACTGTACTCCGATCATCTGAACTTAATAAATACTTCGGTAGGCTTGATTCCAATTAACTACCTAGGTATAATAACTACAACTCACGAACGGTAGAAAATAATTAATTATTATAACGACACATTCACACACATTGATATTATGTTGTAGCTATATCTGAAAAATGGCATCGGATGACATTTCGAAATCTTGTTTTTTATATTTACCTTATATTTTGATAGTGTATATGCGGTGACGGTGAGCATTCGAGTCGCTAAGAACAATATATTATAATAAAATTATGTTTAGGCCGTTTGGGAAAGTCGAGTTTTTCACCGGGATTTACCTATATTATAATATGACTTTACGCATAGCTTAGTACTCTACCGGACCCTACACGACTCTAAAATAATAGATTGTGTATACATCACACGTCGTTATCTATTTTAAACGTCACAGTTTCCGTGACTGTATTATATTTTAAAAAGCGATCAGCGAGTTGAAAAGAAAAAGTCTCGCGTGAAATAACTTACAACCGTCGTACAGGTACCTATACTGCTGCAGTTGTGCTGCATATTGTAATACGTTTGCCACGTAGAAAGCGCTTAAAATAAAATTTCGCGCGTGCTGTGCCGGTCTCCGGTGCAGTCGGTCATCATAATATTATGCTTTTGGTATCGTCGCCGTCGTCGTGATTATGACGCCACGACGAAGCATATATAATAACGATAATAATATAATTAAATTATGCTCATTTCGTTTTTTTTGCATTTTTGCAGACGGACGTCGTGAAAGCGACATGTGACGACCGGACTCCAGGACTGCTACAACGAGGGATCATCGTCGTCGACCTCGCGGCACCACCGCCGCCGCGGCGCAGTGCTATCTTTTCGTCTCGTCCGCGACGCCATAAAATTACGAACGTTTTTTATTCCCCTCTCGGCAAAACGTACGTAATGATAATAATAATAATACACGTCGAGACGATATTATTATATCGTACAAAAGATATAATACGGGTACTATCAAATGCAGCCGCCGACCATCATACCTGTACCAGAAATGTATTATTATTATTATTATTATTACCGTATGGTTCGCGTATATTATATTATAGTCGGCGTACCATATTAGCGGTGCTGGACGCCTTGTACACTATATATCCAGTGCAGTGCATACGTGTCGTATGTACAGGACGATTCTTTTAATGTGAATTCGTAGGAATCGCGTAAAAAAAAAATATATAAAAATAATAGTAGTACGCGAGAGACGCGTAAAACTGCAGTTACCTATACATTATAATATGCAGTTATGTGCGTTTTAACAAGGTAAATACGTTTATAGGTATTATAGTTTAGAAAATTGTATATTATAACATAGGTATTATATATTATTATCTTTTTAAGTATGTCCGCGAGTACCTGCGTGTATGGGCCACGTGACTCGCGTTATGATATTATATTGTACAGACTTCTAATAGCATGTATTGTAAAAAAAAAACATATTATTGATCGACTGTTCGATTCTCATACTTTAACATAATATTATATTATATTATATTTATCCACCAAGCTGCGCCTGTGATCTCTGTTTTTAGACCATTTTCGTAGGAAAAGCCTAACAGTGTAATGTATATATTATCGTATATAAAATCGTATTATAAGTAATATCATATATTATTATTATTATTATTGTTTAGTTAATTATTATTAAGTATATTATGAATTATTTACTATAATATTAGGTATCGTCGTCGTGATACAATATATTTTCAACGGAATCGTTTCCCGTCTATATTATTCTTGTTTTATTATTATTATCATCATTAAGTAGTATACTGTAATAATAGGTATATCGAATTTGTTGATTTTTTTTATATATATTTTTTTGTATTCGTCAAACATATTTTTATACGTTCATACTATACACATATTTTTAACAACGTGAATTATACATATTATGTGTAAGTACATCAATCATCGTGTGCGTAAAAATAAATTATTCTAATTTACGCGCATAAGTATTTACGATAATATTATGATTACGGTTGGCCAAGTGCAATTATTATTTAAAGATACGCTCGAAGTAAAGTTTTATATTGTGCTTTTTTCGATAATATTTTATTTTTATTATGTTATAATATAATATGCATGCGACATCATATTAGCCAATGTTATTATTCTTGTTATTATAATATTATTATTGTTCATTATTACATATTTTTTTAGCAATTTGTAAATTTTCGTGTGTAAAAAGACAACCAAAAAAACTATTTTAATCAATCGATGTATACACACACACACACATATATATATATATATATATATATATATACATACTATATAGTTTATTAAACTGTAAACACCACGTGTACAGGTATATATTATAATATTATTATATAGTTGTGGAAATAAATGGCGAAAAGCGAATCAGTCAGAAGAAAATAAATAAACCGTCTTCGTTTTTATTCCTTTTCACGTTCATGAACCATGTACGTTAGCAGCAACTACAGATGGTACTTTTCTATAACCCGGTCGATGCGATAATCGATGCGGGTCGTCTCATCCGAAGGAGCTGTACACACACCGCAAATAGTCGTAATACTTAGGTATAGGTGTACAGTAGAGCTTCGGTTAATTTGCTCAAAAGAATTGGCCATAAATATTTTTGAGATTTTTTAGGATTTAGTTTTTTTGGGAGGAGGGGCCCAACAATATTAAATACATAATAAGATACACTCTTATTAGTGGAAACCGAGATTTTTTTACACTGACAGTAAGTATAATATAAGGCAGTATAAGATCAAGGACTCAAAAACCCATTAATATTATTTATTTTCAAGATTTTCTTTTTGAGTATATCCCGGCTTCGCCATCGCCCTTGTGCAGTTCTTTTTGTGGTAAATCCTTTATGGTATATACCAAGTTCTTACGTTTTGTATTTTTGCGCCAATTTCGTGTATTTAAATTAGAACTATAGCTGGATAGATAGCACCACTGTTGTATTCTTAGAACACCTTATTATAATAAATAATAATAAACAATAAATAAATGTATAAAATAGCATATGAAATATTTTAAATTTGATTATTTTTTACATTTCGTTATTTATAAGTTTAACGTCACAACTATAGGTATGCTAACACAACTAAATGGACCAGTTGGGGAGGGGGCACCCATTCAACCTTATCCGCCAATTTTTGGAATGCGTCTGTAATTTGCATTATCATAGGTCGTAAAAAGTAAGAATCAACCAAAATTTAAATCGATTATCGTTTCAATAATAGAGTAGGTATATAAGATAATATTGAGATGTGCGAGAAGCTATATAATACCACAGAAGAGTTGGTTGTAAATTCTAAGTGGTTACTTCACTAACCTATTCGCACCGTCCTGTGGTAGGTACCAACTTTAAGGCTATGCCTAATTACAATAATGTATTTGGAAAACAAAATATAAAATGTTATGAAAATAATAAATAATATGTATTATCTTTGGAAACAATATAAGTTTAAAATATCTAATGATTTTTAACTGTTTTTAGACAATTTAGATTTTGATAAAGAGCGAATATTGTAACGAGTATGATATGACTTTGGCTTGGTTTTATCTACAGTCAAAAGATATACCTATTTAGGTCTTAGGAAAAGTGCCAGCTATTACAATAGTCATGTACAATACGTAGGTATAACACTGTCATGGTAATAAAACATATCTATAGAAGCGAATGATTCGGAAGAAAAGATGAATTAACCGTCTCGGATTTTAGGACCGCGTTCACGCGCACGGTCCCGAATAACCTATACCCGCAGCAGCTAGAGCTGGGTACCTATATACCAATAGATACCCGTAACCCGGTCGATACGGTTATCGATGCGAGTCGTCTCATCCGACGGAGCTGTACGCACGCACGACGAACAGCCGTCATACATTGTGGGTATTAAAAATACGTATAAATAATAGGTACCTACCCACAATAGTATTATCTCATTATTTGTGTGTAATACCTATCGCCCGGCGTATTTATCACTATTATTATTATTATTATTATTATTACGTCCCGGACCCGCGGCGTGCGGCATACCGAGTCTGACCGGTAATTACAATAATCGTCACCTCGTTCACGACAACTGCAGTGAGTAGTAGTAATAATAATAATAATAATAATATTATTTCGGTGATTTTTCAAATACCGGTGTCCGGTGGTATAGTAATATACTCTACTGCGACAACTACTATAATATTATAATACAGTCTTTCGGATTCTCTCCGGCTGGGTCGCGTGGGGTGGCGGGGGATGTTAATGGCGCTCGTGAGGCCGATAAGCAAACAATCCGTGGCATTAAATTATTTTTAATACCTTATATGCCATCACCATAGTACGTACGATATAATAATAATAATAATAATAATAATAATATAACACAATAAATAAATGGATAAAACGGGATCGCGCCCGACGTGTGACGTCTCCGAGTCGCGATAAAGATTATAATATAATATTATTATTTTTATTGGGAACCCGTTAATGACTAGGTCCATCGGCACGGTGCTTAATATATACCTGCCCGTTATAAACGAAGAAGAACGACGTACTAGTCATTCGATCGGAATATATTGAACGCGTAGTCTTAATGTTCCACCGCACACTTTTACTCGTATTATAATTATTATACCAATAGTAATAGTAATAATATTATAATGGCGTCAATAACACGGCGCCGGGTACGACGGCATCGCTGTTACGGCGGCGTCGTGATATGAAATAAATGTCGGCACGCGCAGACGTGGAGTAGCTGTGGCCGGGATTTCTGAAATGGGGAGGGGCACCGTTAAAAAAAAACCTTGTGAAAATTAAAACCTTAGTAGTGTTTGCCGCACTATAGAGACAAAATAATTGTACTGCAGTGGCCCGAGTCTTCTTTTTTTTTTTTTTTATAGTGTACAAAGTCTGCGAACCTAGACGTTTACCCACATACCCGCAACCACCCACCATAATAATTTATCACCGCAAGTCTTGAGAGTTAATCATTCGAATATTACATATTACACAATACTTATAGTATATTACAGCTATACACATAAGTAGGTATACGACATTTACCTGACCTAACCTAACCTAACCTCCTTCTCCGCGTAGTACGCATACGCCATATACATATTACATGTCTACACAGAATTATTATTTTGAGATAATGGAATGACCACCCTGCTCCTGAGGATTAATGTCACTGCTCTTATACTTACTATATATGGCCAGATACATAATATAATATTCAACTTTTTATCTTTAGGTACTTATTCGTATAGACCACGTATCACGTATCACCTACCACGTATCTTGACTGGATGCGTCTTATAATATAGTATCATTAACTATTATTATTGTGTAAAAGTCCAATCTAAGGATTTTCATTTTTTTAGGATATTTTTTCTATAAAAGTGGTAAAAATATATTTTTCTAGATTTTCATTTTTGAAAATAATACGGCCGATAGGGACAAGGGAATGGGATTATGGCTCTTTTGGTCTTCTCGTGGCCACAGTGCTAACTGCAGGGTACGCCGTGTTCGATTAGGTTACGAATCCGTAAACGAATTTGCAGTAAATTTATTGATATGCAGGGGCGTGATTTTAATAAAAAACTGGGACTACAGAAATCCCTTAATTTATTGTTCTAACTGTATTATTATCATGGACTACATAATGAGCAACTTTTACCCCCACGCGCCCACATTCAATAATAATAATATATTTATTTATCAATATAATAAAATAAGAACTAATTAACTACAAATTATAGTGGTGCTGATTTGAAAACTGTGTGGTGGGGGAAGGGGGTTGATAATCACACACAAGGCCCCCCCCCTAAGAATTAGTCTATGATAATATACATTATATATTATTACAAGTTATATATATGGTTGGAATATCGATGCATCTTGTATTGTTTTTCCGAAGCTATATCGCCGTGCTCGTCTTCCATGACATTATTCTATACACATGTATACTGCTTATGACAAATTTTTGAATCGGAATAACTAGTTTTTATTTTCATTTTTAGAGCATTTTAGAATTGTTGGGCATTTAACACTAAAATTCTGTTTTCTAATTATAAGATTTTTACTTAAAAAAGTAAATTTCTGAAAAAATGTTTTGGTTCGAAACTTGTTAAAAATTAAGAATGAAGTGTTTTTTATATGTGCATTATTTTGTTTTTTTATGTCATTCCCTTCAGTCCTACTTATAGTTTAAAACATGACGAAAAATCGTATAATGTATAAATCTTAAAAATTTATTTCTATTGGTACTTTCTACTATGATGTCTATAATATTATAATAATAATTTTTAATTTAACTTATACACATTTAAGTAGGTACACGAGACACGTGGTCAGATTACTAATTTTTTCAACTCTGTTGTGTGGTATTTCGGTGATTAGCATTAAGCGGTTTGTCCGTGAGTCATAATATTTAATGTGTCTTAGAAGCGAACAAAACGAACACGGAAACACTATAATATACAAAGTGTTACAAACCGGCTGGCGATAAGACGTTTCGTAAAATATAATATACAAACGGAATCGATAGGTAATAATGGAATGGTACAGCTGCAGCAGGTATGTAATATTGTAATATTATAATTTGATGTACACATAAAATATGTCAGTGCGAAAACTAAATTAACGCGGAGTCGGCGGCGGCGGCCACGGTAACACGCATGATGGTGTCCGCCGGAGCACCGCATTCTCTATGAAATTGTTTGTTCAAGTCTCTTCGTCCATTATTAATTTATTGTGCCGAAAAGCACACGACCTGCAAAATAATATTATATACGCGGTTGTGTCCTAACCAAACTCGGGTACCACATACGTATACCAAACCTAACCTATATACCTGGCGCTGTTCCGCCGCGTAACGCACTAACAGAGCGGCCACATTTTATAACGCGCTGTAGACGTATAATCCGACTTTGCGTGGCTAAAAATTAACAAACATGAAATATGCAGTGCTAAACAACTGGTGTAAGACTAATTGTTTTAGTGTAGATCAGTAGTCAGTTCACGGGGAAATCGGCGTCGATGTACCTCGCTTTGTGAAAAGTTTGGAGGATAGTTTATAAAAAACAAGTGTAGTATAAAGTGTGATAATAATACTATACATATATTCACGTACTATTACTTGTACAGGGTGTGTGCTCCTCTTCGTGTTTGCCCTACCGCGTCTACTCTACTCTATATTCTGGACTTTCTCCTACTGCATCAACTGTTAAAAATTGTAAACCTTATACTGCTACCGTATCCACTATGTTATGATTTTCATGCATAAATTGGATTTTTTAAATATTCACATACGAAAATTGGATAGCTCGGATTTCCAATCTATAGTATCGCAGCAAAAACATAAACGATTAATTTTCTTTTTGTCGAGTTCCTTTATGGAAACCTACTCTCTATCGTGTAGTCGAGAAACAAAAATCGTCCAAATCGTAATGCAAACAATCAATAATAATATGATATCTGCTCGGAAACCCTCAATCACTCAGTATGGCTGTGTGAGGCACACGATCGCCGGGGGCCCTCGGATATTTTTATATATTGAGGGCCCTAGCCAAATGGGGAAAAAAACACTTAAGTTTACTCGCGATTCTCGCAAATTTCCCAATGCAATATTGTTCAATATGACAATATTATATATCCACCATGAACTGCTATGCGCAAGTCAGTTGTACCTATAGACCCATGGTGGCATGATCTTTGTAACGGAATTTTATAGAGCTATATATAATTAAAAAACCGAGGTATTCCCAGCCACACATTATAATTTCGTTACAAAAATCATTGTCCTATAAAATTGACTTGTGCACAGTTATTATAGTGGACAAATTGAACAATATTGTACATTGGTATATACATAAACAAAAAGAATTTCACTTATATTCTATCACTTCGTTTATTGGGTTTGTATTTTGTACAAATAATAATATTATTAACCCTGTGCCGGTTTGTATCCATATTACTTGTATTATAGTTATAGGTGCATATATATTATTATAAGTTATAACTTGTATATGAACAACAAAAAAAATATATATACAATCAATATTAGTCCATATATTTTTCTTAATTAATAACTATAAGACATGCAGCAGCAGCCATCAACTGCAGGATCAAGATGAGCGAGAGGACGAGTCTGAAAATCAACAGTTGCCGAAGGACCACCACCATCACGGTAATGCTGCCCGCGTCCGTGAAACCAGCACGTGTTCGTCTGGGGGTAGGCGCTCTGCCGGACGGTTCGGACCATGGAAAGCTTGGCTGCAGATCGAGGTGCTCGTCGGACCCGGAGACGGTGACAGGAGGAACTTTTGGAGATGACGGTGAAACCGAAGGGAATGAAGCGTGGCGGTGGCAGTTCTAAGTCAAGTATTCAAGAGTTCCGGCGAGCATATTTTTAACTCGCCGGTTAGGGTTATTGTTCTATAGTCAGTCAAAAAAAAAATCGTGTGCTGAAACAATGTAACGAAATTAACAAATTTGAACTCTTCACACGATTCTTCGACATTGTTATGGTCTGTTGTAACTTGTAACACTCATAATAATACCGCAACGTATTACTGTACGCATATACGATACACATGATACGTATATACTTATGTAACTTACTTATGTTGTTATTCCATCAGTATAATCCACTCCAACTGCCACGCTTCTTGCCATCCTTCGGTTTCACTGTCTCTTCCGGTAGTTCCTCCGCGTCATCGACTTGGATGCCACCATCTCCGGTTTCGACACTTTCTTGCACCCTGCTTGATCTGCCGCCTGGCTTTATCGTCCGGTTCGCCCGGTCACTCGCCAAACCCCTCAGAACGAACACGTGCTCGTCGTCGCTTATACGCGCCGACCGGTTTCACGGTAGCCCTGGCCGGCAGCATTTTCCTTACGTATGCTTTATTCGGCGGTCCTTCGGCTGATCTTCAAACTCATCCTACTGATCCTGATCCCGCGTCTGAGGCTCCGTGTCGTATATTTTATATTCATCGCCGTCGAGCTCATCCTAGTTCCTGCTCCGCCGGTTGATTCACGTTCTTTGCACACCGCGCCGCTGCCGGTCGTCGCGGCCCAACGACGACGTGGACCGGCCACGGCGCAGGCCCGCGTGGCCGCGTCTCCTTGTTTCAGTCGTACGGCATCCAGGCCCGACTTTCCGCCGGTAGTCCTCTCGTTTTCCTCGGTGCGATATATTATGTCTCCAGCGTTTCTACTCACGTTTGTCCCGCTTTCATTTTATCGGACAACAAACTTCGTGTCGGCAACACCCTCCCGATTTAGGTATCGGATGCATTGAATAGTTCAAATTGTTAATAGAATATAAAATTATGTTTACGCCTAGTTGATATTATAAAATTATTAATTTTTAAAACTTTAATTCCTATTATAAATAAATAAATATCGTTACTATGGTCAAAGAATATTATTTCGTTTTTAGCATTTAAAACAGAAAAGTTGTTAGTTCAATATTAGCCAGATGCCTAATGCCTACATATAGCCACATGTGTATTTATACTATATTAATATTATACCTACCTAATGAGTAATAATAGTTATAAATGTAAACTAAAATTTGCAGATATTAATAATATAATAATGAACATTGAATTTATTGAATATGGATTATGGACATATAACAGTTCACCTAAGAAGGCTGGAATAGTGGAGTAATTACTATGTCCTCTCAAAAATTGCGAATAGCCTACCTTCTAAAAAAATTATTATCTGAACTCACATAATATTTAACTAAAATGAATAAATAAAAATTTGAATTTACTTGAAATTTTTATTTCATTAGGTACTTGATTTTATACAGTTCTAATTTTAGGCTGCAGATTTGTATGTATTAAAAATTCAAAAATATATATATGTATTTAATTTTATTCAAATATGTAATTTAAAATATAAGATATGTAAAAAAAAAAATAATAATAAAATGAGTACATTAAATAAGTACGTAAATATAAATTATACAACACTAAATTATATTATTATTTTATTAAAATTAATTAGGAATACATTCAAATTAAGTATTTATTCATTGGAGTTAGTATCTACTTCGTCGTCAACAAAACAATTGACAATCATATACTTTTTTAGATTGTCAAAAGTAAATCGACGTCGTTTAGGACGCAATATTTTTTATAGCGGCTAAAGGACCTTTCCACGTCGACGGAAGTTATAGGAACAAATTTAAAAGCGAGGACACACACCTCTCCAACGAGTAAACAACAAATAACGAAATGAAATTTACTTTTATCGAAACGCGTATAGCGATAACTAGGTCGATAACGTGTGGACTATGGACTAATAGTCGCAACTCGCGATTATAATTAGCACGCGGACTGGAGAAGATAACAACACATAATATAAAACTGCGATAGTGCGATACATTACTTATCTTGTAAATAGCTCAATATTTAACAAAAATATGTAATTTAAGTAAAATATGTAAAAATATGTAAAAATATGTAATATCGACCATAGCTTAAAATAATCAGATAGTCCTGTAACATATTTCTATAAATTAATCATTCGAATATTATCATTCACGACAAATATGTAAATACATACAAATCCACACCCTAGTCATAATGAATATAAAGGTACAGAATTATAGAAACAGAATTTGATATATTATAATATATTATACTTACGATGTGATTATAACATTATAACATAATATTATAATATTATACACTCTAACAAGCATATTGTATCGCGTCGTAAAAATTATGGAGTGGTCACAGCACCCCACTCGAACATTCTAGGGCAAGTTTCGCCTTTAAATATATAGGCAATAAATTATAAAATTGAATTAAATTTTTGTTTTACTATACAAATATAAAACGGTGATAAATCGATACAGCGAGGCATTCCTTTATCTAACGCTCTACAATAATAATAGAACAAATATAGAAAATAATATCAAATTCTAGTTTGGAAATGAGAATATATTCGTTAGAACGACATTGATACAATTTGGGAGAATTTACCCAATAGATTTAACTTATAAACCGTTTGGATCATAGTTTATACCACCAAAAATACCGTTTGAATAAATAATTATGAATATGTTTATATTATTGGGAAATTAATTTATGTATTTATATTGTGATGCACTGTTTCAATTGTTGGACAAGTGGCTACCGCTCTGCTGTACACCAGCTCTCAGGCATGTCGTTTGAATGGATAAGTGTTACATTTGAATTTAAAGATAAATCATTGTATACGAAAAACGATTCTGAGCAGAGTCGTTGTGTCAACCTAGAATACTATTGTATAAATAATCAAATTTAGTAGTTGAAAAATAAACTAACAAAGATCTAAAATATCTCATGGCTAAAAATAGTGTGACTTTCTTTTCTTTTTGATAGAGATACAACAACTTGTTGAAAAGAAAAACTTTTATAAATTGAACTGAAAAATAATTTTTAAAATTTGAAAAAAATATCATGGCTATATCATTAGCACAAAAAGAGTCAAAATAGTTTGAAAATTTTACCATATATACAAAATACTAATGTAAATATTTGTTAAAAATTTCAAGGGTTTATAGCTATTAATTTTTGAGTTACACCTAAAAACAAAATCAATTTTCAAAAATTAGTTTTGCGTAGGAATTCTTACGTATTGTTTTCATTTTTTTTCTTGATACTTACTAAAACTTCTTGGAATTTTCAATTTTTACATCTCAAAAGTACCAATAATATTCACTTTTCTATCAGGAATGACGATCTTGAAAATTGGAGCATTTTTAATGCCCAAAATGCTGCTGACAGACAGAAAAAAGCCCACATCATCGTAAGATCAATACATATTTTTTTTGCTCCTCTCAGAATCTAATAATATGTACAATTTCAACGAACCATAGTGCGTGTTTTTATTAATTATTACCAATTGAATTAGCATTAGTTATAAAAGCGTAAAAACCATACAATTGTACAATATTATTTATATTATGCTGTATTTTCAAAAATATAAGTTGATTTCGCTCATTCAAAATTCAACCAATTTTAAAACTGTTTTTCCTCCATGTTATAAATAGGTAAATCCCAAACTCTACTAAATGGCTGTTTTTAAATTTTTAAAAATCAAAAAAAATTTTAAGCGTTTTATGTAAAAATGTTTCAGACCTTGGTGAATGGGAGGCATATAATACATACAAAAAAACTGTACCATCTGTATTATATATCAAATTAGAGTTAATGTAAACTAAGTCAAATTAACAAACATACTGTAGCAGGTGTATTATTATATTTATTTTTATTTTGTAGCTATTTAATCATTAAAAAGTAACCATATATTTTGACCAAAACAATAGTCAAACTGTGAAATTATATTTCATGAAGGCTGTATACATTATTTTATTTATATTACCTAACTTAATAAATTTATCACTTGAGAATTCTATCTAATACCTTGTTTATAAGATTGGATTCTAGTATTGTTATCTATGGTCATGAATTCATGATATTAATTGTACACGAAAAATAGAATTAGCTGCGTTTTTTTTTTTTTGAAAGCGACCCATTGAAAATTATTGTGCCCAATCATTAGCCAGACCGACACTGACGTGTATCTACGGCAACAACGACCACTACGACGACGGAAAATGACATCGTCGTCGTGTCCGCGTCCGCGCGCGGCGAACGGCGCACGATTTCCTATGGTGGATTTATGGGCCGCGTGTTTCCGAGTAAACGCCGTAAAAAAAAAAAAATAAATAAATAATATTAATAAATAAAAAGAGGCAAAAAACGAAATGCCGTCGGCGTGTATATAGGTACATAATAATATCGTATATATACAGACCCCGAACGGCGTGCGCATGTACGGAAGGAAAACCGTATTATATTGTTATTAAAATAAAACCCGGTCGTCGTGGAGGTATATCGTAGGTATACGATATACCTGTATAATATTGTATTTATATCGGGAATAGGGCATAATATAGTAACACGCTCTGTATACATATAGGTACGTTATGCCTATAGGAACCTATCTATATATCCCATGTATATCGTATATCATATATAATATATATGTGTGTGTGTGTGAGCTATATGATATACGTACGGGAGCCGAGTGCACAGCCCCTCGGAGATCGACGCATAATATAATAATATGTTATATTATTATAATAATATATATTATATTACTTGTCGTCGTCGTCGTACACGCCGAGGAAAAGGAAACGCGTGTACCCATACCGCCGTGTACAGGTATATATTATGTAAAAGTATTTCCTTCCATTTTGTATTTCGCGTCATCACGACCTGATCCGGAGCGCAGCCTCTCTCGCGATATATTATTATTACTATGCGACGGCGAGGTTCCGAGCCGGGCTACCGGGCTCGACTCGCGGCAGAGATCATATTATGTATATACATAAGTGTGTGTGTGTGTGTGTGTGTGTGTGTGTGTGTGTGTGTGTGTGTGTGTGCGTGTGTGCGTGTGCACTGTGCAGTAGGGCCAAGTCTCCGCGTCATCGTGACCAGACGACATCACGGTTGCCGAGCACTGCTGCACAATAATATTGTAATAACGTACATTTACGTACACGATCGCTGCTGCCGTTGACGGAAATGTGCCTGCGTGAACAGTATACCTCACTGTATACCTACGCCCGTATGATAGTACGACATTATATTATATACAAACACAATATTATGATACTGTAACGCGACGCATTAGCATATTTTATTATTAAAGTCGTTCGATTTTCCGCCGTCGAAATCGGAAAATCCAATAAATCAATAGCTATATGGGTAACAGGCTCCGAGTCGGTGTAGGTATACCTGTATAGTATATAATGTACATGTATATAGGACGTCGGTCATGTGTATAATGTACGCGAGTCTAGCGCAATGCAGCCTACGAATGCGTCTACGCCGTGATCATCGCTTGCAGGTGAAACTACCTAAAAGCCTAAATGCTGCAGATGCAGAACTTCTTTTTCGATCTGCAGGCTTGGCGGTCGAATAACCATCACGCTTGCTGTATTTTTTCAAAAATTTTTATTCGATACAAGTCCAACTTGTATATCAGTTCAACTTGTACTAATCTGCACTTGCGCTCCCATTTCGTTTTCCAAAGCAAAATTGTTTTATTTTATTTTTACTTTGTTTTAAATAAATACAATATTATGTAATTAATTTATCAGCTAGCTTGTATGCAAATATAGTATTGTATAGAGTATTATATTATATTATTATATAGAGTTTTTTAAAGGAATAGCTTTGTTTAATGCTGAGCTTAGAATGTCTACCGTCTTGAGTTGAGAAGTATTCGTTTTCTTTTTATATGGTCAGCCTAGGTTAGACGATGGTCTAGGGTTACGCCTAATAGCAGCGAGATCTTGAGGATTTTGGTATGTATTGTTACTATATAAGACAGATGGTATCTACTATTACTGTGAAGATTGACACGATTTTCATTTTCCATTTAATGTCCCATTTCAATTCTGGTAATTTTAATAAATAAAAATTGAATTTCGAATGATTATAGTTAATACGCGGAAGTGTAATATAACAGTAGAAACTCGATTTACCGAATAGAAACATACGTAGGTACAATACAAAATAATCTGGCGACTTGAGACTTAATAGACTGTTTAATCGTGGCTTTAGATTTTTGAGCGGCAAAATTCTGTAGTTTACTGAAAAGTAAGATGACGGGTAACAATAAAGCGTGACGATTAATCGAGTTTCTAATGTAATAATGTAACTATATATAAGTATTTAGACGAGTGGGGGAGTACTACCTTTGAACTCATCGTTTTGCTTTGTACCCCTGCTACACTCTACTTTGATCATCAAGCTTTTACTTTACACCTATACTTATAAAATTATAAAAAATTCTTGTTTTTAAGTGCCTTTTATATAGTTACATGTACGATGTACGAAACAAATTTTCATACATCGAAATTCTCAGAAAAATATTCTAAAAACGTAAGCTGTCATTCAATAAGGTAAACGCTTGATCACGTCAAAACCAGTAGTAAAAACTATAATTTTTCAATATTTAAAGAGACCACAAAAAATTGTAAATTCAATTTTATAAATGTTATCTGTATACAAATTCCTGTTGCTATATAACACATTATTATTCACACATCACTTATGTATAATGTAGTAGGTGTTTCAATTGTTTCGAATGGTTATTAAAAAATATGAAAATTACTGTAAGTATAGCCAGTATAGGTACTTGCATAATAATATTATATTATAGTTTTATAAGTAAGTACCTATATGAGTTTATGACGTTATATTAATAATTCAATTTAATAATTTGGCGTAGCGATAAAGCACAACAACAATCGGTTTTTTTTTCCTAAAGTCAAATCACGGTTGAAATTACGTTTTCATCCCAGTTTTTATGATATCCGTGTGTCACTTAATATAATGATGACATATTATGCGTCGCCGACGTATAGGTAGTCGTTATTGTCAGAAAGTAAAAAATTATTACTTCCGAACGACCACTTGTCAGCCATTGTGCACTTCTGCAGTGACAATAATATTATGTGTTATGTATAAAATACTATGAATGCGTAATAATTATTAAACTCTCGCCACGCGTTATTTTTTCTTCAATGTAATATGTAGTGTACCTACCTATATTATATATTTCGAGTTTATCTTGTACACATGAGTACGACTTGTACGTATACCTACGACATATATTAATATATTATATTATACTAACTGGCTACTTCTGTAGTTTGGCGTTCAACCGTCGTCAAGTCCAAATACGCACTATTATACTGTACGCACGCAATAACATTAAGCGCATAACAATAACAGTAATATGCGTAATAACAATATATTGTTATAATACACGCCTTTCACGGCATTGGAGTTGGCGAGACGACGATAGCTTTTTGTTATGTAATGTCGGCTTTAGTGCGCGTGTAATGAGATTCTCTAACGATTAGATAATGTTATATAACGTTTTTAAGAGGAATAATTTTTTCTTTAAAAACATCTTTGACTATATTGAAAATAGATTCATTTTTAGTATCAGTAATAAAGGCTCTTGCAAAAAGCATTTCTTAAACGATTTTTCCTTCCTTTACAAACTGGACGTACGCTAATATATAGTAAAGCCTCATTACTCGGCTGCAATGTTAATTCGACGATTTAAAGTGAAAATTCGGTGGATACTAGAAGTTCATATAATGAAATTTCAACGTCTTCCGCCATTTCGTCGATTCGCCGTCGCACTGCAATACCGTTGCTTAATGGGACTTTTGTGATTACGGACTGTGTGAGGCTGAATGGTGTAAAACCGTTTCTAAAATTTCTTTGACAGCTTGAAAGTATTAACTCTTCGCCTATGATATGGGCTTTTCCCGATTTCGCGATCAATTTTAATATGTTATAAGAAGCAATCAACCATCATCGCATTGTTTTGTTGAGCCTGTGAACGAGCCTCAGACCAATTGTGCCTTCAGAAAATTGTCCTTAATATTTGTGAAAAACGGCAAATCTTTATTCTGTTTGTCAGGATGAACTTTTTGCAAATGATCCTGCAAACGAGATGGTTTTCCTCATTAGAGAACACTTTGTTACAAAGTAAACACATTGGGAACTGCATGTTGGATGGCGTTTGAATAAATCCGAACTTTAAATACATCGTGTTATATTGACGGCAATTTCTTCGAGCATCCAAAATTTTTGGAAAATAAAATTTTACGAAACGGAAAAAAATTAAAAAAACACGTTTTTAACAGACTGAATATTATAATAAAGAAAACAAATACAACAAGCTCGGGTCGAATCAAACGGTGTACTAAAAGGTTGCTTAATATAGGTACCTACCTATAATAAAATATAATATCCACGCACAATCGCTAAAATAATAAAGATAATACATTTGTCAACAATCAAAGCTAAGTTATTGTGAATTGCTCAACATAGTACCTATTAGTGACTGATGGTTATTGTATGGATAATCAAGTATGAACTATTTTTAGGTCGTACCATAGTTGAGCATTTTGCGTGAACACACTTGCCGCCTCTCTATACCACCCAAAACAAGTACACCGAACCCCTACCGCCCAAAACTAGTTCACTGCCCACGGGGGGGGGGCGATATCGCCCCCGTTGAGAACCACTGCTCTAACCCAACACCGTTGTACGCATGCGCGGAGCCTACCTAAAAGGATAAACATATCTTATATAATAATAATACTATAATATCATGTCGTATGGTGACAAAGTTTAACGGATACATGCATATTATAGGTACCTACTCAATTCGACAACGCGTTAGTCGGTATCATGCGATAGGTAACAATTTTACCTATTTCAATAGGTACCGTATTATATCGACTCGCGATCGTTTGAATTTTCAACCACGTCAGCGCGAACAATAGAGCTACGACATATTTTAATAGTTATATACATTATTACGGACCGGAATGAAAATATAATGTGCTAGCCCGGAGAAAAATGTGATTTTTCAACTCTTTTCTGGTGTAACTCGGAGTGGGAGCAATGTCTTTTTAAGTGTAAATCATTATAATATATTAATATAGATGCGGGGAATATGAATAATCAAAGCGTATACCGCCGATACCTATACCGCGAATATTCTGCACGGATATCGTGGTGCGGGTGAAACTCTTTGAAAATCCGGTGGCAAGGAAGTCCTCTGCCCCACGCGGCGTACACTTCCGAGAAACAAATACCGTGACACTTTCGAGAGGGAAATATACCGCTCATTGCCTGCGGTTCTCGATCAAACCGTTTTAGGGTCACCGTCTGCAAGTGTACAATAAATGCGTATTATAAGGTATCGTTTAAGTCATAATGTAAGAACTAAGAAGTATGCGATCCTTGTTTTCGCCCTAGTTCGAGCATGTACGTATCGCTTGCGTGGTTTTGTGCGTCACTGCATCGTATAAGATAAAGTATTAATAAACATGTGTGACGTCAACTTGAGTTTATTATTAGTCGCATTTGTATATAGGTACCAACTGTAAATAAAGTATTCATATAATATATCGCCTCTTAAAAAAATATGCGCACTCTTATCATCTTCTTATTCCTCATGATATACTGTGATTTTAGTGGTGTGCTGTGGGTGACGGCATTCCGGTCCGTAGAATCGAGAAACTCGTCGCCCGTTTTCCGACGATTACGCATGCCGCGAGTCAAGGTAAGAAGACGCAAATCAGTCACCCACAATATAATTATGTATTATAGATTATTCACAAACTCCTTGAAAACCAGGATTCCTCGAATAGGCACGGCTCTACGACCGTTATTTACTGCAGTTGATTGTCTTAACATAAAATAGTGTGATACGCGTATACACACAGTGTATATTCACGCTGATCGTATACAACGAACCGAGTACCCAAGTACCTAGGTATATATATATAAGATCTGTTGCAGTGGTATTATACTATTGTACAATATTATACGTAGGTATTATCGTTGATTATAATCAATTAGCATTTGTAATCGATGGTAATACCTATATTATGCATGTTGTAGCCGAACACGGAATAATTGCGTTGGGTGCGGTGGGGCAAAAGGCGTGGAACGCTAAGCGTTTGGCGCCGAAATGTCTCCCGTTTAATCGCGGTCAAGTCCAGTGTTTGTTATAATATGTAAAAAGTAAAAACGTGTGTTATACCGATATGATATACGGCCCGATGATATGTGTGACTAGGCAATACACTGTCGTATACCGTCTAGAAAACAATGAACGCTGAAGAAGTAGACGAAAATGTTTTCGTATTACCTGTACATGTTTTCGATATCTATTCATTCTCAAAATAGACCCTCCCACCGGGCATACCGCGGCAGTATATTATAATAGAGGTTTAGGTACCGCAAGATAATATGTATTCGACGGTTATCTACATATAATATGTATTATAGGTATACCTACGTTTTTCACACTATAATAAACTACAGTCCATAATACTATGCACACATAGCTAATGGTTATAATGAAACTCGTACGGTATAAAATGTTGTATTATAAACGTCGATTATTATTTTTATATTATTATAAATCCTAGTCGATTATTGGCGTGAGCACGTGATAAAAAAATCAAGTGATGTATGATTAATGAATTTTGAATTTTGTAATAATTACGGGTTTACCGGTAGGTGAGAATATGTTACAGGCGATCACTATCGACTGGTATTATTTTTAATTTGATATTCGTAAACGATATAAACGCGCATATCATATTATATACGAACCACGACGGTATAAAATATATTACATATTATTATTATTACTATACCTACACGCGTTCACTCAAATGTCTCACGTGTTCCCCGGCAAACTATCCATCGTATATACATGCATATATAGGTAAGCACGTGAAACAATATGATGTTTAATATTATTGCTGTTGTCGACATTAAAAAAAAAAACACTATATTATAATATAAATAAGCACGTCCTTGAGAAATTACCTCTGAAGGGAAAAATATTCACGTGAAATATATTTGTTTTCGTTTTCTACTCACACGCACACACATACATAACAACACATTCACTTACACACAATAACACATATACGATACACGCGTATTCGCTAATACTTATATGTTGGCACGCGGTCGCCACTGTCGTTCCTTACCACAGCAATAATACATACGCACAGTATTTTATTATAATACACGTGTATGTATATTGTATTGTACATATATAGGTAAGCACTGTGCGGCACGTAATAATATTATATATACCTTTGAACAGTCGATATAAGTACGGAGTTTGTTTTGTTCTCATTTCAAATCTGATATTCTAATTTCCATCTCCCACACGACTCTCTCGCGCCGGTCGTACACGGCAGCACCAGCAGGTGACACTGACCTCTTAAGCACACACACACACACACACACACACACACACACACACGCACACGCATATGCGAACGCGCGCGTTCCTCATAGCCGCTCGCCGTTGGTGGCCGATTCCGCGCGCCACTGTGGCTTCCCCGGTCGCAGTCGAGCATAATATAGAAACTAGATTACTGACCTCAGATATCTGCAAAGTTGCTGCTGTGCGGCGTACAGGGTATATATATATAAAAAAGTGTATAAATAAAATAAATAATGGTTACCACACGTCGTCGTTGCGAAATGCTATATACCCACACGTACGAGCAGTCAGCGTACACCCAACTGCTGCAGGATCGTTCAAATATTGCGTTGGAAAAAACTGGCGACGACCATATTATAGATGATAATAATATTATTCGAAGGTATTTGTATATTGTGCACCTCGAATATTGGCGGCCGGCTACGTTTTCTCGAAAACCGCGGGAGGGTTTATGCGTCGTACCCATATACCGGCTACACGTAAACCTATAATATTGTAACGCATATTGTTAGGTATGATATAAAACACATTAGGTACCCGCCGCGTAAGGCCTTTTCGCATTTCGCCTCTTCATACAGGACTTCTATCAGTTATTATCTCTGTGATGACGACGGGCTGTGATAGAGTGAATATCGTTTTAATTATATTACGCGCTACGTATAATGTTATACGGTCTTTATCGAAACTTGTGAAACAGTGGGCGGGGCTGACGTCTGAAGGACGGAGGGGTGGAGTTGCGTGTTTCTGTACTGCGCGGCGATTGCGCTACACCTCGTAAGACACGCATTGTTTGCTAGGCATAAGTACTTGTCATCGTAATACCACTGCGACGGCGACGTCCGCACATTTTCGATTCGTTGTCTCGTATTTATTGTGTCGCATGTCCTCCTGTGAAAGAGTGAAAGCGTGAAACGATTTCTGCGATCCGCGTGCACTATTGCCATTTCTGGAACAGAAAAACACTGCGTCGGGCCAGCTGCTTCCCGAAGAGCGATGTAAAAACGCGACGACCGATGATAATGTTCTCTATAATAACCTATACCGACTTTGCCGACTTTCGTCGATTCGCCAGGGCAGCACACGGTCGGACCGTACGCCCGAACACGGGGGTATGGGACACTGCGCATAACAACAGTGCGATGTTGTGATTATATTGTTATTATGATTGTTATAAAATAAAATAGAAGCTCGTATTATGTACGACGCGCACGGGGTTTATAAAAATATAAACATACCTCACATGTCGCCGTTTCGTTGAACTCCGTGACCCTGAATTTGAAGCGCACACATAAGTATAATACATACCCGGGATGGATCTTTATCTTTTTTTCTCCTCCACTCGTCTACTTTTTATTTTTTTTCTGGTATTTTTCTATATACGACGACGGGTATTAATATTGACCCACGGTGTCCTTTACACACACGGCATACCGCATGTCGTCGTACATACCTCGTGTATTATAAATATAGGTACGCGCCCGTTTTATTGTTATTATTGTTTATGAACAGCGGTCCGCCTGGCCGTTATTATTATCAATATTATACGCGCCCGACAATAAATTGTTATATTCCTGCACCAGTCCGCGCGAAATACAAATCGGTCGATTATCATCACCCCGTCACTCTCGTCATTGCTGCATATATAGGTACGCGAAAAACCGTCGCCGACGACTGAAATGTTTATTTAGGTGCTACACTGTAGTGTACTACCTCCACCTATTGTGGTCGCCATAATACGGGCACGCCATATAATAACCCCGTGCCTACACCTTTGTACGAACCAACGAAACGAAAAAATGGGTTCATTAAAACCAAAGCGCGCGCGGTATGCGCATAATATATAAACCTAGGTTATACATAGTATAATATATACGTATATATATTTAATGTACGTATATTATATCGGAATTGCAGCAAAAACGGGAATAAAATAACGAAACAAAGGGAAACGTTCACTTCATTGTTCTTGTATTCTTAACCCTGCAGAGATCTCGGTGTACAGATGACCTATTCCGTGTATTATGAGACCTCCGTGCCGGAGAATATAAGCGCATATAATATAAGTTTTATCTAGTCTGGTGCACCGGCGCACCGGGCACACCAGCATCGGTGAGCAGTGCAGTGTTATTGGCTAATGCGCTTCTTCTTATGCAAGGATGGGTGTGTGTGTGTGTGTGTGCGCGTGTGTATATATAAATAAACGTTGACCCATAAATAACCGGCAGACCTCTATTGTCAACGCTACCGTTTTTTCAAAAGGGAGAGAGTGAGAGGGAGAGAAAGAGAGAGAGAGTGAGAGAGAGTGAGAGAGAGAGAGAGAGAGAGAGAGTGAGAGAGGGATGGAGAGACAGAAAAAATAAATAAGGTCTTATAAACACACACACATAAGCGTTTATATACTTACATATATATATATATTATTTATTTTATATAATATATATATAGCGCCAGTACAATGGAACGGTCGCGCGCGCAATACACACAAATGTTAAATACGCGTATCGATATATAATAATTGTACGTAAAAAATAATAATACAGACAATAATAATATATATAACGATAAACCGGAGACGTCTCTACCCCAGCACAATCCTACAACACGCTGCCGTCGGAGTTTTCATTTTTCGCACGCGTCTTCGATCTCCACGTCCTCCGGCTGCAGTCGCGTTTCCATAAGAAACGTGGCAGTGGTCAGGTAACCCGTGTGGCCGCGGGGGGACGCGGACGGGATGCAAGCCAAAAATTTCTTTTCGTTACCGGGTTCTTCGGTTGTATTCTGTGAAAAGAAAATTTCTCGTTTTAACCATAATGTGATTTAAACACATAATATTAGGATATACTATTTGGTCGCGAAAAACAGTGGAAAATTATTATGCGTCTACATCGATCGGATAAAATATTATATACCTGACATAATCGACATCAAGTCAATAATAATAACAATATAACCATGTAACCTGTACCTACCTATATATGGCTATGTATCAGTATCGCTATTACTAACCCGAAGGCCCTTTTTTCGGGACACTATTATATTACCCAAGTGCAGCGGGGCTTTAGCGCTGAGAAAACGTGAACATTTTGGTGGTCACTATATGATGCACGTGTACCTACAACGGAACTTTTATGTACTTGTCAACAACTTTTATTTATGTTGACAGTTAGAAAACGCGTATTAGTCGTGAGAATTTTAAAGTAGGTCCGTACTATATGACGTATACTATGTGTAGCATAGTATAGTCTAGAGGTATACGCTTGGAAAAAATATATTATATGTATACCAGCTATATACATAGGTATACCTACATGATAACTAAAAATACAATTATTATTCTAAGTATCTACCTACCTACGACAAAAACAATTGTATGGTTTTTTTTTTAAGCGGCGACGTTTAGTGTTACCACCATATACATATAATACTATTATATAGGTAACTACTGATTATTGGCTTTTCGACGTAAACGTATATAAAAAAAAGACACTGCAACTGAACGCGCGTAATTGTAATTTATTTGAGTTCATCAAGGACGCAACACTGTACGCTATATTATCATAAACTCGACTCCGTAAAAAATTCAAGAGCGCGCTTTATAAACACGTATTATATCTGACAAAAATCTATATGGCAAGTACGTATATTACGAGTGCGAGCGTCCTTGAGATATACGAAATAGCGTGGAAAGTCAAAATAAGTAGCTAAAAAAGGTATGCAATTTTCAATAGAATCGGATGGGAAAACCTTGAAACGAATAGCATATAGTACTATAGTGCATAATATATTATATTCAGAATAATCTCATCGCATCACGTTTAAGAATATTACCATATCGTAATTATACTCATTTATTGCTAAACTATTATAAGCGGGCGCTTATACGCTTGTACATTATTATATAATATTAGGTAGGTACATTATACATCTCTATTATTAAAGTATATATTATATAGGTACTAACCTATTCACATAGAGCCCAAATTTAAAATTAATTCCAAACAGTGCAATTGCAGTCGGACGTGATTATAATTCGTAATAATTATTACTGGTATAGGTACCTATACTAATATGATATTATACTATCGTGTGAGATACCACTAAAATCGTTATTTATCTACTTGAAGAATTTTCGCGCACAACTATAATATAGTTATATAGTTATATTATATTTCTACTTACACACATTTGACATTATGATTAGAATCAAGTAATGAAAAAACTGCGAAGTAATAAATTCTTTGCATTTCGCAAGACACGATCGCTTTTCCGTACCATTTTTTATTTCTACTTTTAAATACAAACTATATTAGCGTTTGAAATCCGCTCTATAATGCGCGTATATAGGTAAGGTCACTCTAAACGGCGAATCTAAATTTAAAAAAAGAACCTTCGTTGACGGGAAATCAGAAATCATAAAATTACTTTGAATCGTTATAGTTATAAATATAATATATCCTATAATAGGTACATAATAATAATAATATGCAGTATATACATGTCTAATGCGGAGCGGATATAAAAACTGTAATTTTATACACAATAATGTACGTACAAAACAATAGTACACTGACATTTGTAAACAATAGAAAATAGTCGAAATAATTTAATAGATTTTTGTTTCTTTTAAGATATTAAATTAAAATGTTTAAATGACGATAGCGCGACGCGATGATCTATGCGTATAAACACTATAGGTTTATAATATATAATATACTCGTTGTAACTTGTAGTATAGTTTTTATAACGAAAGAATGATTAAAATACGAAATAAACGTCATTGTATTACTGTACACGCGTTCATACAAGTTAGGTTACCTGCACCACTGATTATTCTTTCTTTTGTCTTCATGATTGAATCATTAAAAAAATATATTATATGAAAAAAACGAAACATAAATTGGTTATTTGGACAGTTTGCGTACAATACACGTTTACGGTTTACCAAAAACAATGTAAGGATATTATTGAAAACGACTACTTAGTATTTTGTTGTACCGTTCAACATATTATACTGATTGTATAATGCCATCCGCTTAGACGGTCGTCAATTGATGACGGTTTTTAATGTACAATAACGGTAAATGCGTATTTGGTGATTACCAAAGTACGTCACAAACTTGTTACCTATATATATATTATATTGTTATCGAATGAATACTTTGTATCTTAGTAAAGTGGTACTGATGACATGTTAAAAACAATAATACTCGATTGGATTTAGAAAATAATTCAAATACGCGCGCTGAGTGCATTACTCTATAGTATGATAACCTATATTGAATTTTTTTGGAAATACATTAATCTTTTCATAAAAAAAAACACTGTCTTGTCTTACCTATATATATTTACAGTAATGTTTGTGAGTAAAGTTTTTTGAAATGCATGAACTCCAATTAAAATATATTTAGAAATGTACGTGTGTATATTATATATACGGTAGATATACTTAAATATACTATATATTTAAATGGAAGTAAAATGTCAAACGCGTTGTCTGCGATCGCTGAAAATACCATTCGACTTTATGTGAGTAAATACCCATAAATTAAATGTATACCTACATAATTTAATATTATAATATATTACCTATAATCTATATAATATATATATAGGTAGGTATCTACCTATAATGCAACGAACAATTTAAAAAAAAAAGTTTTCATCTTAACCCATCATCAGTCTAAATACTGCTTAAATTTTCAACTCTTTACTGTAGTACTTATATCTATAAGGATTTATATATACCTACTATATTTCGTATACCTATACCTACTTTAACTATCGATAAGAAAAAATCTCAATACGGACTATTGTACCTGCGTGGTTTGTTCGCTGCGTATATTATATAAAGGTGTATAATAATATATAAATATAAGTTTTGTACTGTAGGATATCGTCCAACGATTAACAAATATATACGTGATCACACTTAGACAGATATATATACAGATATATACACACAAAGTGCCGCAGGTCCGTATACTAGCGAGAGCGAAAGATAGGTACGCGAGGTATATAATGTCAAAACGAAAAACTGGGCGGTAATAGATCGCGACGAGGATCGCGCGCGCGTTCTTACGATTTATCGTATTTATACGGTATATTATATACAGACATCGAGGCAAAGCGCGCGCGCGCTAGAGAGAGTTACCCGTCGTAGCTGCTATAAAATAATAATAATAATAATAATATAATTATCGTGTATATGATATATATTATAATATAGTACCGTGTGATGATGTTAACGCCGATATATAGATACCAGTTAAAACAAAAACAAAACAAAATTCGACCACGTCCGTCTGGGAGGAAATGTGCGTATAAATTGCCGAGAGACTTTAACGCACTGACACATACCAACACTATTTTCGCCTCGTGTGACCGTGGCCGTTCTCGGTCCACTGCAGCTACATCAGTGGCCGCGGGGAAGTGAGCTCGCGATTTCTTCAATACTTTGCGCACGACCGTCCCAGCGCAGTTAAGAGGGTAGACGCGAGGGAAAGGACCGAAAAATACGAGTGGTATATTATGCTACGATGCGTGAAACTAATCGAATTCCGAATAGAATTTGACTCACTATACAGTCGTTGCAATAAAGATAAATTCAAAATCCGATTGAATATTATACTATAATTTCTTGAGAACAAAATATAGGTCGTCAGTCACTGCATAGTTTTTAAAATCTAAAATAATCTGTGGATTAGTTTTCGATTCAAGTTTGCGTTTACGCGATGGCGTGAACTGACAATAATAGCTGTAGTGGTGCCAATGTTAGACGGCTATATATAGGTACTCCGCAAGTCAACTTCACCATTTATATGTCACAATTCATATCAATAGGTACCTGCAGTTATATTTTCAACCAACTATCCAGGTCCTTAGTAATTTTGCAACCACGGACTACCACTGATATCATAATTTCACCCCTGCAGAACCGATGCTAAAATCTTCTAAAATCGATTTCATGATGACACACTAGTCACTACGGTACACCCCACCCACAACTATATACCATCACCGCTAACCAAGGACACGTCCATAGAGATTACACATATGCCTATAGCGTCGTATATATTATTATGAGAACAATTAGCCGCACGGTATAAAATATACGATATTATAACGTCGGACCATACGCTGCTGTAGCGGTGATATGATGGCAGCCGCCGCCGCTGCCGTCACGTCGGACGCATAGGAATCTCAACAATTCCCCATATAGGCTCCGGGAGAGTAACAAAAACGAGGTGGTCCCGATAAAAAATTATAACGTTTGACGTGGACCAGTTCTGCTGTGCGCGCGTGTATTTGTCGAAAACAAATTACTCGAGCGACCGGTCCGGTGCATATATAGGCACATATTATATATTATACATATATAGGTACCGGTTCCGTCGTGTGCCCGTGTACGCCCTCGCTTTGCGTATGTGTATATGTGTGCCTATTTTGTTTTCCTATCAGTGTATATTATATTATTATATATTGTTTCGTCGTCATCTCTTCTGTTGCCCCATCATCTTCGTTATATATACATAATCTCGATATAATATCATTATCAGGTATTATATTTATATATACATAGTAGGTATACACCTAAAACTATACGAGCGCTATAAGCCTATATACGTTTCATAATAATAATGATATTTATATATACCCATCAATACACATGTATATATATAGTAATAAAGAGAGATAGAGAGAGAGACATTTACTATTGTGCGCCGCACGTGCGAGCGTATTATATATTAGATGTATCGACGTATCGCATTTATATACTATATATAATGTACCTGCGGTCCCGAAGCGGGTGGCGGTCTACTGGCAGTGGCGAACGTGGTCACGGTCCTGTTCAGCACTTGGTATTCTTTTTCCAGACACTCGACCGTCTTCAGTTGGACGAAACCGTGGTCCAGCAGCGTTTGACACGTGCGCATCACTTGTTCAATGCATGGTGAAAACGTGCAAATCCTCCCGCCACCTGTGGGTCAAAAATCACAAGCCCTTATATAACATAAACCTATAGTAAATATTATTAACATAAACGAATATCGGCTAGTTGCAGATGTTGTCAATTATGGACTTAAAGTACGAAATAAAAGTGTAATAATAATAATAATAATAATAATAATGACCAGCTGGGATAGAGTAATATTTAATGAATACGAGTGGTAACTGTTAAACACAAGTAGGTATTCTAAATAAGCCTGTATGAAACCATCGACGAGTAGGCACGGTGGAAAAGGGATGTATCTATATAATATATTATAAATTATAGTCATGCTTCTTAATGGTTTTGCAAACGGCCATTAATTTATACCAAAACATATCATCTTTTATAATAATATTTAGTATTATAAATTGTAATATTTTCCAAAACAGAATCAAATTTCTCCTGATGTTAACTTGAGAATGACCTTCATTTTTTTTTTCATTTTAGCTTTGAATACTCTCTAAACTGAATTATCTCAGTTTTTTTTATAAATTAAGCAAAAATCTATAAAAACGATGGGAGATTTATGAAACATACGTGTGTGTACTTAAATGCAATACATATTATACATTTATAAAAGCTATTCGATCAATTAGTGTCTATTATCAATAACATCCATGCGAACATCGCAGAGTAAAACCAACTTTGGACATCGTCCAAACAATGTATTGGTTATTATTGGATAAACCCCAATGGTTGTTGGAACTTTATTTATTTATAATAATCGTCATTAATTTTGTTCTGCCAAGTTCATACAAAAAGAGCAGATTTCGATTATTTTTAAACATCACAATAAATATATCGAATTACCAGTTCATACCGATGGAGATGAATTTAGAATTAACTACGACGTTTATTCATTTTTGGATGATCTATTTTCAAATTTTTTTACTATATTTTACTGCAGAAACATTTTTGAGGGAGCAAATATTTCTTACCTAAATCACATTTGTATTAAAGTTAAATTGATTTATTTAGTTCAAAATCCACGGAATCTCGTGTATACTTAGTTACTATAGACATTTATAATATCTGGTATAAAAATCACGATATTGATATAACAGTGATAATTAATAACGATTACAATATAACAGTAAAGTATTGCTGTGCATGTACCTTTAATGTTTACCATCGCAGTGTGCATATGGCTTGTGTATTTATATTTATTTTCAAGCGCATACCATTCCATCATATAACTTTATCTTATGCTTGAATCGTACTTATATTATTTATTAACAATTATATAATACGATTTTTTGACAAAATCCGCGGTAAGGTTTACCAGCACGTTATTTTGGTTTCGGATTCAAGGTGGACACCATTACGAGGTGATCCATTTAGCATATAAGATAAGTACTGATAGGTAGTCATTATTTCACAATACTCTAACGTTTTTGAAAATATTTCAGTTACATGATTTTAAGTCGTTAGAAAACAACATTGATGGAATACAATTTTTTACAAATATTTTTTTATCGGTATTATTTTTGATCTAGTTATTCATAAGTCATAATATATTATATTATGATACTTGGAAATGTGTCTTACCTTTTTTTTTTTTTTACTAATTTTGAAATTTAAACAACAGAGTAGTATATAGATGCCCATAGGTATATAGTTTACGCAATGATAAAAATCATTAAAAACAAATAAACCCCTCTATCAAGGAAAACAGAGGGTAGCAAGTTGGCAATGCTAGACTTAACACAATGAAATAGTATAAATATATAACCGGCAATAACTCCTAACAAAAAAAAATGTAAAGAATCTTAAATTATTGGAAAATTTGCCTATACAAAACCCCTTATAATGATATCTCCTGCGGTCAATAGTAATTGTATAATTATTGTTTACAATTTTTATTCTTCTCCACATAACCAAGCAAATAATTTTAAATGTTGTTTTGAACTTCTATTTTCGTATACAGGTTAGGTTTTTTCAACTGATTCCCCTCCCTCAGATAAAAGTTATGTATACGCCAACGATATAGATTGGTTTTCAATGTAAACTAAAAACCCAATATCAATCGAATAAAATATTTGTCGAAAATTATATATAGGTATTTGCATATATTAAGTATATGTTAGTATTTTAAATAATATGCGAAATACATTTAATTTAATATAATATGTAGTGTTATCAATAAGCATTGCCTAATGTGACGTATAGTTGTATATAATATTTTGAGTGCACAACTAAATTTATATGTTAAAAACCTGAAACATCAGAAGCTTAATAAATACACTTAAAATTATAATTCAGTATAAAATAAAATACAATTATAAATAAATATACACACACGTGTACCAAATCTACCCAATCCAAAAACCTACCGTACCCTCCCCCACAAACTGGCTAATGACCTCAGATGTCGAAGCCTTAACCCCCCCCCCCAAAAAAAAAAAAAAATAAATAAATAAATATATTAATATAATAATTAATGTAATATAATATTATATATATCTATATAATATCTATATTACTAGGTAATAACCAGGGAACATCTGTGAAATCGATATCTCTTTAATGTTTTAATGTGTCATACAATATTATTAAAATTAAAATTCAATATTTTTTTGAGCCAGTTTCCGGGAGTCAATTCGGGCGTGTGCCGAAGTACAAACGATTGTCCTGCGGAGTTTGACCTAGAATGTTTGAATGAATGTCCCCAGGCAGTACTCTTTGAACGAACGCGAATAACTTTTTAAAAGTTAGAGCCTTATAGGGGGTAAAAAGCTTAACCTGCGCTAATACGAAGCACACACGATTTTGGGATTGTACCCACATTTTCTAATGGTATCCCCAATACCAGGGACATAGATATGGATACAACATAATGTACAGGCATCACATCGTCTTAAGAACCAATTATAACATTATTAGTAAATTTGTCAATTTTGTAATTAGAAAAAAGATTTTTATACAAAAATTGGTTGACAAATTGTCCATATGAATCTGTAAATAAATTGGCATTGTTATTTAACAAAAGTAAGTTATATTGTACATGCACGTACCTAATATAAAAGGGTTAAAAATTGAATGCGAATAATTTTGATTACTATACCTTTTGTTTCCCGAAAATCTAATTTCAATCAAAAGTCATCCAGCTGAAATATTTATGGTACCTATCGTAGCATAAACACACTGTATACTCTATACTCTATCAGCGTTAAGCATTAAGCTGAGGTAAAAGAAGCTTGGAATGGCGATTTCTCAGTAGGCTCATGCCTTTTTTTCCCATGATTAATCTTGCAAAATTGAACTTTTTTAATTCATTTTTTATCCAAACTACCGTATTATGTTAAATTAAATTATATATATTATGACAACTATTGACTTACTCGATCATTTTTGCAAACAGAGCGTTGTTCGAAACGAAATATGATTTAATATCTTATCGCCGACTTACGATCAAATTTAAAGACACCACGGTCGCCGTCAAAGCGTTATAACTTATTACTACCAGCTATCTCTCTTTTTGTGGTTATTTTATTCCCTTCACAATCGGTATACAACCTGTGAGCTATGTATAGTTAAAACCTCCGGCGTGTTTATATAGAAAAGTATTTTAGACGAATAACTCGAATTTATACATAAGTCATAACAATCAGATACCGCATGCCCTATAAATGGCGTTACAGAAGATTTCGATTGCGAACGGAGCACGACGAATAAATAATATTATAATAACACTACAGCGTTTAAAATTTCGAAACGAGAAAACGTGCGCAATATGATACGATTACGTTCATCGTCATCCGTCGATCCGGTGGATTTAAGACAGGAGTTTTTCTCCGACATTTTTAAAAAAAAAATATATATATATGCTGCGGGATAATAATTCTATTATACCCTATGTCCTTCACGAGCTATATACGCCTATATATAATGTATACAAAAAGAATATAATATAGAAGTACAATATTATTTATGCGCGAACGACGTACGTCGTGTATTATACTTTACTTCGATCCGTGTTATAGTCAACACAACTCGAATGAAAAAGTTTTTAAAAAAAAAACCATGTGAACGTAGGTACCTATAGTATATAGTTTAACAAACAGGAGTCGTATAATATGAAGGTATAGATTATTTTTTTAACGGCGTGCACGCTGCATAACATATACCTATGTTTATAATAGTATAGAAATGCCAATTGTGGGAGGATGATTATTTTTATTTGTGTATAATATGGGGCACCCCGTCGGTGAAAGTCATGATTTACGGAAATACTCGTGGTTGTTGCGATTAGGAAAGTGCATATTAAATCATAGACGTGATATCATAGTACACACGCATGAGCGTGTGTGTGTGTGTAACTGTAATATAATATTGATGATTTATTGACGTCGTCGAATTTATAGATCGACTTGGATTTCGCTCGCGGACTGTTTTTGTCGTTGCGCAGAGCTATATTGTGTGGTAATATATTACGGTATGTTGTATTATTATAACACGCACCTGGATGCTACGAAACAAAATATAATATAATTATTACTAAGCGTGACGTTTTTGTGAAATGAAATAACATTTTTGTATTTTTTTAACAACATCGTAGGTACAACACAGTACTGTTATTGTGTCGCGGGACCGGACGGTTTTTACATTGATTGCATTTTATCATCGCTTGGAAATTAAAATCACGATCAAAACTTCACGGATTCGTGTTCAGTTTGCGTCAACAAATAAAAGTGTTTTCATCAAATTCAATAAATAACGATTAACGTTAGTACCTATAACTCAAGAAGCGCATGACTTACAAATAAATGCACAGCTATAATATAAATATTATATGCATAGGTAGTGTTTTTTCATTTTCTAGCCGTGTATTGGAAAATACAGAACCTCAGTGCCTCACCTTGTATACATTTATTTTTGTTTCAAAAAATGTTTCGTGTTACGTATATATTATCCCATCCAACTACTTATATTATATATTGTGTAAGTCATAAATATATATATATATATATATATATACCTATTATATATATTTAATATCAAACACTCGAGATTATGTAACAGTAAAAAATAACAAAAATTAACAACACTTCGACTGCAGCCGTTTAATACTATTATGATTATGAGCTATATCGTTTTCCTAGTAGGTATATATTATTATAGCGTAGGTGCCTATATACCTATAATATTATATGTAGTCGCTTTATAAACTGGAATTTTTACATTAAACAAGTGTATAGAATCACTATGTAATTATAAGTGTTCCGAAAAATTCGGATTGATATAATAATTAAAAATTAAAAACTAATAACATTCGAACTATATTCATACACACGGATAATTAATAAAATATTTAATTACAAAATTATAATAGCATAAATGGGTGGATATTAGCCTATAGTTTTTTTTTAAATTTTTAATTTCATTATTATATTAGGAGAATTTGAAACTCGTTTATGTTTGTTCCCATACTCACGAGGTACATATAATAATAATATATAATAATCGGTACCTATATAAACCGCGTATTCCAGTAAATCCTGTTTACGGTTCAGCTTGATATCTCATTTAAAGTTCTACATACAATGCGCATAATAATAATAATATATATATAAATATTATTCCGATTTCATATATTACACTAGAAATGTGTGTGTGTGTGTTGTATGTAGGTATTACATACAATAAATAAATATACCTAACCTTATATATTATAAATACATATTTTATGGTCCACATGAAAAAATAAATTAATACTATATTTTAATTTGTGCAGTTCTGGATTTGCAGTTAGGATTTGCATGAACGAATTAATTTCCATATTATAGGTAATATAATTTAATACATAGTAAAAATGGTTAAAAGTGTTCAAACATATAAATATGTAATAACGGAAGCCTGCAAACATTTATTATCGAAAGCGTTTTTCAATCATATTTGAACATCATCAACAAAATCGCGCGACAATTTATATACTTACATATTTTATAATATACTCGATTGAGTCTGTTTAACGTCTTAGTCAATTCGAAAAGACTTCAATTTCTTATTTAAATTATTATATTCTGTTTTGAATGGAAATTAATAATTTAGCATTTAAAATAGTTCCCGAAATTAGTTCAATTATAAAATAGGTTATAATCATGGAAAGAAAATATTTTTTATTCATAATTGTGTAAGTATATACCGTATACGTACAATAATGGCAGGCCTCTAATATGATAAATTGTCATTTTTCGAAGTCATATATCAAAAATATTAATTAGATAAAAAAAAAACTACTCGTGGCCGTGGCCGTTCGTTAAGTGAAACGAGTATCAAAAAATCAGCGACATCATTGTTTTTTAATCGTCCGCGAGGGCCGACGGGGTCAGCTCAACATAGCACAAGTGACGGACCCATCATGACAATTTTAAAACTTGTCGATGTACATGTCACGATAACATATACTCATACAATACAAACCTATACATAATATATATTACGTGTCTGGTTGAAAAATCAAATATAGTAACAGACGAGACGTACCGCACAGAGAGCGGGAAGAGGATGGAGTAACCGAGGCCGAGTTGCAGTGAGGAAGAATACAATTATTATATAGTATTGAAAGTTTATCATCTTCCGACAGTGCATAGTTACATATCAGACACATAAATAGAATAAAGGTACATGTTTTCTCACTTACGGAAAAAAATTTTGTCAGCCGTGAGCGACATTAATGGAAAAATGCTCATATCAAAGTCTACCACGAAAATATTATGTATTTCTTATTATTTTAGATAACTAACGTAATTAATTCATATAAACATGTATAGGTATACATAATATAATATATATCATACTCTTAACACGTACGCTTATTGTGCTCTTTAGGTTTAGGTCGTCAGTACATTAAATTCAATATTACAAATAATGACAAAATAATTGTATTATTAATACTATAATACCTTTTTTCTCGTTAATTAGTTTGATTAGTAAATAATAGCAAAACGTAGATATTATTTTTTATTCGAATGTCTTCGATAGTCATTTATAGTCTAAAGTAGACAAATATAATCTAAAACAAACTATCTCCATAAACGGAAATAAAAGTCTTCAAAGATTATTTACAAAAAAAATTCACCGGTAGTGAAATACGATCGGGATTGGCAAATTATTCCAAAACATTAAAATTATTCAAATAAGAAAAACATGCTTATAGAAGATTATTTGAGAAAAAACGCGAAACCACGCTAATACCCTCAAATATAAACAAATACAATTCAATGTTCTTGAACTTCACTTAGCCACCATATTATTATGATTTATGGTAGGAAGTTAAGTAAAATAATTTTCGACCAAACTTAATTTTTCTTTAAAAAAAACGTGCGGTATAATTGTTGCGATGACAACGATAATGATGATAATAATAATGAAACATTACATATTATAGCGACGACGATGCCGTGTATTGCGCGACTGCGCCTGCTCGCATAATATAATAATAATAATAATAATAATAACGATAGCCTTTTTTCAAAACGACAATAATATTATATATTCTTGTGCCCCGATGCAGGTTTGGTGGTATGCGACTGCAGCGTATCACATAATATTATATATATATTTTTTTTATTATTATTATTATTATTATATAGGTACGCGTGTATGTAGTACCTACCTATATACGAGCGCTACGTCGAGTGAACCCGAAGAAGATTATCTGTCCGCCGCGTGTAAGCACCTATTTACGCGTATGTGTGTGTGTGTGTGTGTGCGATTGTATATAATACGTATATATTATATTTATATATATATATATACGACGCCTTTGGAAGAAGAAAAAAAAACGACTAGGTAGTGGTCGTCGTCGCCACCGCCGCCGTAGTCGTCGTCGATTTTTTTTCCTATCTTTTATTTTTTTTTTCCACATAAACGCGCGCGCGATCACACAAACACACACACACACACACACACACACACATATATAATATATATATGCGTATACGTTATAATATAACAAGTAGCATTACAAGAAAAAATACTTCCAGTAGCAACAGTGAAAACGCAACGAATGTGTGTATGTGTAATGGCAAAAAAACACACGGTTGCGAGCATTACACTATACGTGCTCTCATCGGATAACCCTATCTGTACGGAACATCGGCAAACGTCCCCGCATAAATAAGACTTAATTAACCGGAGGGCCGGCTCTGGATTCGCGTTTTGTTTTGTTTTGTGTTTTTTTTTAATACACTGTGGCGGCGGCGGCGCATATCGAATTTAAATAATACCCGGTTTTATTCGCACTGATAAAATGATATATACGCGCGCACGTTGTCCCTCGCTAATGAGAACTTATCGAGCATCTTTCTCCCTCTCGCTCTATCTCTGTCACTCTCTTTCTGCGGACCGGATTGCACCCCCCGTGCGACGATATAATAATATCAACTGCGACGACGACGACGACGACGACGACAACAACAACAACAACAATATAATATAACGTATCAACGCCGTTTTCCGCCGAGCCTATAGTATATATTTTATAAATTATAATACATATGCCCACTGCTGTGTGCTCGTGTAATAAAGTAATAAAAATGTAACGCATCGATGTACGCGATTATCGTGTATACCCAGGTAAACCGATGCGATGCGGAAGTGCAGCTGCCTATGTGTAATATATAGATAACAGGAGTCGGAGTCGAAGTTCCTGCAGTTTTCGTCGGTGGCGGATCGCGGAGGGCAGGCGACGAATGTACAGCTGCACGCCCGGTGGTACATAATATATTAATAATATATATTGTGTATAGTACGGAAAACGAGCGCAACGAAATCCGGTCGGGTAGGATTTTAAGTATGCAAAAATATACGAGATGAGAAAAAAATAAGAGACCGTCGACGATCTCTGTGTGGCGCGATTTAAAAAGTTTACCAGCGCCACGTCTATTTTTCACGTGATTACTATCTCATCCGCCAGTGACGCGCCAACCTCGCGCGTGTGGCACTTATCACAACAGTATAATATATTATAATACACTGGGTGATCCATTTAAAATAAGCCACTCCTTATTTCAAAAACTATTAACGTTTTTGGAAATATCATTTTTTTTCTTGACATAATTCTAAGGCGTTAAAAACATTTGTTAAAAAAATATATAGGTATTTTTTACTATTTTTTAATTTGTTCGAATACTTTGAAAAATTTAATTTTGGATTAGTAGTGGCTGCATGTTACTTGCGTCCCAATAAAAGGTATATTTTTCAGGTAATAAATTTAACCGGTAACTTGCGTCCCGTTTTGGGGACGCAAGTCGGCTATATAATTATTATCGATATTATCTACTAAAATCACTAAACTCGATAGTATCGTGTCACTAAAATCGATAGTTCATAAACAGTACTGTATACACGAATACAGTGTATGCACTATACATGTGTGTGAGTGCGTGCGTTACTTACTTACAAGTTACAATGTAACCTCGGTAAATTTTTAAAGAGCTTTTTTGGACTACCTTTTTCACCTCCTGAAATGGTGAGTGATGTGTTTATATTTGAGCTTATGGCCATTGCTCCAACTGGTTGTGAAGAATTTACAGACTATATATTAGATAACTATATTTCTGAAAATTCTAAATTCCCTCCTCATATTTGGTCTGAATGTTCAAATAGTATACAAAGAACAACAAATGCGTGTGAAGCTTTTCACTCGAAATTTAATTCATATTTTTACTCTAGTCATCCACATATTTTTCAATTCATCGTCTTAAAATCATTCCAGATTAATACATATGTCTTAATTAATAGTGTTAATACTAAAAAGAAAGATTATAGAAAAAAAAACATTTAAAATTAGAATACTTAAATAAACAAATAGAAAGTTTAAAAAAAAACGAAATTTCACCATTAAATTTTATAATTAACGTTTCATTTAAATTTCAACCGCAATATAACGTATATCATGACATGACAATTTATTATTACTACATCTTACTATCAAAATTTATTATCATAAAATATGATTTTATTTTATTATTTTTTATTATATTATACTATATTTGAATTAACTATTATTGTATATACTTGTATTGTTTACTATCATAACAAGGTTAGGGATATGAATTATTATAACATATGAATTTGTATTAAAATGTGTATCATCAATGTATTTTTTTTATTTACATTGTTATATCGATTATATCGATATTTTCGGGACGCAATTAGGTTATAAAAAAAGGTATACCGGGACGCAAATAGGCTATGACCTTTTTGAATCTTTTTTTTGCGGGACGCAACTCACCTACTGATAATAATTTCGGACGCAAGTAGTATGCTCCCTTAGTAGTTTATGAGTTAATAGTAGGTATGTAATATGTAAATGAGTGGATAATACAGGTGTTTGGGGTAGGTACCCCGAAAAATGTTGGTCCACTACTCCGTTCATTTAAACTGTAAATATACCTATATAGTTATAACTACTATATTAATTATAGGTACTAGACCCAAATTTGATTTTTATAGATCACGAAATACTACAAATTATGTTTATCTTTGAAATATAAAATTTACATTGTAATTAAAAAGAGTAAAAAATTAAAAAAATTGTAACGATAAAAATATTTTCAAAACGTTCTTTTTTGAAATAATGAGTGTGTTACGTTAAACAGATCACCCATGTGTGTATATAAATAAATATACCGGTATGTACATAATTTCAATATGCCTATGTTTACCACGTGGTAATGACTAGCTGCGAAGCAATCGGGTCTTTCGCAGTGTTCACATATTACATTTTTTGACAAAAAATCATTATAGATAATAGATTGGTAACATTACGTAACATTATTTTTGAAACATTATATGGGTGAAATGCTGGCTCGCGACGCCGTATTATTGTTTCCACATAGGTAATCTTCACAAATTCTTTGGCTACCTAATTCAATGTTTCCTTGGTGTAATTTGTATATCATTCGAAAACTACCAATGTGAACTATGTGATTACATTTCAAAACGTTGACAATTCGGTGATAAATTCTGAATCCGCCGCGGTTTGGCTAACACAACGCCAGTACACCACATATTTACATTATGTAGATACGTTTGAGAATTACATAAAATAATTAAACCACTCGGCTCATATTATTTAATTTGATATATTATTATTATCGCGAGCTCGCGCGCGTGGTCAATAATTTGTCTACACGATTGTGTGTTTACCCCCTACTTCAGCTTCCCGTCACACTCATATTCTAGTATAATAGTGATCAATAAATCATAACCGTTTATAATATTGAGTATGAGATACCGATAAATAGCTTTGTTTAATACACGACTGTCCATCCAGGCGGTGCCTGTGTGAACGCAAAGCAAATCGAAACACTACAATAATATAGTATTTAATATAATATATTATAATATGCAGTACCTACCTATATAGATACATACGTATATTTATATTGAACTTTGTGCGCCCTCTAAAGTATGTACTTTATAGTTTATATGAGTACGTTTTTTTTCTTCTTATAAATAATTTGCCAGTCATATATCAATACATATAATATAGTATCTGTTATTATCATACTGACTTTAAGTCAATACGATCGGCAATAACGGAAACTTAAATATTATGAGTTATGACTATGGCAAATTATGAAAAAAAAATAATAAACATAGTTTTCAATCAGTTGAACAAACAACTTTTTTCTTTGTGTAGATTTACATATAGGTAGGTAATAAATAAATTTCACTTTCAGGTTAAGTGCGTGCGTAAAAACTGATCTGAACCGAGAAGAGCAAGACTGCAAGAGTAAGTATCGGTAAAACATTTGCGTATAAGTGTATATTATACTCAATAAAGGTTTTTCGTTCATTATCGGCTGTTTATGAAAGTGGTGAAAATTGACATTTTTCAATAAAACATTAATATGATACCTTATTAGGTATACCTTTATACTGATGTATCGTTAGGTTTCGAAAGGAATCAGTAATATATTATACGCTATATTGTTTATTAAATATGAGTGTATATTTTAATGCTTACCTGTTTGTTAGTGAAAAATTTACTTTTATTACATATTAAGTCATGCATGTTATGTTAGAATTAGTTTATAAGTGTTATCACGCGAACTCAGTTTTTCTTTTTACTCAACACCTTTGATGCGCTCCCCCCTCCCCCCATCATGACCAATTTCTTAAAGTTATGTTCTCATTATGCAAATAATTGCAAATTGGTTTTCAGAATTTTCAAATAAATTCCCTGCCCTGAATACAAAAAAATATGACAGCGGGGCCAACTTCACGCCACCCCTCCTATATGTATAGCTATCAGTTTCAAGATGCTACTATAATATATTGCAAATAAATTCCCTGCTCGGGCCCAGTCAGAAAGGATTATTTGGCTCACGTAAAACCAATATTTTTTTTTATATAGAGCTGTTATTAGTTCCATAAAATATAATAGTTACGTTAGATAATAATATAATAATATTAATATCTAATAATTGTAGACGTGTATATTTACTACCTAGTAGTTCAACCCAGTGTCGCCAGGGCAAAGATTTAATTTTTGCATAAATTTAGCACACCTTATATACCCGATGTGCCTATCTTAGTTTAGTTACTAGTACATTGTTGATATTAAGGTATTTATTTTATGTTCGTACTAACTGTACATAAATTGTAATTCAAATTATAATTAATTGCGTAGAATTAAAATACGTTTAGAAACAGGGAATTTACTCTATCGTAGAATGAGATTTTCTAACTTGCTTTTAGATTCTAAGCGGAGAAATTAATGTATTGATTTTACAATGTGTGGTTTTTTTGTATCCATCGTCTCTTTTTGAGTTGGTTAAAATGCTTCGATATTCTACTTCCACATCTTTTCTGGAAGTAATGTGAATCTAGTTGGTACTTTTGAGAGGTCAATTTTAGAAATGCACATTAGTTTTCAAAAGCACAGGGAATAACAAACATAAAATTTAGGAAAACCGGGGAGATTGTTACGAAAAATCAATTTTTGACAAAATGAATTTAGTTTTTTTTGCTATAGCTAAAAAACTAATAACCGTAGATACTTTAAATGTTCGTCGATTAAGAAAATTTTTATTTTTTAAAGCTTTTTTTTTTAAATTATTGTGATAAAAAATTTTCACTCAGTCAAAATACTTTTTCGAAGATGAATAAATTCAACCTAATGTACTTCTAATAGTAAAATAAATTACATTAATAGCAATAATATCATTAACTATACTATAAAGAATATAGATTGACAGAATCTTCGCTCAAAAACGTTTTTCGTTTACAATGGTTTTAGATCATTGAATTCAATTTTAACACAATCGTAGTGACCCACTCGACTACTAATGCACAGCAGAGCGGTACTCACTTGTCGAGCTACACTCGACACCTACTATACTGCAGCAGAGAGACTTTCCCGTTTTTTATAAATTTATTTGTGAAAAAATGTACTTGCCATATATTTCTACTAATATTATTATAATAGCAATATAATATTATGTAATCAATTGCAACCATGTCTTTATAAATAAACAAAGACAATTATTATTTAATTTTCCGTGCAGGATCAGCTATAAATTAATAATCCATTTACCTAATAAAATCAATAAAGGCATAATATAACAGCTGATCCAGTTTTTGATAGATTTCTAAAACAATATTTTCGTCAATATAGACGAGATCAGCAAGATCCGAAGTGTCATAGGCTACTTTCTTACATACATGTTGGCTATAGAGGACTCACGAAAAACTATAATTTATATATTTATATATTGATGCCGTTGGTTACAGAAAATAAAAAAGGTTTTCATTTTTATGATTGAACCTATATAATTTTATACGCATATTTGATTTAAAACAGCCCTAATAAATTTGTTTAAAATTAGTTCAGTTAACATTTAATGGAGTTTAAGATGGCGGACATTTAACAATTTGACACCGGCTAAGCCGTACAATATCAGCTACCTAGTGTAATATATTTTAGAATATATTTCATACGATGCTGTTATAATTTAAAATTCGTTTCGAACTAACGGAAATCAACGAGTTCCATATATATATATATATACAATATACGCTAATCGACTTCGTGCACGTAGGTATAATCTATAAATGTTGAAATATTCTTAACTACCTATCCTTTGTAGTACAATTAATATACTTTTAATTCGTTTAAAACTAAATTAAAAATTGCACGTATATCCACGTATAATATACCTGATTAATAATTACCTATAAACAATAACGCCTTAATATTATTGTTATTATATATAGTCATTAAACATCGTGACCTGTACTGCACTTAAATATATGCTCCATTATAAATTATAATAATATAACCAAGCTACAGTTATTTCCATTCGTTATACTTTTTTTTACTTAGATCAAATGAAATAAATTGGCTTGAAATTTCGTTTTAATGTATACAATGTACATTAACAGTGATTCATTTCAAACGGCCACGTTGGCCCAACAAGATGATATCAATATAGCATCCCTTAGTTTAAATTTTGCATCTGTCTAATTCAATGGTAGTAAAAATTAAGATTGTATGAATTTTTCCAATAAACCATTTAGCAAGTTTTCACAACTTTGACGATTTTTCTAAATTTTTACTTCAAACGTACATAAATCTTTCTTTAAAATCTATTGTGGATTTACGGTTAGTTTTTTTTTTAGTTATAGTAAGTACGACTTATAAGGAACCTTGTATTGAATTGTATAGCATCTTGACCGATTCAGGGCACCCATTAAAAAGAAGGGCTATTGCCTTGGTGTACCTACAATGAACATATTTTAGAGGACCGTTGAAATAAATTTGTAATTTTTTAAATTTTGATAAGAATACTTATTTTATATTAAATAATATTTTATGATACAAATATATATTATAATATATTAAGTAATTTTGTTATTTTAAGCCGTGGGTTAACTATTGATTACCTAGAAATAGTGTATGAGACACCTGTATCGCTATTGTATATTGTAATGAGTTTTATTTTATTGGAAGTTCTGTATAGGGTCCGCAAAAAAATTTAGTACAGCGTCCCAAAATGTTGATGTGGGGGAGGGAGGTGACCTGCCGAGCATACAATTTATTCATTAATATTTATATAAAAAAAACTAAAATAAGACAAAATGTTCAAATGTCTATGATTATCGCTTAAGAGGCAAAATATTTTTTTAAATTATAACATATGGTGAATATGTCTAGAATATGTTACCTTATATAAAATATAAATATTTGATAAATGTTCAAGTATCGTAATAGGTAGGTTAATTTGTTTTTGAATCACAACAATAAAATAAAATCAATTGTCTAAAAGGTTAGTGTTGCCTAAATATATCCGTAATTATTTTTAGTTTTTCCCTGAATTTATTAAGAAAACATAACGGGGAATTTTTAGTTTTGACTTTCCAAAGATATTAATTACTTAAATTTATTTTGTTGAATATTTCATGAAGTATTGTGTGTATGGGTTTGTTTTTTGTACCCATATTACAGCTAGCATGTAAGTATGCGTTGAATTTATTGCATACCTGTTCCGTTTTTTAATTATTTGTTACGGGGATGACTGACAATAACACTCGTCGTCGTCATCGTCTCCGTATTAAACGAGTGTTGCGCCGGTCTTCGGCCTCCAACCGACTCTCATATCGCGGCTTCGTCTACGCAAGACCCAGAAGGGTCATAAATACACTAACCCTCGTTAAAACATTATATAAAATATGATTATGTATACATCAGATGCATAGAGTGCGATCCCCCGCGGAGTAGGTCATAAGACTCGTACGCGAAGTATACGGAGAATATTATTATTACTATTACTACCGATGCTTATATATATATATATATATATATTATATAGGTACCTACCTAAGGTTAAGTGCCGTGTTTTTATACACCGCATATATACATATATTAGCTAAGTGAAAACGAATATTAAACAAACAAAAAGTACTAGACATGTATCAATATTATATATATGGCATATGCCACTTTAGAAGTATATATTAGTATATATGTACCTACCAAACTATACGTATTAAACGATCCATCAGCTTCGTGTATACTATAATATTGTACTAGTTCGATGTATATATTAATCGATCTGAATTCGACTAGATTCGTTTAATTTATATGCATTTTTAAATTTTTTTAATAGGCCTTTCACTTGCTGCAATTTCAAGTACAGAGAGTCTAACTATACAATATACAATATAATCTTCCGACCACAAATCGTGCAAACTTATGGGTTTAAAATCACTCTCGAATCTACATATGCCAAAATATTAAACAAAACTATAATAATAATTTTTTTCTATAATTAAAATTCAACATTTCATATACTTAAGGGAAGTACATAAACGGACGTACTTGCAGCAGTTAAATGATAAATATTTTATAAAAACCAATAGGTACTATATACAGTTTTATGTATCACATCGATTTACCTTCCTATTTGTTCGATCGTATCTATTAATGCTCAATTACAATTAAATCAAAATCGATGCAACTCATGCAATCATCTAAGGCCCAAGCTTTAGAAAATTAACTACTCATTCTAAATTGCTTTTATACATTAAAATTCTCAGAAATATATTTTGATCGAAATATGAAAATAAAAACGCATGATGCCATAAAAAAATTAAATATAAAACAATGGTAACAATAAAAAATGTTTTGCAATAACAACAAATTATTTATTCAATTATATTATAGCTAGTATAACATCTTCGAACGGTAAAGCAATTTCCAGTTTATTTTTGAAATCAACTTGGCAGTTGGGTTCCAAATAACCTAGAGAAATTTAAGTATAATCTTACTTGGCCTACATACAAGACAACTCATCAATAAGGAAGATAAACTCGGAAAAAATGTCTTTTCAGAAATCTTAAGTTCGTAATAGCTATGTTACAAATCAATTATATTTTTAAAATATTTTAAAAATGGATCACCATGTATACTTCCACTATTAAAAATTTTAAAATACAGGTTAGGGATAATTATTTAAGATTTAAAATTAAATTATATTATGAAGACTATATTTAAAAGTTTAAAATACCTGACAATATGCTAAAAATTAAAAAAAAACCACGAATCACGTGACATTGTTAATATGGTGAAGAGGAGTGGGGTGATCAAGGGGTATACGGTAGCAATGGGTGTTGACCAGTTGCCCCAAAGTAACTACTTTACTCCAATTCCCCAAACTACCTAGTGTAAAATGTGCCATTTCCCTTCAACCGAATGAACCAGTTGATAGAGTGAAGCAGATGATTGTTTTATTAAAGATCTGAAGTCAATTCAGCCTTTATCAGAAAAATTAGTTGAACTTTCTGAATATTTAATTGACACATATATTTCCTCAAGTTCGAATATTCCACCTTCACTGTGGACTATGAATTCAATTGATTCAGAAAGGAACTACCAATCAATGTATGTGAATTATTACACTCGTCATTTTCAAGGAACATTAGTAGTGCACATCCGAATATTTTTACTTCCGTAAATGTTATTAAAAGTTCAAACAAATACATACATTTCTATAAGCAAAAACTAGTAATTCAGTACGTATATAATGCTGGTAATAATATTATATACACAAGGGTAAAAATATTTTAATTCTCCTAGTTGCACACTGTTTACTCCTGTGCTTTTATGATATAAGTATATATACCTAGGTACTTACATACTGTATGTATGATGCTGTGTTATAAATACCTAAGCAGTGTGCACTGTATGTTTCGTGATGGGCTCTTTATGGATTGAAATTTATAGCCACGCGCGACGAGGTCTCCGCAGCGGCGCAGTGCCGACGTGCGATTCGCTCGCTGTATATACGTATAATATAATAATAATAATATATAATATGTACGGAATACGCGATCGCAACGGTTCCCACGATCATCTCGCGTTAGATAATGAATTTATAGCTCGCGGTAACGCACAAAGAATTTCATTATCTGCCCTAATTTTTTCTTTTATATTTTCCGTATCCAACCCGCCGCCGCGCCGTCTTAGGCGGTCACGATCGAGGCGAGCGCGGGCGAGCACCCGCGCTCTCGAGAAATTGGATCGAAATAAAGTTTTAAAAAATAATAATATATATATAATAAAGTCGCGTACCCTGATGGGGACTGTATACGACGCCGACGAACTCGACGATTTAATATAATATAATTTTTCTTATTACTAATCATATTATTCAATCACAGTGTACATTAGTATACCTATGTAATATTTAGTCGTTCGGGTTTTAATGGGCAAATACCAAAGCGGTGATTTTTTACCGGCTTCTATAAATCGCAATTATAATAAAATATCGAGAGAGAGAGAGAGAGAGAGCGATATATATATGATAGCAGCAAAGTATATGTACAGAAATTGGACGTAGTCGTCGTCGATAAATATTATAAAGACTTCCACCGCGGTCTGCTCGCGGGTGGCGCAAAGCAGCGGCGCCCTTTGAGATACGCCACACGCATGCACGCACGCACACACGTCGCTAAATATATCATAATAACGAAATAATATTATTATTTCGTTATTATTGTACAATATATATATATATATATATATATTATGATATAAGACCGTAAATGTGACGATCTCCCGCGCACGCGCCAAGTCACCGCACCGTTTAAGAGGAGTGTATATAATATACACAAATGGATCGTAAATCTTTAGAAACAAACACACAAAATAATAAAAATAAAAATACTCATTGTAATATGCCGACGGACCGACCGGTAAATATTTTATATATAATATATCCATGTGTAAAGGTACATACACACGCAGCTAATTGACGTCGATCGGACCACAGTCATATTTTACCAGCACATCGCCTATATTAAAATATTATTATACTACAATACGTATGTAACTACACCGCCCGTGTGCGGTATAAGACAACCTAACCTAACGATACAAGATGACCAGCACAGCCGTGATTATGTGTGTTAACACTGTACGTACAGCATATTATACAAACAACAAACGTTATTATAATAAAATATACAACAGCAATAATATACATAAATAGGTACTGTACTACCGCCGCGGACTTTCGGAGTTTGTTATTGAGACGTATGTAGTATATAGATAATATAATATATAATAATATATGCTCATCGAAAACATCTTCCGGCCCTCCATTTATACATAAATATACGTACAGGTCCGTGATTGCCGTCAAACCTGCTGTAAAAATTTGCTCGGACAATTTTAACAAATGTTCTAATGTTTTTCCCTCCGGTTATTTTTAAAAGTACTGAGAATTTTCAATTTTAACCTCCCAAAAGTATAAATTGGATCTCTCGTAGTGGATTAACAAAGGATTTTTCTACTAGGTGGAAAAATACCTTATTCAGATACAAAAAAAACACACATGGTTTTAAAATCAATACACTCTTCACTCCACTCAGTCTAAAAATCTTAACTTTAAATCCTGATGTTCTACTGATGAATCGTTTTTTCTCATGGGCTCCATGTCAAAGTTTTTAATCCTCTCTCATCTAAGTTACTTATTGTTTATTTTTGTATAACAGATCGTAATATTGATCGCAATAATAAAAATAATAATATGAATTCATAAATTATTCCAAACCAGAATACTTTTTTAGACATTTTTATTATATATTAATTTATTTTATATATTAGACAAAACATTCAGTTACGTATATAATTTAACAAAAAACTAAATAATAATGACAATATCATTTAGTCATTTTATTTAATTTTCGTACAGAAAATAATACTATAAGAAATACTGTATTAAGTATAGGTACTATACTAACACATAAAGTACCCGTTTTCTTTCGAATATATTATATAATAAAACATATATATTAAATATTAAAATGAATAAAACGCAATTTAACGTGACATACATTTTTCCATTTCTAAAAAATAAAATAACAAACGGCGCCGTCGATTGTCCTGAACTCCCGAGTACCTACATAAATTTAACGAATTGCCAACAGAATGAATATCGTACGATAAACGACGTGTAACGAAATCCTTTGACAATATATGTTATATTAGTTTAATACACGTAAAAACACACACATATATAAAACATATGTGTGTAAGAAATACGAGCGCACAATGTTTAAGGATACCGAGATGACTTATTATATTACTTTATTGCATTACACATAATATGTAAGTATTATAATAATAATAATAATAGTAATAATAATATGTACGGTGAACGGCTCATAATAATAATAATATACATAATATAATATATATACACATAAATATCTTGTCCTTGGATGCTATATATCTATATATATTTATGTCATATTGTATTATCGTATCCGTATTTATGAGGTTTTAAAAATATTTGATTTTCATAAAAAATAATATTTATTCGCATCTCGATCGCGAGATTATTATTGTATTGAGTATAATATTATATTATACAAGTAGACTTCTCCACACGCCGCATTGTTATTAATTACTCGTATTAATGGTCATATAGATGTGTATCTTGTGTATATATTATTATGCATACATATTATCCTCATACTCTTTAATCAAAGTAACAGTACCATTATAATACACGGACGGACACCAAAGGACATACAGTTATAAAATGTTTAATAAAATAACACATCGCCAGTGATTAAAGATTCAAAGTGTCGATAAAATCTGAGAACTACATAGATATACGTTATATATTTCACCATGCATATAAAATAGTGTACTTAATATTATAACAAATATATAATACGATGATCGCGATATGATCCGCGCGTATTGCAAAATCAACTATTGAAATCCCATTTTAATTCACACGTGCGCGTGTAAGTTAGAATAATATTGATGTGAAGGTATTTATATATTTCATTTTTTATAATTGGAATAGGAATATAACTAAATTATATTACGGTTTGAATTCAGCTATCGTCACAGCCGTCGTGAATACGCGTATATCATAATATATAATATTATTTATGACGTACAATAGGTATATAGTGGATGTGTTAAAATTTCACACGATCGTTTCAGTAGATATTAGATATCTACTGTCCGAACTATATTATTTTACTTTATAACGCTTTTTAATTAACGTGAAATTGTCTTATAGAATTTATTGATTTTGTTTCCTGAACTCCAGCGAGTAAACCTTATCTATCAACTTATTATTGTAGAACATATTATATTTTTAGTTACACGGTCTATATAGGAATAGTAAATTATAAGAATGAACCATATTATTTATTCTAATCTACTCGTTTCTTCACGAGCTGAATTAAAACTGATCCAATTATTTGTCTACATATTAACACAATAAGGCAATATCTATTTGAATTGGATTTTCAGTATCAATAACAAAATAAATATTACTGTTTTATGGGATATTACTATATATTAGTAATAATATATTACTGTTTTGTGTTGAGGTTTATAATAAGGACGTATAGGTATTGTATATAATATATATATATATATATAGAGAGATTGTGTCATGTTACTTATTGTTCATTTATGTATGAACAATGTTTAATAGAATTAATGTATATATTGTAATATATTATATTAAAATGAAATAAAAAAAGTAAGGTATGTCAATTTTAGTATTTATACAAAGACATATTTTAATGACAATAACTAGGTCGTAACTCATAAGTATATATCTATACTTCAATATCAAAATACAAAGTAGTATATTTGTCTAAGAACTTTGAAATATTTCAATTAATTTCAAACCTGCAGTAGTTAATCAGATATAGTACCTATTAAAAATGCAGATGAGCTGAGTATTAGACCGATATTTTATAAGGTATTAAATTACACTGAGTTATTAAATTGTATGTATTCTAAGTATAATAGTCCATGGTAATAGAATAAGAATATAATGTGAAGGCTGTGGTGATTTGAACATTTAAAGAATTAATGTATACCTAGTGAAAAATATCTGAGTAGGTATAAGTAGGTACCAGTATAATTAATAAGACGTGATAGAATAAATATTGCATTTAAATATAAAATAGGTAGATTGGTTTAAATCCATTGAAATTCAAAAAAAGTCATAATATGCCTAACAATTCAAAATAAAAATAGGAGTTTTCATTTTGAAAAGAGAGTACTTATATTACAATAGAATAATCATATTGAATGATACAAAAATCTAAATATTTCAAAAATTTCAGGTTTTTAAGTTTCCTTGGAAATAATATATTAAATTATTTAGGTAAATACCTAAACCAGTATTTAAATAAATATATTATTAAATAATAAAAGAGGAGTTTGTAACTTATTTAATCACCTAGTATACATACATAAGTACGTGAGGTTATAGGTATATTATATATATATGATAAAAGTTATCCGTCGTAACGTCGTATAAGTCAAAAACTTTTGCTATTACTACCTATATTTACCAGTGTACCGATGTACTACCGTAGAACACGAAATGACATAAAAGTATAATACACGAAAAAAATTGAAGGAAGATGCTCTGCGGTAGAGATCGCGCCTTTCATAACGTTAAACCAGTTGGTAAAATATATTCACACAGGCCACAGTTTATACATAGTTTATACGTTTGCATTTCTGCATTTATATATAAGTACCTATATATGTGTACACACACTCACATCAATGTATGTAATATTATAATATATGCATATTATCGTCTAACCAGTTTGACGGAAATACTTATTACCTACAAACCATATCGCACAATTTGACGTTTTAATTTTTTTTTTTTTTTTATTCGACATCGGATATTATTTATATTTCTCAGCAACCTTTTATAATATCATATATACGAGATAAATTCACCACCGACGCGCAAAACGTTTTGTTGGTAATGATCGCTCCGGGTAATTTAATTTATTATATTATTTCCTACATACATATATAATACATTTATATTTATAGTATATAGTAAGAGTGTTAAAAGTCGGTCAAGTAGTTGTGCGGCTATTGGTTTTGAATTTGAGAGTTTATGTATTAAATCATACAAAATCATAAAACATATAAATTCACATACCTATATATGTATAATATAGGTTCCTACTATGATGGAAATATTTACTATTTTTTATTTGAATCCTACGAAAAATATATTATTATTATTATATTCCTGAAAATAATAATTGTGTGGATATAGATTATGCATATACAGATTATGTTCTTCTGCGATATATGTATACGCTGTTAACTATATGTACAATTTATACGCATATTCCACGGTCATAAGGTAATAAAAATGAAGTAGTTACATAATATTATTATATATATTGATATGTATCAATCGCCCTGTATACTAGGCTTTAAGTATACGTCCATTGTAAATACTATCATTACATTTAAAAACAGATTTACAGTTAAACGTAGGGGAATGGATAATTTTGTTTGAAAAGAAAATACTACAAAACACGGTGCTCATGATCATTAGTTAATGTAAAGTAGATAGTGGTGTAAATCATGGAAGACTACGAACGGATGTTGAGGAAATATGAAAACTTGATGACTAATAAGTTATTAGTCATTACTTATTAAGCTTTTAAAATAGTTTTATCTTTACTTTGGTTCTTGATGTTTTCGGTCAAATTATTGTACCAAACGTTCAATTTCATTATTTTTAACTACTTATTTAAACTATTAAACTTTGATATAATATTATTTAATAATCAAACCATATAATGTAATTTGTAATGTTATTAAAGCTTAAATGCTGAAGTATTCTTAATTTTATTTTTCTGAAAATATACTTTTGTACGGCAAAATAAAAGAATAACGTAATATTATATAATGAAATATATGTCAGTATAAGTATTTTCTATATTATCTTATGTATATAGAAATTATTCATTAGCACACTATGTATAATTTCGAATTTTCTTAAGACAATCTCAAGGTTTTTATTTCAAGTCGATCTTCATCACAATATCTGTAATTGAAACTATTCAAGGACAAAAGTAAAAGAGATAAAAATTGTTTAACATTACGTACCCATAAAATATTTGAACGATTAACATATTGAAGGGCATACCTATGGTACTCGACATATACATATGTATATTGTTTATAGGGGTTATTACTGATAATAATATAAAGACAATTTTACGGTAACGGTTAAATTCATTAAATTCGTAGTTATGAAATCGTTTTTAAATTCACACATTTGTATTGACTTAATGTAGTGTATATTATGATCTATGACTAAATAGTAAATATAGTCTATATATTATTGTATTTCTTATTTAGAAATAAATCATACCGAATTCAAATAAAAAGCGCATGTAGGTAGTTTAAATAATTTTATAATATACATAGGTACTTATATAAAATAACTTCCATGAGTATTCCATTATTTTATATTTTTTCATCAAATCGACTCGTAGGTATAATACCTATCACTATCCCATTTTCCTTTATAATTCTGATGAGCAATTATTTTAATTTTATTAAAAAATCAAAAAAATCATAACCAGAACTAACTCACGGGTGAGCGGTATACCACGGTTCTCCGGACGATCTTAACCCACATTAATTGGTTTGATCCCGTGTCCGGGGCGTGGATATACTCGCGGACGATTTCGATTAAACAATGATTCACGATATAGTTTTGCGGAGTATATACATATAATATATATATATATATATGTATAGGTACATTATATTACGTACATTCACACGGACAAAACTATATGCGTACAGAAATGTTTTGTTTTTATTCCTCATTCTTATTATTATTTTTCTAACAAAACCTTTTCTCAAGCCCCTTTCGACCCGTCAATATACCCGCGCACACACCACACCACCACACAACTCGTCCGCGCGCCGCGGTGGAGACAAATTACAAGTATTATGTAATTTGGTATTATCAATTTCTCGAAAACTATGTCGGTACCGCCCCTTGAATAATAATGTCTCTGAACGTTTAAGAACACAATTACACGTTACGGTTTCGCAACATCTCGACGTTCGTGTATAATGATCATTTCGTACGAAATCGGAATAAGTTTCCCACGCGTCGATTTGCATCGGAAGGGAAACCGAAACGCATCTCTGCTGGTCGTATATATATACAATATACATACATTATACGGCCGATGTACATATTATGTTATATTATATATAGTCCTAAATGCATTCACACAATATGCTTATATATATATTATACACATTTCTATTCGAATGATATTCAAGCCTCGAGCCCATTTCGGACATTCTTTCGGTTGCCCCACAAAACCATTTAAGATAATAACAAGATTGAACGCGCATCAATAGTTGTATGTAAGTACCTACCTAGGTATATGCAGTGCATCACGGTAACAACATTTAATTACTGACATTATGCAGTGGTTTTTTTTTATTTACCTCGCATATTATCATGGGCACCGAAAAGATTGTTTTAAATGTGAGTGGCACCCAACCTCACGAAAATACACTCCATAAATTACTTCTGGTTTAGATCTTTCACGAACGAGTTGAGCATGAAAAATGCATTTCATACGGATTTCAAATTATTTTTTGAAAAAAATTCATCAAATATTGCATTTTATTTTATAGGTATCAGGTATTATAATCATATATCACGTATATAAAACGAACCAAGTATATAAATCCGTGTTAATATCGCATAATATGATAGATATTTTTCGAGTAATTTATTCGGTATAGGCACTATACGCGCTTTATATATAGTGCCTATATAGATATATATTTTTATTCTTACTTACATATTATTATAATTAAGTAGGTAGGTATATAATATAGTTGTACTCGTATATATAACTAATAGATATTTTAATGAGCTTTTTATACATAATTCGCATACAGGTAGGTACCTACGTATTGCATTATATATTATATTTATGCTATTTTCACGGTGACTGTCATAACTTATTATTTCGACATGACACGATAAAATATGTACAATATATTATTATATCTGCAGCTACATTACGAAATGCACATCGAAGAAGTTTTTTCCAGCAAAAGCTTTGTACATACCTACGCATACGGGTTTTATATTCTTGAACGACAACAACTGCAGCTACAGAATTAACGAAATAATTATAATATATACCCATTGCAGCAGAGGAAACGACAATAAATTTCGATATTTTCCAAATCAAGTTTTTTTTATCTCAGGAAAACGCTGGATTATTCATGTACTTACAACAGGTACTGAAATCTCGAGTGGCGACTGATTAGGATAGCGTAGTATGGTACAACGATTAACTTATTTACATGTTACGAGTTTGCAGCCTCCGAGATCCTGATTAGGTATTTAAAAATTAAATCACACTTTAATGGTTCTATATATTTTCATTTTGTTTTACTTTTTTAAACGACATAATTTTTCTAAGAATTTCATATTATACAAATTTAATTTCAAACGATTGTGTAGTCAATAAGCTGCAAATGTTTAAAGTTTAGACGAGCGGAAGAGTACCTATGCAGTATGGATCAACATTCTGCTATGACTTTTGAATCCACCTACTCATACATGCAATTAGAATTAGGTAGGTACTAATAACTTTTCATACATTGAAGTTCTTAAAAAGTATTTTGCTCTAAAATATCAAATTAACTTCGTTATCTTTTAAAAAATAAAATCACAAAAAAACTTCGATAGTTATACCTATAAAATAAATAATGATCAGTGTTTAGTATATATAGCGTATATAGTATACGCACTATATATAGCGTGTCGGGCGTGTTCCTATACAGGTTGGAAAAGATAGGTGAGACGCTATGAAGTACATACTAAAAGATAATCAGCAGTATAGAGGTACCTAATATATATTTTATAATATTATATAGTATTATAGTAAATAGGTATGAGTTGAAAATACTTGAAATACGGTCACGGGGGGTTAAGAAATTCGTATCTACGAGCTCGAATAAACACGTGTATAGTTATTATTTCCACGTATAGGTCGAAAACGGTAGCTTATCGTGTTATTAATAATTGTTTTATCTTCGTCTTAACATCAGCTATCCTCGAAGACCGCAACAGCCGGGTGTGTGCGGCGCTACTGTGATGACGATTATATGGTAGGTATTATATTGGTCCATGGACCGTTTTTCATACGAAAATACATCATATTATACGAAACTGAGCGTACTATATATATATTATAAACGCTACCCGCGCGTACCTACCCATCCATAATATATATTATATACCTACAATCTACACACACTTTTCGAGTTATGTATACAATAATATAATATATAACTGTGTGCATGTGTAATTATACACCATGACTCTCCGGAATACAACGTAAGAAAAAAACACACACACACACACACACACGAGGAATTATCGATAGAGTATAAACTAAATTAACGCATAAAATGTATCATAATATATAATATTCATACTAAGCGGGTCTAAGCCACTAATGTCTCGTATAGTATTATATACCTATATTTATAATATTATATTTACAGATATAGACGGTTGGTAGCTGACACTGGTTATAACCCAAGTCCATTGCAACAGTGCTCGAACGGAAACAAGTCATCTTTTGTTGAATAGACATCAACTTTTAGACATCTACCTATTCTACCTACCTTCACATATTATAAGTATTATGTACTGTGTATTATGCTTCTTGCACGTATTATCCGCACGTAAGGCGACTGACGGGGGTCGTCGATATATTAGGTATATACATTTAGATTTTAAGTATAACCAACATTTTATGGCCACTATGCATAAAAGATATATGAGCATAGGAATATTGGTACTAATTTTTTAAGAAATCAATGAACCATGTCTTGTACACGGTAAACATGTTTAAATTTTTTCAAACAACTTGTTAGTATTATTTTCCTGCAGCTTTATATTATGCTATATCGAGTATTTAAGACGCTCTTCCCAAATAGTTCCCAGGATCACAGTCTATGCGGTACCTACCTAAAGAGCTGTGACTTAATTAATATTTAGAAAAGTATCAATAATTTCAAAATTATAATGACTAATAAAAAGTATATTGCAATATATTAGTAGTTAGTACATTATTACTTACCTAACAAATAATAAAATAAATAAATAAAAATAGTGTTAAACTGTTGTCATCAGCCGGATTCGAACCAAGAACATTTATTTAATTGTTGATTAAAATCGATTAATTTCACATAGAACGGATTAAATAGCCATTAATTTCCAACATCGTATATACGAAAAATCCGAAAAAGAAATGCTGGGTTCTAATTGAACTCTTCAGCGGCACTTATCACTCCTGTCTCCTACTATCAAGTATATCAGTTGCTTCAGAGAATTTAGTTTTAGGAGAGCTTATTTCGTCAAAACATATCATTATATCGACGACAGCAGTACGATGTACAAATGGTTAAGCTATTAGGAAATCTTGGCTACTTACACACAGTTTGTTTGTTGAAGTGGTAACGAATTAATTAAGATATTTACAGTGTATATGATATCTATTTGGTGTTATGATGGTAAAAACATAATAATATATATATTTATGTATAGCTATCTAGTTGGTACATTTTTTAAGTAAGAAAATTTAATTTCTTAGTACCTACTTTTCAAAACCAATTTTATTTTTTTTATTATCATTCAAAAATAAATTTCCATTGAAACTTGCGATTTTCACCAAATAAATTATAGGGAGCTGTTATTAAACAAAATTACATAATTTTCAAAATATTAGTTTTTTTATTATGACAGCATTTTTGTTTTTGGGTTAAACTTGAAAGTTTAATACAAGGTCCCTCATAAGTTTTTCTTCCTGCATTTAAAAAATATACATAATCACATTTTTTTTATAAGTATTCGAAATTCAAATTTATACGAAATTCATCAAAATTTGCAAATAATATTGTGGTTAAACTCATACAATTAGAATACAGTATAGATTTGAAAATTTACTGTAAAGCCACAAACATTTTATATTCATGAGCAATTAAATTTAAAATGTTGACGACATAAAATATGCAAACGTATAATAACGATTTATCCTCAATAGATTTTTGTCATTAGTTATTGTTCAAAAATATTCATCGTAGAAACTTAAAACATTTTTAATATCAATATCATTCCACTATTACGTAAAAGATTATTTACAATACTCGGTGATATTTTCAAAATATTTAGACACATTTTAAGTTCTTCAAATATTTGAATTGTTTTAATTTTATACTTTAAAGTGTTGATAAAAAAAATTAGGATCGGTCAAAAATCTTTAAAATGTATTACAAAATCTTACATAATGTTTCTTATAGCAATTTAAAAATATTAAATATATAGGTACATATAAAAAGATTTATTTTATATTCGTTTGGAGTTCAAATTCAGACAAAATTCGTCAAAATCACGAAAGTTTCTAAATTATTTTGTAGTTAAAAATGTATAAAAGGTTTAATACTTTTAGATAAGACTTGACAATTGATATAATGTTCCTCATCATAAGTAGTACTTTCTGAAACTCAACGACCTTAAAAATATAATATAAGCACAAGTATTTTTTATAGACAGTTTAAGTTCAATTTTTGACAAAATTAGATATCTAAGCGATGAAGTTATTTCGTAGTAACTAATTAAAAATATAGCTCGGGGGTACTTGAAACTTTTACATATATAATATTATTGATTATATTTTACTGTACACATAAATATGTTCAAAATACTAATTTTAAGTTATTTCATATAGGCAAAAATGAGTTAATTCTACTCAGTGGCTAAACTTAACCAGTGGGGGGGGGGGGGGGCAAAGGGATTTTGCCGAACATGACAATGCAGAAAAAGAAAATTGCCCGCTTTCATAATTACAATCACCTAGACGAATAAAAGTTTTACATTCTACATTTGGACTTGCGACACAATAATAATATATTATAGGTACCTTCAGAAAAAATATTATCATTTAGGTTTCAAAATCTATAATATTATGATGGTGTGGTAGCCACCGGTGGCATAACGCATAATAGCCGTTATCTCGCAGATGTACAATATAGCAGTCGATGTGTCATTATATCACGTCTACCAATGATGTATAGTAATATAATGTACCTACCTCTTAATGCTATATTATGACGCGTGCGGTGTGGAATGTGAACGTATCGTTTAAGTTACGGTACCTAACTAGTACCTATATATTTGATTATTTTATAGAAATATAAATGTATAATATATTTATGGCCCGAAATTTGATATTCGTTTGCGTTATGCTCCAAGGGTATAGCTAGATTAACTACATAGTTTTATACTTAGTAAACAGCCATTACAGATAATAATTGTTGACTGTTGTAAAATATTATGCCTACACAACACTGCATTTACAAGCCTGGCTTAAAGATCACTAAACTTGGGCCCCTTCCCTTTCAACTCTAAAACTTCAACCCCTTTTCACCAAACAATTTTTAATCACCTACTACTATTTTACAGCTGTATATAATTTTATAATTTTGTACCATTTAAAAAAAAAATAAAAAATATGTGGGCAAGTGGATATCACTCTTACTATACGACATTAGATATCCAGGCTATAAAGGGGTCACTGTAACAAATATGTTAAACTTGAATTCAATGATATCAAATTATTGTATACCAAAAACAATTCTGAGCGAAGATGGTCTGTCAGCCTATATTGCAAAGTATATTTTATGGTATTCTTGTAATTTAATTTAATATTAGACATTACTAATACAAATATACAGTTGGTTGAATTAATTTTTTCCAAACATATTGAATTTTAAAATTCCATTGTGTATACAATAGATATACTATAACAAGTTTCAAGTACGCACAAATAATATTTTTTAAATTACAACAAAATAACTAAAATTGTTATTTTTCATTTAATTATATAATTTTGTCCAAATTTGAACTTAAAATATTTATTTAAAAAATCTGTTTTTATATATTTTTTAGATTTTTTGGTTGCACTATAAAATACTTATGAGAAACCATGAATTACATTAATCCTTAACTGTAAAAATTGAACATTAGTGTGATTTTGATGAATTTTGTCAAAATTTGAACTTTAAATATTTATAAAAGAAAAATTGTGCCTATCTTTAATATTCTTTTATAGACAATAGTTTAAAAAAAGTTAATAGAAAATTTTTCATTGCTATAAATAGCTCAAAATGAGTAGAAATATTTAGAAAATCTTATCATGTATAGAAAATGATAAAATAAACATTTGGGGAAAATTTGAAGTATCTATGGTTATTTGTATTTAAAATACACTAAAAAACAAAATCAATTTCATTGATAACTGATATTTTTTATTTTTCTCGACGCTTATAACTCTTAGGAATTTTCCATTTTGTCTCTCTGAAATACCAACTAGGTTCACTTGCCCACCAGAAAAAATACTGAAGTTGAAAATCGAAGCATTATTTTGACTACTTATTGAGTATACATACAAAAAAAACACACATCATTGTAAAATCAATACATTCATCGCTCCACTAGGAATCTAAAATAATAATACTTAAAAGACTACATAGTAAAATAATTATGTAATATTATACTATACATAACTATAAATTATTCAAATAAATATACTTAAGTAGTTAAGTTGCCCCAATCCTCACATTAAAGTATATTTTAAACGGTAGACACTATAAAATAAAATATTGTTACTTGAAAAGATCAAAAATACCTAATATAAATTAATAATTAAATATATATACAGAAATTAACATGATTAATTTCTTAGTCATTGATTGGAAATTTCTTTCACTTATCATAAAATATTCTAATTTTTTAATATTTAATAAAATATTATTTTATGCTCCAAATATACACCATAAAACAAATAATCATAATCATTATAGCTATAAATTATAAGATAACTTATAATATAAAAACTAAAGTAATTGTGTACCAAGCAAGTGTGCAAAAATTAACAATTTATTGAATAATGCATGTTGTTTACAATTTATTTGAAAAATAATAAGTTAAAAATGACTTTTACAATTTATTTCAATAGTTCCAATATTATAGTCTAACGGTGAAATTAGTGAAGAGCGTCCAATGGTTTTTACTCGTGTGTATCTAAGCTCTAAAGTCTAAATCAAGCACTCCTTAATAATTATCATAAGTAGCCCATTATTAAAAAATATGAAGTCTATGACCAATCAAAATCAATTGTATGTAGGAAAATAACTTAAAAATGTTCAAAAACAAAATGTATTGATTAACTAAACAATTAAAATAGAATGCATAAATGTCTATACTTCGTACCACAAGAGGAGGAACTCGTTTCGCGATGTATCTGATAACGTTTAACGACTTATTTCCCCTGATCAAACATAGTTTGTAGTTGTAGGGCTATACAACGCTACCATCCGGAATGTTTTAGTGAAGGAAATAGTGCCCCAGGTCGTTAAACGTTGTTAGTTACATTGCGAGTTCTTTTTCTCGTGGAACAAAGTATAATTCAGATTTTGAGTTATTTTTTGTCAGCAATGGTCAACCTATTTAAAAATATTTTATTGCATTTATTAGATTTGTGTTTTAAACATTCATACCTTAATTTAATATACTAAAAAATACATGTTAGGTATATAGTAAATATTATAATAAATAATACAAACTAAAAAATATAAACATCAAGTTAATAAATCAAAATATGCATGTATATGTGTAATGTAACTTTGATATTATAATATTACTTAAACAATTTATTGATCTTCTCAACACTTTATCAATTATTATTAAACTTTCAATAATAATATGTAATTAATAAATTAAATTATTCTGTCATTGACATCACAACATATGGTTACAATTGCTATGCAGTATCTATTATTTAATGCAAATTATATTAACATAATTCACATGTAGTTCATACTCAATTCATAATATAACATTTTCCAGTATAAGGCATATCATTACTTGCTACCCAAATAAATTCAACTTCAAAGATATTAAAATTGTAATGTATAGAAAGCCTTTGAGATTAATGTGGGGCCACATCTAATTTAATTCCATTATTATTTATTACTCATATTATAGAGATTAATAGTAAGTATTAATAATTGGTGATTATTCTCACACAAAATTTAAAAATGCATTGCACAATATAATGTATAAGCAATGTAATAGTTTACAACACATAAAAATAAATGAATTTAATGATTCTAAATAGGTACCTAGTCTTTGTCCACACTTGACACAAGTACAGTAAAACTTCCGTTAACGGTCACCTCTATAGGACGATCACCTCTATGTAACGGTCAATTTTTTTGGTCCCGTCGTGTGTTATCCTACCTCTGTAGGACGGGCACCTCTAAAAAGCGGTCATTATTTACAGTCCCTTCGTTGACCGTTATATGGAAGTTCTACTGTAATTACTTAAATTATATAAAGGTATATATATATGTATATATATATATAAGAGAAAGTGTCCCCCTGAGAAATCAACGCAGAGCCAAAACTACCGTACGGATTTATTTGAAATTTTCAGGATATGTACTTATTACTATGTATAGGCGCACTAAGAAAGGATTTTTCGAAATTCAACCTCTGAAAGGCAAATTAAGGGGTGGTAAGAATTCAACAGTTGCGCCATCTATCAAGCAATATCAGCTAATCTTTTGTTTATAAATGGTTGCTATATTATTATTATTATCATTATTATTATTACCTGTCAACCTAAACGAATTGTTTAATTATTTTTTGATTGCTATTTTTTCCGATAATTCTGCTTTGTTTATTATATTACTACTAAATTGTATTTAAATAATACACTGAATGCAAAATACATACATTTTCATCAAATTAATAAAAAAGAAAGCTATATATTTATTTTTTATATTAATGAATCTATATCTGTATATATAAAAAGACTTGTCCTGGGTGATTCATCATCGCCTAGCCGGAACCGCTGGACGGATCTGGCTGAAATTTGGCATACAGATAGCTATTTTGACGTAAGCGTCCGCTAAGAAAGGATTTTTGGGAATTCACCCCTAAAGGAGGAAATAATGGGTTGTAAGAATACAATAGTGGCGCCATCTATCAAGCTTTATCTAATTTAAATATACTACATTGGTTTAAGTACCTACAAAACATACAAACTTGATGTTTGGAATAGTGGTTCTTCTAATTATCTAGATGTGCAATAAGAAAAGATTTTCTGATATTCGCATTTCAAAGAAGTGGTCAATCATGGATCTTAAGATTCGAGGTGGAAATTGAAACTTTTTTTGTTTATTAATGGTTGCCTTTGGTTGCAGGTTATAATAGTGATAGCAGAAATTAGCATTATTATTATTATAACTTGCGGTTGCTCATCAGCTATATACGTTGAATTATTTCACAAAGTTAGCCGTTAGGTACAAGAACGCTGATTTATCCGAAAAAATAAAAAAATAAAATAACCCTCAAAATATATTAATATAGAAATACTATAAAAATCCGGGATAATCAATTATGACTTCAATACTATTTTAGGTACACCGTAATACCGTATAAATATATTTTTCAACTACAAATCTATACTAATGTAGATTGTATTTGATCACCCTCCTCGCTGTGTCCGCAATCTACTGCAAGTAGATTGCCTACCTGATAATATATTGTTTGCATAACCATAAGCATGTCTCACGGGCAACGCCATGCGGGATGACTAAAAATTGAAACATAATATGATTTTGCTTCCACATTAAATTACCCCTAAAAGGAGTTAATTAATCACAATTTTTTTCCCGAGCATCGCCGGGTTATTCAGCTAGTATAAATATATTATAAAGGTTATAGCTAACACTTTTGTTATATTAATTCTATAATAAAATTACCTGATGGTTTTAAAGCTTTAATAGCAAACGGAACAACTAGATGTGGATGAGGCAAGTCTAAGAATACAGCATCAGCTTTACCAGTAACATCATCACTAAATCCATTTTGGCAAACATCCCTATGAATACAAAACATTAATAAATAGTTAAAATAGGTTAACCAAATCTTCAAAACTAATATGCTATTGGTGTTACACCAACACTATAAACAAAAACAAATTCAAATTACCTGCATTGACTAGTGACATTCTCAGATAAACCGTGGGATTTAAATTCTTTTTGGGCCTGATCTGCCCTTTGTTCATGAAAATCGTAAGTATAAATGTGTCCCGAAGGTTTTACTCTAAAGGCCATGGCATGAGTCAAAGATCCACTTCCGGTACCTAAACATAATACAATACATCAAACATAGACTCACAGGATACATGAATGCAAAAATAACAATAGTAGGTATAAGTATGTTACCCGACTCAACCACAATGCTACCGGGCTTTAGTTCTAACATGAACATAATTAGACTTATGTCTGGTGTGTATATAATCTGAGTTCTGTGCGGCAATGTCTGGGTCCAAAGTTCGGGTGTCGGATACAAGACATGAGCCCATCCATTGGACAAACTCACTTTTGATCCAAACGGTTTTCCGAATAACGATGAAATCTTCAACGCTCCATACTTAGTCTGCATAACATTCTCGATCTTTTCTCCTTTGCGATTTTCGATTACTGACTGGGCTTGTATAGCGTACATTGCTTGTGGATTTATATACAATATGACCGTATCACCTTCTTCAATAATATCTTTGTAGCGGTTAAAACTCATTTCTAATGACCAAAAAAAAAAGGTATTGCAATTAGTTTTGTCAAAGTGTTAGAACATTATTTATGTTTTGTTTAAAGCAGTATTTAATTTATAGGTTTATGAGTATGACGTACTGTACTTTCGGCTTTAGGCTGTGATGTAAAAACCGGTGTTGCAAAACGAAGATTATTAATTATTCTATATGTGCCCGGATTTTTACCAATTGAAAGCGTTCACTGACTGACTAACTAATTTTTAGACGTTAAAAAATGTGTGAATGATCAGTTAAAATGATAAATATAATGAATCACAATTTGGAATAATATTTTGAAGACCGAAGTTCGATTTTCAAAATTTGTCGCGGAAACCGTTCTTATCATTACTATAAAAACTAATGTTATCATGTAAACATCATTGGCACGTTTTTGGTTTTTCATAACCACGACCACGATTTAAGATAATAAATTTAATCTGTGATCACGGTATAGAACACGATTATTGGTATAGAAATAGAATGACCCACTGACAGAACTCTATAGAAAAATAAACACCATTCAACAATTCAACAATTCAAAATAGATTTTCGGAAACGTTGTAGTTCATCGCAGCATTTGTAAATTGTAATTAAATTACAATTTTATTGTTCGTTTATTTTGTTCATATATAACCGTTATAACCAACTACAAAAAAGCTACATTGGTACCTGCAAGGTGTACATAATAATGCGAATAATAACTTTTGTTGAAATAGTTCTATTATATTTAACATAATAATAATAATAATAAATGTTATTTTAACCGTTGTAGGAGATTATGAATTACCCGATGGAGCACGGTTGACATTATAGATATTTTGAACAAATCAGGAGCATTTCTGTGTAGACAGGGAAGACACATAGGATCAAATTAAACACTTTATAGAACAAGTACATTTGACTATTTGAGGACAGCTTTTTGAAACCATAATACGATTTTGTAGGTTTTTAATTAATTGTATTATTCATTTTCATTAGATAATTGAAAAGAGAGGATCAAAATTTCCAATAGTCATTGTAGGCAACAAGTGTGAACTCACCAAATGATTTTTACCCCTGGAAATCACAGAAGCGATATCTAAATACGATTGGGAATGTTCAGCCAAAGAAAATAGAAATGTAGTACAGGTGTTTAAAGAACTCCTAACTCAGGCAAAGGTAAATAAATTCAGATTTACGGTCTTATTGTAAATGTTTTAAACTGATTTTGTTTCAAACTCAAATTCTAATTACTTACCAGCAGTGGTGTAGTGGAGGGTACTCGCGGGTACACGGCGTGTACTCACCTCCCAATTTTAGATTAATGCGTGTACCCTTAACGAAAATCGTGGTTCGCGGGTACACGTATCAACGTTACCCAATTTACTTAGTCAATAAAATTTATTTAGGAAATAATATTGGGTAATATAGTCATATATTCAATAACAAAAAAAAGATAAGCGTAAATGCATAATTTGTTTACAAGTATCCCTTAATTTTTAGCTGGCATTGTCTTAATCATCGGTTAGAGCTAGCAGTTGGTGATACTTTAAAAGATATAACTGCTACCAACCATTTTAAGTATTTTTTAGATTCTTTATATTCTTTATACAGTAGATCTCCAAAAAATCAAATTGAGTTGAAAGAACATTGCACGAGTTTAAATGAAATTTTTTTAAAAATTGGTAAAGTTCTTGATGTTCGCTGGGTAGCAAGTAGTTTTAGATTTAGAACAATTAGTGTGATTTGGAAAATATATCCAGCATTGTATAATCATCTTGTTCAAGCCTCTCAAGATACACTTCGTGACAATAAAATGAAATCTAAGTACAGTGGGCTAAGTAAGCGTTTGGGATGTATACAATTCTTGTTAGACTTAGCCTTAATGTGTGATATTTTATTTGAAATATCACAATTATCACTTGACTTACAAAAACAAAATATGTCACTATTACAGGCTGATGTTCTAATTAGAAGAACAATTAGAGTAGTTGAGTCATTGAAAACTATGAACGGTAATTATTATTCAGAAGCTGTTGAAGCAAAAGAAAAAATGATGTTTAAAACTGTAGTTTTATCTAGTAATGAAAATATAACTTGTATAAATAAGAACCAATTTATAACAAGTGTTGTAAATAATTTAAATATGAGACTTATACCAAATGAAGGTGAAGAAAAAATAATACTTGAAGACTTTCAAATATTTGATAAAAAATTATGGCCTTCAGAAGTTGATATACGCTTTGGGGAAAAAGAAATACAACGTATATGTAACAGGTTTTGTATTGATAAAGTAAAATCGTTAAAAGGAATGCGAATCTATGTTGATGAAAATGATAAAGTAAATGATGTAACTTTAATAGAAGAACTTAAGGACATAACTATTTTGATCAAGACATTTCCATGTTCAACAGCGGAGTGTGAACGTGGATTTAGTGTTATGAACAATATATGCACTGATCTTCGTTCAAGATTACTAATTAAAAATATTTCGAATTCAATGTTCATAAATATTAATGGTCCACCTTTACACAAATGGAATCCTAAAGACTATGTCGAAAGTTGGTTAACCTCGCATAGAGATGCTGATGACAACAAGTCAAGAAAAGTTAATACCACCACAGATCCAATGCGTGTACTCATGAATTTTTTTAGGACTACATCACTGCTTACCAGCCATGAAAACTTTATTTGGTGTATGTGATGATGACTATACAAAAGAAAATAATGAAAATATATAAAAGATAGAGGAAATATAGTAATGTGAATATCTTAAATATCTTAAAAAATCAACAGGATCACAACCAATCTAGGAGTATTTTCCAAGTATTAGTACCAATATAGAATGTCACAAATGTTGACAAAACAATCAGACTCTTTTAAACCCAATCTTTTATAAAACACAATTATTTGTAGATTCCAAAATTAAGTAGGTATATAGTAATATATTATGTTACCTGGTTTTTAATTGAAACTGCCACAGAAAAGCAGAACCTATATCAGTTTTCTGCTGAATCATTTTTGACACGACGTCCTAGGAATGTACATAATTAGTACAACTAATGTTTACTTCTTTTTTGTCTCCTTTAGTTACCCCCAAATCGCTGTTTGTTTTACTGCACTATCTAAAAACATAATATGTTTGAGCTGGGTTTGCACTTATGTTTTATATACTGATTAAAAATAATAAATTGTAATGCTAATAATTGGTTCAGTATATAATAGATTTGTTTTAATAAATATAAATACTGCATACTTGATGTACCTAATAATTTGAACCCCCCTCCCTTTGTCTCACAAGGAGTATAAAACGATGTACCCTCTGGCCCAACCGACAAAAAGTTGTATAGTGCAATAATTAAATGAACACGTGATAATATAATATGTATTAATTGACATTTTGTTAATAGTATAATATGGAACACTATAGCGTATAGACGGTAAGTATAATTGTACTAATTAAGGCACCTGATCTTGGAATATTGACTATAAATTTGATATCTCGTACAACATTGTCGGCATCAGGGCAATACGTTCATTGCTCGCCAACGTCAACACCTGTAAATTGTAATTTTTACTTTAACACAGTACATACGTGTTATTTTAAATTGTTTATTATATATTTATATATTATAGACTTTATAATAATTGTGTAAAAATGAAAGAATTTTGTACCTTCACCTAATTGGATTTAAAAGAGTTTACAATTCATTAGGTACTGGGATGGAAAATAAACAAATCATTCGTTTTGAAAAAACCAAAAAAAAATTGGAAACTTTATTAAAATAAAATATTAATTTCAAATAAACAATAACATAGCTATATATATAAGTAGACTGTATAGACTACATACAATAAAATAATGAATATTTTATGGACAGATTGTTTCTGCCTTTCGGAACAACATTAATACAATGTCTTACAATATTGTTTTAATTTTTATTATGAAAATAATGTGTATGTTAAAAAACTAATATACTATAATTATTATGGCAACAATTTATCTCTGTTTACTGGATTGAGCAAACAATGTTGAAAGTATGATGAGAGGTAACTCAATTATAATATGCTTATGATTATATACATAAAAAAAACTTAAAACTATCAGACAATTGGCCATTTTAACATACTTTCAAAATAATACTTTATATAAATTTGAGTAGAATGATAGTATTTAATAATAAATATAGTCTTCTTTAAAACAAAATATGAAGTAAAAACAACTTTTAATGGTCCCAGCATTTTGTTACTATAATATTGTATCAATATAAATCAAAATGAAAATTATACACACATACAAAAATAAGATTAATGGAAGATATTTAATTTTACTAGTTCCACAAGGCAAAACTTTACATAACACAATGATAGTTTATTTTGATATTTTGTAGTGACTTGGTCATTTTAATACAATAGAAACTTGACAACCATTATTTTATTATAATTTTAAAATATTGAGCTACCCTGTATATAATTATAATAATACTCTTGAATCTAACAAAAAAATTGATTTATAATGGTTATAACAATTGAAAATCTATTAAAAATTACATTTAAATATCAAAAATGTAATAAAAATGTAATTGTTTTTTTTTTTTCATATATAATATATAAAATGTAAAACACTCAACATATGCAATTAAACATAATAAATATTATAAAAATATTAAAATTCAACATAATATAAACTGTAAAATAATGAAATTAATTTAAAGATAAATAGTAAAATACCATTATGGAGATTTAAATTTAAAAATCACAACATTTCCAAGAAATTTTATCAAAAATATATCTCAAAACCCTTTTAATAAATACTTGTGTTGTATAACAATAATCTATTCTATATATTAAAATATTGTATAAAATAAAAGATAAAATATAGTTATCAATAATCATTTTGTAAAATTCTAGTTGATCTGAATTAGTAACTCCATTACTATTTCAAAACAAAAATTCAGATATAGTTTGGAATTGTCTTTTAACATAAACGTTCATTTTTATAATCTACTACTAATAGGAATATAATTGTATTGGTTTTTTCTTCCCCAATATGTTGATATTAGAGTTTTATAAAATCTTTGAAATTCTCATAATCAGAATCAGAAGCAAATATTTTTGATAGCTGACTAAAAGTCGGACGTTCCTTGGGTTCATACGCCCAACACATCTCCATTGTTTTGTAAACTTCGACAGGACACCTTGGAGTTTTTTGTAACCTCTCTCCTTTTTCCAAAATACCAATTACTTCAACACCTTTCATGTTTTCATAGGGTTGCTGTCCATATGAAAACATTTCCCACAACGTAATACCATAGCTCCAGACATCGCTAGCACTAGAAAAAGTTCCGTAATTGCATGATTCAGGTGCATACCATTTAATTGGCCATCGTCCACCATGTGAAGCTCTATAATAGTCCTTGTCAACATTTAATGTACGTGACAGACCAAAATCGCTAATTTTGGCTTGGTGTCTATCTGCTAAAAGAATGTTTCTAGCTGCCAAATCCCTGTGCACAAAACGTTTTTGTTCTAAGTAACACATACCAGACGCAATCTGAGCAGCCCACATTTTTAACTCATAATTTGGACTGATGAGTTCTGGGTGTGTGATGATGTAAGTCAACATAGAACCAAGTGCAATGAGCTCTTGAACCATCAACAATGGTGGCCCTTCACAAATGCCAATCAATCTTATAATACATTCGTGGTTTAAACTCATCATGACATTAGCTTCTCGCAAAAATTCTGATTTATTAGTTGAAGACATATCGTATCGTAGCATTTTGATCGCTACTTTTTCTTCAAAACCGTCTCGGTTTTGAAAAGTTCCTTTATAAACTGAACCAAATTCGCCTTCACCAATCACTTCATCTAAAATTAAATTGTCTCTCATAATATTATCTTGAAATTCAGTTTGATGTTTTGGTTTTGGCTTTTTTAATGTAAACGGAAATCCTTTTGGAAGGGGTGGAATAACTGCTGGACTTACAGGCACTTCTAATTTATTCGGTAAACCATCAGGAAATAATATATAATGCTGTATTAGATGTTCCAACGAATTTAGATATGGCCCATTGTCAATAAAATAATATTTTTCGCGATCTTGGATCTGGAAATGATAACATTGATTAGTACACATCATAGATAAGACGTAGCCACTCTGCCTATTCATTCTGACTAAAAAACAACCGTCAACATCTTTTGTTTTCAATATTGTTGTGGCTTCATGACGATCAAGTTTGCCATGATACCATTGATCTTTCCTCGAAGATGGCGTAGGAGAAACAAACTCATTCAACATTTTTTCAACTTCAGTGTGTCCATTGGTACGTGCTAAGTCTGCAGGTAAAAGATCGTCAAAAGTGCGTGGCCTCGATGGAGCATTCATGGACAACAATAGAGCCACAATATCTGCATGGCCTCGGCTTGATGCTTCGTGTAGAGCTACCCATCCAGTCGATGAATTTCTCAACTGAATATTTGCGCCACCAATCGTCAATAGGATTTTTACAGTATTCAATAAATTGTTCTGACAAGCAAAATGTAAAGGAGTGTAGCCTTCTGTGTCTCTACAATTCACATTGGCTCCACATGAAATGAGTTTCTCTACGATTTGATCATGACCCATCTGACTAGCTAAATGCAATGCAGTTTGTCCCTCTTGATTTTTTGCTTCTAAATTCCGATACCCACATTTTAACAGCTCAGTAACAACTTTGCAATTAGCTTGTGTAATGGCTCTGTGCAAGAGATTAGTACGTCCGTGTCTCCTGGTATCGTGTGGTGGAGGATCTTTGACAATAGGCTTGGACAGTTGCACTCCTAAGCTTGGATCATTTACTTTACAATAATGTTCAATTAATGTTTCTAACCCGTGCATTATATTTTGTTCGTCAATAGAGAAAAATGCATCTTCACCATGACGCCGTATTTGGTAGTGCACTACTTCATTGTTTTGTAACACACAAAGCACATAGTCTCCGGATGCAGAATTGCTTTCTCGTACTAAAAATAGACCGTCTGCTTTACTCTCGTGGTCTAATAGAATAATTTCAGCAGTGTCCCTTGATATTTTTCCATGATACCAATTAATATCACCATTTTCATTGTGGTTGTTCATCATTGTTGTGATAATGGCAAACACCTAATAGACAATTAAAAATATATTATTTAACTATACAAAAAAAGCATTAAAAATAAATTATGTACAAAATCAATATATAAGAAGATAATTAGGATAATTAAATATAAAATTTACATTTTTGCATAAATCGAAAATGTATTACCTCTCTTATTTGCTTGAGAAGCAAAAACTTTTAAATTTTTTAAATGGTAACCCTTAACATTATTACTAGACACTAGTTATACTTTGTATAAAGTATACAATATTGTACAGCTACTTATTAATTTCTAGGTATTTAGAATTTATTTGTAATTATTTATATGGATTCATGTTAAAATAATAAAGTATTACATTCGCACTATCGCCATTACCAATTGTGACATTATATTTATTGTTAAAATATAAATTTCATTGTAAACTGCCCACCATTAAAATAATTTATAAGTTGATATGCATTTATATGCTTTCAAAATCATCAAAATAATTTGTTTATTTTGTTTGAATTGACTTCAGTACGATATGTTTGACAGTAATATTTATAATTAAGATATCTTAAAATAATAATAATTCTAATACCTAACTAACGTGATAAAATTAATAACTTTATCCTTGATTTCTGGTAAAATAACTTCTAAAATTAGATAACAAACATTTGGTCATGCATAAGAGATATTAATATTTTATGCATCATAATGATTGGGTCATTTTATCAAATTTTAAGTACTTTGAGTCTTTGACCCTTAAAAAAAAAAAATCACACAACAAAGTCTATAACTATTTACTTAATAGTTAAATAGATAAAAATATTTGTTTTTAAGTTATGGTTAATTTAAATAGAATAATGTTGGCTAATATTATGTTCAATATACTTATCATTATAATCATTATATATCAATCAACATCAATATATTATGTTGCTATTATAATTTATAGAATTTTGCTTGTACCATTGTAAAAAGCTGAATAGTGTAAACTTTATTAAATAAATAAATAAAAATCAGTCATCAAACGAAAATTAATTATTAATTATATAAATGCAATGCCGTAATAGTTATCATTTTTAAATATGACACATTAAAATAAATATAGGAATTATATGTTTAAAATTAGGTACTTATTAATGTATTCATATAATTTACTTTTAAAAGTATTTAATGAAACTGACTTTTTACTAGAAAAAAAATTAAGTAAGGACTTTTTATATACTTTTGGATTTATAAGTACCTACCTACTTCATATTATTATCAATAAATTACAAACATCTTGTACATATTCAACACAAAATAAGTTTTATCAGAAAACAATTAGTATTATTTATCCTACAGGAAAAATTATAATAACACTATGTCTCCATGCATAAAAAGAAAGTAGCTGGTATGTTTTGAAAATTACTTTTTCATTGAAAAATGACACCAATGTTCATAATATTTTGATGAGGGTTGCCAAATAAACGTCACAAACAGTAATCGAACGTAGAACCAATTGGTTTGAATTCAACAAGTGTCTTGAAACTACAACAATATCACAATGGTATTGACGATTAAACCGCTAAATCAAAATGAAACTGGTTTGTATTATTTAGGTAATAATTACTGACAGTTGCAATATACTACTGAACGACTTACCTCGAATCGTTAAATAAAAATTAAAGTGTCGAGCAGGGAAGGTTATCCATCACGATTTTGGATGTGTGACTACTGAGTATACTTATTGTATTTTATTTGTTTAAAGTAAATAACAAGGAAGTGTGTTGATCGATAAAAAAAATGTTATGCAGATATGCATATTATTGTACAACATACATGATAAATATGATATAAATATATATAAAATATATAAATATGTGTGCGTGCGTGCGTTAAACACACCATAATATAATTGAATGAATGAACAATAACCAAAGTCTAAATTAATTCAATTCATCTTCAGGTTTATAAAAAATTGTTATCTAATATCTTTAATAAAAGTAAATAAATAAAAGAGATAAGCGACGTTACAGTGCGTCCAAATTCATAAGAAATATATGTCGCACAAGCTGTATGTCTACAATAATATGCGTTGTTGACACGATATTCTTTAAATCGTGGTTATAAACTTGTAAAGTGTAAAGTAAACAATATTCAGACAATTTACAATAATCTACGGTTGAACTGGTTGAAGGTTGCAAGTTTGTTGGCACTTGGCCCTTTGAAAAGCGCTTTTATAATAGACATTTGTCCCAAAAATATTAATTGGGGCTCAATGTAATTTGAACAGGAGAACATTGGAACAAATGTTTTTAGCATATATCCTTTGGAACAAATATCATTGGAATAAATGTTCATTGGATTTTAACAAAATATAACGGAACAGATATTATGGCTTGCAAAAAGTTAAGTGGAACAAATGTACAAGCACAGATTATATGAAATGTAATTATTAATGTTATTAATTTCATGTAATCTGTGGTACAAGTAACAGTTTTGGAATAACCATATTTTGTTCCAAAAATAATATATTCAAATAAATATTTTTTCCCTGCTTTGTAGTTTATTGATTTGTTCCCATATCCCAAGCATTGGCATTTGGCGCTCGCCGCTCAAGTCCTCAACATTGACGAAAATCAGAGGAGCCCTCCAGTCACCATCTCCGGTTCCGACACACATGCAAGCACCTCGATCTGCGGCCAAGCTTTCCATAGTCCAAACCGCCCGGCCGAGCACCTATAGTCCTATACCAGCTGCAGAACGAACACATGCCGGTTTTCGCGGACGCGGGTGGCATTTCCGCGATCGTGGTCCTTCGGCAAAGGCTGATTTTCAGACTCGTCTACTAGCTGATCCTGATCCCGTGGCTGCTGCCGCTGCTGCATGCCATAATTATCGCCGCCCAGCACACATCCTCCTGCTCAGTCGAGAGCATCTGCCGGCTGAACCTCAATCGGCCGTACGTTGTGTTGCACTGCGCCGTGCACACGCGGCCCAACGAGACGAGATGTCCGGAGACGGAGGACACTCCCTTATTACAAACCAGCGTTTCTACTCGGAGATTCGTCCGAATCGGATGCAGACAACCGCTTTAAAGCTCAAAAACAATGTCTTAGATTAATTAAGAAAAATAATAATATATGGATTAATATTGATTATATTATTTTATTTCCGATTCATAACTTTTAATAATATACCTATAACTAAATATATAATTAATATTTAATAAGGCTGTACACCGACACACCACTACTACAATTATTAACGCACGAAATAATTTATTATAATTTGTACGAAATACGAGCCCAAAACAATATGTGAAGATAGTAGATATATTACGTGAAATTGTTTTCTAGAAATATTGATAGGTATTTTTTATACACGCTTATACATTTTACAACATATTATTATAAACAATAAGAAGAGTATATTATTTCGACAATCGTGAATTCTAAAAAAGGTGTAACGGAACGAAAGGCATGCGTCGAAGCCGAAACCGTTTTACGAGGACAGATGTGTACAGTGTACTATTTGGAAATGAAAACTAAGATTTTATGTCATCTCGCGAAGCGTTTTTGCTTTTCGGATAGTGTTTTCTGGTATACTTGCTTCTCACAGCTAACGGTGGGAACATCACTCACACCGAGAAACAACTACAACAGTCAACAGCTGTCTAGTTTATGGAAATCGAACAATGTATAATTACTTCGTCATCTATTACTATCCGAATCAGTGCCGTAGCCAGAAATTTTTTTTTTGGAGGGCACTTAATTTTTTTCTCAAATTTTTGCAATGCTAGAATACCTGATTATCACCTATTACTTTATGGCCCCTTTGTTTATAAATAGTTTACTACAGGCCTATTATTTTTATGACTACCATTATATGCTAACAAATATGGTACCCATATATTTAGCATAACAAAGTATTATTAGTATTTTGGCTAAAATGCACTTTACCACCCCATGCAAATTTTTCGATTTTTTTTTTTGGAACTGACTAATATTAACTGTGTAAGAACAATGGTGCAATCAGAATTTGTCGGTCAGACTTAGTTTCAAAGTTATAGCCTTTGGAAGTTAGCAATTCTGCGTTTTTTACGCGTGAGTACAACGCTATGTTTCACGATTTCTTCTTTTTTTCTCGAAACTTATTAATGAGTATTATTTATTTTTACGCCTAAAATGCCCTATATTGTTGTTGTTACTTGCGTTATTCACGCACGGTACCAATCAAGCTAATTTTGAATTTATAAATATTAGTATTTATATAGATTAATATCAAAACACACAAATGCTTTTAATAATATAATGAGTTTATTAATATCTATTAATTATTTATTATATAATATAATATCTAAATGTAGGTTTCGTTTTCACTTACTTCATCCTCATTATCGTCACTATCATTAGTATCATTAGCGTATGGGGCCGTAATTGGGCTGTAAAGACTACCTGCAATTCTTAAAAATTCAGTAAATGGATCGATATTTAGATCCGAATCTCGAGTTGTGCCTTGTGCAACTGAAGCCACTATACACTTATGTTACTTTTTAATTGACCACCGAGTCTGGCGTACGTAGCCGGTAGGCAAATGGAGGTCCTAGGCAAAGATTAGGTGAGGTTAGGTTAGACAGCTACCAGACAGCTACTGTACTTGTTTTAGTAAGGTTAAGTCATTTTATTAGGTCACTTGCTGCCCGAAGGGCAGGTATGCTGTCCCCCCCGCGACCCCGTAGGGGTCGCTCCCCTCCCCTCCCCCCCAGGTTAACTATTTTAGTCCCGGGGGGTTTGGGGGCCGAGCCCCCATCTAACGAGAGGTCCGGAGGACCTCGAGTTTGGCGACCGGAGCCGGCAGGCGAAGGGAGTCACTAAAATAAATACTTATATTATTCATATTTCATAATGAAATTTAAGTGTATAACTTAGTTAAATTAAGATTATTCTCCTGACCAATAAATTCTGATTGTATCACCATTCTTAACTCGTTCAATTTCATAAGTTTCCAAAAAATAGAACATCAATATTTGTAATAGACGCAGTAAACTAGAGTGAACGCGTATGCGTAAATAACGCAAAATTGCTAACTTCCAAATGCCATAACTTCGAAACTAAATCCGACCGACAAATTCTGATTGCACCATTGTTCTTACACAGTTAATATTAGTAAGTTCCAAAAAAAAAAATCGAAAAATTTGCATGGGGTGGTAAAGTGCATTTGTTCCAGTATTTTTAATAATATTTTTAAAAATTAAAAAATAAAAAAAATAACAAAGTAATATGTTAAATATATATATATTGATAGATTAATTTATTAATTAATATGGCTATATTAATAACATTATGTCAATATGTGTTGTAAACACATTAACTATAATCGTAGAACAATAATTAACCACAAATAATATACCATGTCACCATTAATTATAATATACTACTTGACACTTGAGCACAAAACATAATATTATAATATAATATGATACTTATAATCAAACCACAACCGTGTGTTTGTGTTCACAACAAAAATGGAATGCACTTGTATTTCTTATCTAAAGTCTGTGCTTATCTTTACTATTTTACATTAATTATGAATACAAATTATAAATTTAATAATTTATTGTTATTCGTTATCATAGATTATCTTAGGTTATCTTGAATTATATAAATTAAAAAATTTCTGTGTGATTTACTATGTGTCAATGGCCAACCGAAAAAAAAGATTTCGGGTTGGGCACGTGCCCCCATTGCCCCCCCCCCCCCTGGCTACGGAACTGATCCGAATAATAAATATAATTTTATTATAATATTCGGTCGGTTTCGAGTTATGAAAAAATATAATATGAAATTATATTTATGCATACACAGGTTATTTGTACTTATATTAATGTAAATACCCATGGCGTGTGTCGATAGTTTTTTTTCGGTTACAAATTTGTCGAAAGGATAAACCGAAGACAATGATATAGATATATAATCATTGGAGTTAACGGGAAGAAATGGATTTTCTGAAAGGTAAAATGTTTCTATAATTTATTTGGAAATTCCACTCCGGTAAAATAATACAACCAATGACATTATAAAGGTAAACAAAATAAAATCATCTGTTGAGAAAGGATAACAACAATTTACGTCATATACATATTCGGAAGCAATAATAATATAATATAGTGTGCGCACATAACCCGGGGGTGGATTTTTATGAATTCGGCCTTGGATCAGTAATCAGACGCTATACATCAGATAATCACTATTGACGGATATGAATAGTTTCCCTTTAGCCTTTAGGTACATATCACATAGAGTAAGAATATCAAGAGGGACTGTAATAGAGCGGGCATGGCAGTTGTCGAAAATAAGTATATATGTATAAAAAACTACACACCTAAATTCGTCTCGGACGAGACTACGGCGCTATAATAATTGTGTATAGCCAGTATAGGTGTAATATTATATGTAAAGCTATACATTTAATTGATTAAGAATAAAAACAAAATTGCCGATCCGGATACTTATTATAACCGCATAGCCGGCGCTGTTTCTGGCCAATGTCATTTTTCATCGTAAAACATGTACTCTACATGAAAGAATATCGTAAAGTATATAATATAGGTGTACGTATTATAATAATATACTATGTGTATTTTATATATTAAATTGGTTTCGTGTTAAAACAATAATTCAAAAAATATCAATTAACCTACCTGGTATATATAGGTACTATTTCTCAATTTAAGTTCAAATACCTACCTGACCCGAAATCTCGGATACACTTCAATTTCCATTGGTAAAGACCGATATAATATATATATAGGTATCCTGCATATTATATAGCTGCTACTTTATAATCGTGCATATAAATTCATGTGTAACAATGATTAATATTTGGATTTCTGCTGCAGCCATGCATTATTTCGCTGGACTGTATGACATTTAAGTCCACTTAAGACGGTCATTTTGGAAAAAACAATTTACTCATTTCGCGGTGCGTGTTATTATAATATTATGTGTTATTTTTATAATGACTCTTTGTCTCTTTTCATTCTTATAAATGACGTGATGAAAGATAAAGACAATTTCTTTGCCGATTATATTATATAATAATATTAATTTTCTCTCATGTTTAAATTTTCCGGATAAATGTGACTGGATATCCCAAGTGGTTATTTCTATGAAACAGTATAGTGTTAATATAATATGAACAAACGTACAGACAAGCTTTTAGACAATATTATAATTCAAAATAATTTTATAGAATTGTTGATAAATACGAATTTAAAAGTGAATTTTTTTTAATTATCATATAATATTATTTCATTATTTGCTAAGCGATAAATAAAAACGTTGAACGGAAAAAAAAATGTTAACTTCTCTATTAAAAAAATTCTATCTTGTTACGTCGAAATAAAAAAAATTGGTACTACAACACGATTTCATGGGTTCCGCTCGGAGTCGGTAAGCTATATTATGATATATTGGATTTTTTACAAGCTATATATAATATAACAGGGGTGGCCACTAACCTTGACTTTGGGAGCCGCAAATTTATAAAGCTAGTTTGAGGTGAGCCACATTATATCTATAAAGGGTGTATTTCCGTGGTTGTTATTATTTAGTAAGTGTACCCGTCCGCCTAAGCATGTATTATAATATATTAATATACTCCTCTATAATACCCAGTCTCTTTCCAAAACTCCAAATTTACATAACTTTATTTGAAATTTAAATACCTAATGGAAATTAGTGGCATACAACTTTTACAATATTTACATTATAGTTAGCCCTATAAATTAGCTATTTCTCTAATTTTTATAAAACACGAAAAAAAATAAACATAATATCATGCTGCTGCTGCTGCTGCTGTTGGCTGTTGCTGTTCTTGTTGCGTTTAAACGCTGCAGTATAATACTGTTATGTACGTGACAGGAAAACTAGAAATATCTACCAAAAAAAATTGATATCTCAGCCAGACTAAATTTGATTTATACGACAGTTAAAAACTGCAATATTATGTTTGTTTTGATAAAAATCTCGACATTCGACCGAACAGCGTAGTATAATATACATATAGAAATATATAGTGGCCTTAATAGTAATAACAACACTGCACACCAGTGTATAGATTCCTACACGTTTCTTATCAAAGTAATATTAGAATATTATTTACCTCAGAGATTGTTTTAATAGTTGCCTATTTTACTCCTTAGGATTTGCATGAACAATATTATTGTAAAATACAGGCAAATTTGAAATAATATACAATATATATCGGGAGGAAATGATAACAATTTGTTCGAGCAGTTGTCCGATAATTTTAACGGGTTGGGTGAGTACTAGATTTAATGAGCAATTATAGTACGACACTAACTTCGTCAGAATATGATAAGTTTGGCCAACGGTCAACAGAAATCATTTTTTTTTTTTAGATGTGATCTGTATCAGACAAATAATACGGATAAGAAAACGAAAACCTGTTGATATTGTTACAACAGATTTAGTGGTTTCCGCTTGTGGTGGGATAAATGAGCTATACAAAATACAAATTCATAAAATTGAAAATTTCACTTTAAATTCTTAAACTATTACATACATATATTTATAACTTATAGCAAGAAACTTAAATTAGAGTTCACCTATAACAACCAGTTTGTAATAGATTTTGTATTTATTATATCTACACATTGAATTTTTACATATAGTTTGATATAAATGATATATTGTATTTTTTTCGAAAGCATTGACAATTCATAAAAATTTAATAGACATAAACAATCCAGAAAATGTTTACCAATTTTTTTTTTGTAGTCACCTTGGACATTATATCAGCTCAATTTTTACACTTTTACTGTCATAATTAAAGTTATATTTTTTTGAAAAATGTAATATGGTGGCTTGTACAGTAATCTGACTGGTAACATTTTTAGAACTTTATAGTGGGTGGTTGTAGAGCCTTTTAGATCTTTTTTATTTAGACAGATCCTTACCACTTGATTTTGTTGTATTTCTAGGGGTCTTATATTGCATTTTCTGCAAAACTTCCCTAAGTTATTAAGCCGTACTGAAAAATCGATTTAAATATTATTATAATGAATATAATGCATTGTTCCGGTGCACATAAATTCTCTAGGTATAGAACTGTGTTTAGTTTGTGCATTTTAAAAATAATAGACCTTAAACGCATAACATTCATAACAATATCACTTACATATGTATACCATTCCAGTCAATAATTTTTACCAAAGTACCTACTTTATACTTTATAGTCTAGTAACTTTTTATTTTTTTAGAAATTTACAATAGGTTGAATTTATATCCCATATAATATCACAAGAGTGTATATTATTAATATCGTCAAACGGTACTTTCGTTTTATTAATAAAGAATTCGGCAGATTCACTTTTAATTAAATTTAAGGCCATTTTTAGGTTTGACAATTTTTTTAAATATTTTATTCACTTCAGCAGTTGCTTTACTTTTAACGTTTACCCAAGTGTCGCTTGAGAAAATCAAACACGTATCATCTGCGTACGTAACAGTTTAGTTTAGTTGATCAATGCTATAAATATTATATGTAAGACCGCGATTTAAGATATACATATTATTATTATAATATACTATAGGCATGACAAATTAGATTTCGTCTTTAGTCGTGTGTATGACTTACACATAATATAATATATACATAGGTATTATTATTCTATTCTGTACTATGATCTAGTCGGAAACGTATTTGGTACCTAACTTCATGGACATGGGATAAAAGCTATTGCAATTTATTCCTTATCAACTCGCGTGTAACACTTTAACAGCTGACTAATACTGATTTAACACATTATGATTTTACATGATAAATTAAATATCATCACAATCTTATAGGTTTTTTTGTTGTTGTTGCAACTCTTTTTCAGAAAAATACAATAATAATAATAATAATATTCTAGTCGTTAACAGATTCTGAATATTGCTCTGTGTCGAGTTTTCGTCGTCTTGCAATGCTGTAACGCGACCGACGAGTGCAATATATTTTGTTTAATTTTTGTGTCTTAATATCGTTACCCTCGTCCACTGACATTGTTCGTTTTTGTTGTCTGGTGTACCATACCAGTGATCGTTTTAGTGCAGAGGTAGTCGGTAAATGTCCGTATTGTTGCGAGAGGGTATTCATCGCGATCGTTTGTCAAGAGACGTTCGGTTTATGTTCTAGGCAAATTCATAATGAGCTTCCTATTGTGAGTGCTTATACAATGTTCATTGACTGTGTCCGATAGTTTGGACGTGTTATTCACGGTCTTAAGCTTTTTTTTTGATTTTTGTTGCAGCGGAGGCAGATCATCGAAGACTTTTAAACCTAAGAAGAATATACCAGAAGGTACCCACCAATACGATCTGATGAAGCACGCTGCTGCCACTCTTGGTTCGGGCAATCTGAGATTGGCTGTACTACTACCAGAGGGTGAAGATCTCAATGAATGGGTTGCTGTCAATAGTAAGTATCAGTGTGTATTCTTAACTTTAAGTAAGTATTTGTTTATTGAAAAATTATGCATCCCTAAAATTAACATAGCTAGTGGTTTTACAATAAATATATGATAATATATTTCTCTCTATATTGTATTTAATCTAATGGTGATGGTTGTAGCACTCGTATGTAACAACTTAAATTTAGGATTATTTTTATAATTTAAATTAAATTTGTTAATAGTTCTTAATTAAATTGTTTAAATTAATTTCTGATTATTATAAAAGTATGCGAATAACTAAATTGAACATCATTCTTTATTTCTTGTAAATATATCAATATAATTAATATAAATATTTACCTAAAGATTGAAATCATTAAGTAACAATATATTTACTTCCAAATTTAAGCTTTAAAATAAAAATACGTAGGTACTGGTAGTTAAAGATTAAACAACATTTTTTTTTTACACACAATTTTATTTTATAATATAAAATTGTATTTCTCGTAATAATAATTTATTATTTTATTCCTTAAAATTGCTGTAATTTGACTTGAAAAGTTTTTTGTTCAGATTCTTTTAGATGGTAAAAACCATATTATTACTATCATAACTATTTGGTCTTAATTCAACTATAATTAAACTACTAATTGTTACTAACTACTACTATTAGTCTTATCAACATAAGTATTGTTCCTCATATTTTCTTCTGTAATCAATTTTTTTGGTAGATAATGATTAATGATGAATATAATACTCTTAAAAAATGTCTTGTTCATAATTGGCAGTATAGCTATAATTATGTATTTATGTCTATGATAAATAATCTTCTCAACTTTAAATGTTCTGGGAACACATTTCACCAAAATAATATTGCAGTGTTAATCATGTTTTATACTTTAAGTTTATTCAGTATTTGCTCAATTATACTTTAACAAAGCTTCTTTGTTATAGAATATATATTTTAAATATTACTAAAAATAAAATTGTAAACAAACTTTATTAAAATATATAGTAATAGCATTGATTAGTATTTATAATTAATGGTGATAGGTATAAGAAAAATATAAAACGTAATACCTACCTATTTTAAATCAGTGTTAAAGTCAGTTAATAGATTTAACTTATAAAATATTCCGATTTGAAAAATTATTTAATTTAATTAAATAATTATAAATATTTGTATAACAATTGATTAGGAATAACTTTTGTAATACCTTGATTAATATCTATTATTTTTAACATTATCGTTCATTTGAATAAAATATATATATTTTTGTTTCTAATAAACATTTACTTTTCAACTTTAACATATTAATTAAATTTGGTTTAAAATATTTTAGTTTTATAAACATGTTAAATTTTGTTCCAGCTGTTGATTTTTTCAATCAAATAAACATGTTGTACGGTACAATAACAGAGTTCTGCACCGAGGAAAGTTGTTCTATAATGTCTGCTGGACCCAAGTATGAATATCATTGGGCAGATGGCCTGACTGTAAAAAAACCAATAAAGTGTTCTGCTCCAAAATACATTGATTATTTGATGACTTGGGTTCAGGATCAATTGGATGATGAAACATTGTTCCCTTCAAAAATCGGTGTCCCATTTCCTAAGAACTTCTTATCAATTGCTAAGACAATACTTAAACGGTTATTCAGGGTGTATGCACATATATATCATACACATTTCGATTCAATTGTTTCGCTAGGAGAGGAAGCACATCTTAATACATCTTTTAAGCATTTTATTTACTTTGTTCAGGTAAGCTAGAAAATTATTTTCAATTCCTTAGTTGATATAATATACAGAGAGAGATATTATTTTAATTTACAGTTTTTCTGTGTTGAATTTTAAAAAAAAAGATCACCTGTATTTGCTGTTTTTGTTTTACAAACGTATAACAGCATATTTACTTTTATTAGAATCCATTTAATTTTGTTAGTTATAGTTTTAAATTAAATTAATATATAAAGTTAAAAACATAAAAACGTTAAGTATGTTCTCTCATCAGTTTTTCAATTTAAAACAAGTTATGAGCATATTAATTTAAAGTTAAAATATTAAAGAAAAAATACATAGTGAGATCATATAAAGTTTTATCTTTAAATTAATATAGGTAACAGGGAAGTTAGTTCACGGTTTTTAAATCATAGACATTATGATAGTACTATACTACTATGGCAATATACTTAAATAAAATTAATTTTTCAAGTTCTTCCCCCCCTCTGTAAAAAAAAACTTTAAATACTTTTGTTTCTCACAAACTGATTAACTTAAACACACCACAAAAAATATTCAATTTTAAAGATAGAGCATTTTTTTAAATTGTTAATTTTTCAAAATACTTAATCAATTATAAATCTAAAAACTATTTTAGAGGCATTAATTATAGAAACCTACATTTACAATAATTTGTTATCTAAAAATTTTGTTTTTATAAATATTAAATTTTTTCAAATATTTTATTTAAAAAAACAAAATAAAATACTCTAAATAATTTTTGGTTGTATTCACACAAAAATGTGTACTTTATTTATATAGTGGAATTATTACGTGTAAATTAAATTCATAACTCATTCTACGATAGTTGAAATTATTATAGAATGTTTACAATTTAATATGATACATGTACATTATACGTTGGACAGAATCATTTAACATGTCACACTGTGAGTACGATAAGACCATAACTTAAAAAATCAAATGATCAGGAAATAAATATGAAAGTTATCAATAAAATGACAATTTTTCATCAAAAACAAAATAATGTTAAAGGTAAAGCCATATTTATAATTTTGTTGTGATTATAATAAAGTGATTTTTATCCTGTAAATATCTTTACTTTTTTATGATTTCAACTTGTAAGAAAAAAAATTAAAATTTTCTAGTTATAGCTTTATTGCACTAACTTTTGAATTGATTTTAATATTATTTTGGCTGTAAACAAAATGTATGAAGTATTAAAAACTGATTTATTTAATAAATAAATAAATAACCTACTTTGATTTTGATCTAAAAATCACTTAAACTGCAAAATAAAGTAATAGCATAATTTAATATTTTGTTAAAATTAACAACTTTAGTCTTTTGAATGTTTGATTATTTTTAACAATATTAACATTAAGGTCCATCCTTATCCAAACAAGTCTAGGTTTAATCCCAGGCAACAAAATAAACACTAAAACATTTTTCTTAATAACTCAAATATTAAACCTATTACAAGATAATACCAACAATATTGTAATGTACACCAAATTGTTTTTAAAACTACAGATTTAATTATTTTTTATTATATTTACCACAAATGTAATGCTATAATGGCCTTAGTTGTGGAAGCAGAAATGATAATTCCAAGACCAATAAAAAAAAAAACATTGCATTATAACAATTTATACATATATTAAATAATAATTATTACAAAATAGTATTATAATTTTAAAATTTTAAAATGTTAATAATATCACATTTTGTATTAAAATAAGAAATAAATAACATCTCTTCTGTCTCTAAGTTTCCTTATTTTTCAAAATAAATAATTTTTCCTCAATATATTTTTAATCAATATTTTCTACTGTGGTTGTATATTGATCATCATAGAGAGTAAAATTATTATTTTTACCCTGTTGTCTATTAAAAAATATTTTAATAATGTTTACATGATGTTATCAAATTTATTAGTTAGTCATTATTTACTAGTAAATTGTTATTTTTCTATTGTTTTCTCAGTTGACATACAAAGCTGCTTATATAAGATATTTATGATTAAAACTAAATACTAATAAACCAAATGGGTTCAACTAATCAAAATGTTAATTTGACATGTTATACTTTTGTAAGAAAGTGACTTCTGAACTATATGAATATAGCAGTTGCCAAATTATATGACTTGTGTAAAATCTTGAATTTTCTGTATTAATTCTACTTATTTAAAGAACTGTTATACTCTTATGATAATATAATGTGTTCCAGGGAAAGTTACTGGCCAACGTCAAATGAAAGTACATAAAAAATTATGAATAAATACCCTTTAAAGAGTGGGTCTAACTTTTTTATTTTTAAATTATGGGAAATTTACTTTTGTCTATCAAAACCAAATCTATCATCACACATTTGTTTTCAAATGCAATTGCAAACACATTTGTTTTTAAAACTTCTTAACATTTTGATGTAATCTATTTTTAATTTAAAGCTTTTTAATTGTTCTATCAAAACCGTGGAAATTAAACCAGAAATATTCAAATTTATTTTTATTACATTTAAAAAGTAAACATTATTTATCAAAAATTTCTATTTTTAAAAGTACTACTCCAAATAATTTAGTATTCATTACAGGTTAAGTTAAATGTTTATTTTTTTCAATTTAATATAAATAATTTGCACATTTCTGGTTTAATTTCTACAGTTTTGATAGGACAATTAAATAGCTTAAATTAAAAAATAAATTACGTCAAAATGTTGAAATGTTTTGAAGATACATAAACAAAATATGTGTGATAGATTTGGTTTTGATAGAAAAAAGTAAATTGGCCATAACTTAAAAATAAAAAAGTTTGACCAATTCTTTAAAGGGTAATTTTTCATAATGTTTGGTATACTTTCATATGACGTTGACTGGTCACTTCCCACGGAACGCATTGTATATAAAATTTTTTCAAATTATTTGTTCAATGTTTAATTATTTGATATTCACCTATCAACATTTTAGAAAAAATAATATATTATTGAGTTTATAAAATTTTAATTTTAAATATAAAACTATTATTTATAGATATTAATTTTTTTGGACTTTTGGGTAGATTATTATAGATTAAATTTAATTCTGATAATTGTCATTTTTCTTCAACAGGAATTTGTACTAATTGATCGAAGAGAATTGGCTCCATTACAAGACTATATTGATAAATTGGCCGGCAGAGAAACTAGATAAGTGGTTTACGGTGCTTGATGAAGAATAGAGCTTAGCACAATAAGTTTACAGCTTTAATCTTTTTGATGTGAAACTTATTTTTTTTTATTGAAAAAATAGTTCTCATACATAAACACACTTATAAAAATTAAAAATTAGGAAGTTAGTCAATTGGCATTCATTATATGTACAAACAAATATATTTTTATGTAATACTATTATCAATGCTATAATGCTAATCATTGATATTAAGCACTATTCTGTATATTGTTTAGACAATCTTCCACCAAAGAAAATCCATTTAAGTATAGTTTCAGTTTTACTACTATTTTGTACGATTTTATAATAGAATTACTAATATATATTATTTATATTATCAATGACTAATATACATTAATTATTTAATTTTAGTATATACAGTGTGCCAGAATAGTAACTACTGTATATAGGAATCTCTGAACAAAATTATCAGAACAACGAAATGTTTATTTTTAATGTAAATTATACTATATTATATTGCAATATTGCAATAGTATTTTATAGTGTTATTGCTTTTATACTTAATATTTGAACAGGAACTATTGTTGGTGCACATTTGTGATAAATATATAACAGAAAAAAAAACAACTTACTGTACAAATTGGCTATTGATATTATTTTTATTTTATTTTCAATATATTATTCCTAGTAGATTTAATAGCTTGATGCGAGCTCCTTAATAAATATTAATTATTTTTATGGTCATCTCGTGGCCAATAATTGTTATATCTTATTACTTATTATTAACAGCATGAAATAGTTCAACTACTATCTTGATCCGACAAGCCAATCACTCACCCTTTGATACCATCCCCTGCTGTGATTAAACAATGTCTATTTAAATTTTCTTATAGAGAAAACTACAGTGGGACCCAGGGCATTAAATATTGTAACATACACTAATATCCATAAATTATGTGATCCAATGTATATTAATAAAATTACCATATTTATTCATTATTATCTAAATTCTAAACCAAACCATAATAATAGTATATTATACTATACTGCGATGGTCTAGTGCGCAGATATAGTAAGTGACATTTAGCAAATTGTTCAGTACAGGCATTTGAAAGTTTACACTTCAATGGCCCACAGTACTTTTTTCAAACAATAATGTCATCTATTGGATAAAATATTAAACATGCACATACAACATTTGTACATTATATGAAAAATGAAATGGAGAATTGTAAAGAGTACTTAACTCATTTTCTCATAAACTGTCACCACATCTGAGTGCTAGACTATCGACTGTATACAATTACAAAATACTTAAATACCCAATACTTTTTCAATATATATGCACTACCCACTATACTCATTAGTCATTAGGTAACCAACTCTTGCCAGTTGCTGCCATTGTATTTTAGGATTAGAATTATATATTATAATAATATACAGTTCAATAAAACAGTAGAATTGTAGAATACAATTTAAAACATCTTATATCCGTATAGTATATTATATATTATACATAGTCAATTTGCGTGGCACATAACATACAGTTTAACATGTCTTATGTGAAACAAATTGATTATGCTAACGGGCATAGGACATTTATTTGTATAATTGTACATATAAAATTGTATAATTTCACCTTATTATTTGGATAATATAATAATAGTCAGTACTCAATAAACAGTAATATTTAAAATAAGACAATTTCTGGTTTAATGAAATATTTTCACCTTTAAATAGATTTGAGTTCAAAGTAAAACATCTATGACAATATTATCATTTAATATTTGTAAAAGTTATGTATTAAATCATTTCGATTGCAAATGTGTTCCCCATCCTAGTGCCAGTGGTGGATCTAGGATTTGTTGATAGGGGGTGCTAAGGTTAAGGTCTAGTATTCTGTTTACTCCATTCTGATAGCAAGACTTTTTTTTAGTCCTCAAAATGAGTGTGCTCAATATGTTCAAGGTGGCAACTCAATTTTTTTTTTTTATTAACAATTTTGTTTGGAAGTGTCCCCAGCCAACTGAAAAATACATGTTGTGTAGAGTCACTCTAAAAAAACCCCATTCACCTTTCCTCACTTACAATTTTTGTAAAATCATTTTTTTAATAACATGATATAGGCTAAAATAAATAGGTACTTTCAAGTTTCAATTGGGGGGGGGGGGATATAGCCACCCTAGCTTATACAGTTATACCTCTGTTATTGTCATGTCTTACACTCAACAGTATACGGAACAAAACAGTGATGTTATGATCACTATTATTCTGCTATCTGGTGACTGTTTGATTTTACTATTTAGGTCTTATTCAACGCTGCAAAGTGTAAAAGTGCAATTTGCAATTTTTTACCGCCATATCGGCTTATCAGTGGTCGTCAATCGACGATAATAAATGTATCACCGCTTATCAGTCAGCATGGCGCATACGAAAATACGAAATACGAATTTAAGTTGACTGTTGGACGTTGGTGGGGACCGAAGTACGGCTTAAACATTTTAAGTTTTAAACTATTGAAACTTTATAGGAATACAGGTTGAACATCGGCCTGTAGGCTGCAGTTTGCGCTCCTTCAGCACTTCATCAATCGTCAGTGGTCGATGTCCCTGAAGATTGAAAACTGACACCGCCTTCAAATACTCTCGTCTACGTGACCCCGCCGGTGGAACTTTAGAAAATCATGAGTAACTACGCTATGGACGTCGATGTGGCAAAAGTCGGTTGTCTCGTTCCAAAAATGGACGACGTTAAAAAAGAGCTCCTCGTCAGCATGAAAGAACTGTACGCTCGAGGTCTTAAAACTAGCTGCCAGTGGTGAGTGCCTTAATTGTTTTATGTTTTTGTTAATTTGAGTATCCCCGAAGTCTACTTCACCTTTACGTACATTGTACTGCCGATGTCTCAGAGAATTAAGAGTGATGAGTTATGGGTTACTTGCCAGAAAAAACTGCCCAAAATCTAAAAAAGACGGTCTGACTTCACACTATGAGACATGAGTATTCTTTACTCCTTAGAGGTACTTGGTGGATGTATTGAATTTTAAATAACTTATAAATTATTTCCTCGTCAAAGCAATCAACAAATCTATTTAAGAAGCCAGTCTAGGCTGAGTAATTTGAAATTTCCCCAATATTTATTTAAACAATTCCAAGTTAAAACAGACCAGGCCTTTACATTTTCATTAATGATATTTACAAGATAACAATAAAATTATTATGAATCAAATTAATGGAAGAATGAAAAGAAATTATCTGTTGACGTCTATGAGACTTTAGAACCGATGGACCCCAATTATGTGTACAGCCTGCACCTATAATTTTACGGCATTGTTTGGGACCAATTCATTAATAATAGTTACATTTTATTATTATTACTATTATTATTTACCTCGTCTTCTACCTAATATTGATGGCTATTAGACAACTGTTCCGAAGTTTTAAATTATTTTTACTTATTGACATTTTAAAATTGATTCTCACTCTTTGATATCTTAATTTAATATGACACAAATCTTGCTTCATTCCATTTTAAGTTTTGGCGTTATGTATAATGTACAACTTATTAATAAATAAACTCCTCTAGTAGGTACTATTTAAAAAAAGAGCAACTAAATAAGTTACTATCTACTGAACAATAGTATCTTTAAAGCTACTGACTTTTGTAATTTTTTTAACTGATTATTGCTAAGCTTTAACAAGTAACATTGTTTATACTTATATAATATTTATTTTTTTCTATCATGGCCAGGTCTTCAGATCTTCTCCTATCACTTGAGGTCGGCAACAATCCAAAACCATTAACCAAAAAAATAGAAGGGTACAAGAGACCAAAAATCACCCGTAGTTGTCTAATCTCTGTACCTAAACGTACGTCCGCTTCAAAACCTACAGATCTATATTCCATAGATCAACTTCCAATAGCGTATCACGAAATGGAACTATACCTTCATGCACGAGCATGTTACAATGCAAAAGAATATCAGAGGTATTTTGTGTAATTAAAATTTAAAATCCAAAATCTATAATATGCAATATTGTTACTGAGACATAATTTTTTTTCAGAGCATCATTTTGGTTGAAAGATTGTTATTCAAAAATACCATTATTTCTGAAAATGTATTCAGATTATTTGGCTGCTGATAGTAATATTAAAAACATTGGTAGTGAAGCGACACCTTCCATGTTTAAAGAATATCGAAATTTTTTAGACTATTTATCTCAGCTATTAGAGTCTATACGACAACAAAAAAGGGGGGATGGGTATTTGACATATTTACTTGGTGTGGTGTATGTGAAATTAGAACAATACGAGGCAGCTGTTAATATGCTTGTGGAATCTATAAACGAGGTGCCACTCAATTGGCATGCGTGGATACAACTTGGCGATCTTATTGTAGATCGAGTTAAGGTGAACAAAATAAAATAAATTATTTGTAAACCAGTTTATTTGTCAACAATTAATGTTTATATTGTTTTAGTTATCAAAGCTAGAGTTACCCAATCATTGGATGAAAAACTTCTTCTACTGTCAAAAATATTTGGACTTGCAGTTAAATGAACAGATGTTGGGTATGACACAGTATTTATTCAACTGTGGTTTCAGTGACAGCATATTTCTCCAATCTAGGGTGGCAGTTTGTTACCACAACAAAAGATGTAAGTAAAAGACATCATTACTGTATAGTTCAATCTATGTATACAATATTTAATATGTTATAGACATTGAAATAGCAGTTCAAAAGTTTCAAGAGCTCATTGAAATTGAACCTTGCCGACTGGAAAATATGGATACTTATTCAAATTTATTGTATGTGCAACATCAACGAGTTGAACTAGCTTATCTTGCTCAGCGAGCGGTCAAAATTGATAAATATCGTGTGGAAACTTGTTGTATTTTGGGCAACTATTACAGTCTTCATGGGGAGCATCAAAAAGCAATGCGTTACTTTCATCGGGCTCTTAAATTGAATCCTCTATACTTGGCTGCCTGGACACTACTTGGCCAAGAATATATGGAACTTAAAAATTCAAACGATGCCATACAAAGTTATAGCAAAGCGTTGGGTATGTGTTGTAATATCCATTATAATGTTTATATATTATAAAAATGTAGTTAATTTCATTAATTTTGTACAGAAATAAACAAATACGAGTACAGAGCATGGTATGGTTTGGGTCAAACGTATGAAATACTTGGTATGTTCAAACACAGCCTTCATTTTTTCAAGCAAGCACAGCTACTGAGACCGTTTGACAGCCGTATGATAATTGCCGTTGGCAATGTTTATGAGAAATTAGGTAATATAGACATGGCATTTCAAAGCTATCTAAAAGGGCGAGCGATGGGTGACGATGAAAAGCTTGGTCTTATATACTTAGCAAAGTAAGTACAAATTACATTGTATAGCTAATTTATTGCTTTATATGTTGATGCAATTTTTTTTTTCAGATTGTACGTAGTTATTGATAGACCAGATGATGCTGCAAAAATGTTTTTGGAATACATTGAAGAACACGGACTAGATGAACAGACTCGTGATCACAGCTATGCTTATATGTTCCTTGCAAACTACAATCTGACTCGTATGAACTTTGATCAAGCTTTTCATTATGCACAAAAATGTTTGAATTATGCAGAAACCAAAGAAGAAGCTAAAGCGTTATTAAAAACTATAGTTCATGAAAGAATATTCATGGAACTTGATAACTTCATTAAAAGTACTTCGATGAGTGAGAAACAGTCCAAAGATTACGATAAAGAAGAAATGCCTAGACAGTTAGAATTGTTGTCACTTACTCAAAAATCTGAAGTGAATCAAAGTGAAGATGATGATGACGATGATGATGATGATGATGATGATGATAGTGATGAAGAAGAACACCTTTGTAATTCAATATCAAGGTATATGATTTTGGTGGATCCCTGTGAAATAGATAGTGTTTCAGAGTAATTTAAGTTTGTAAGATACCATAAAGTAAATTTGTGAAATAAATTATTTTAATATTTTTATTTCAAGAATGATTAATTTTGTTCAAATTGAAAAAAAAAATGTTTCAAGATTTTCAAGAAGAAATATTTGATATACAGTGTGATCACGATAAGTGGAAACACTCAATAACTATGTGCAGGCTTCATATATTTCAATTCTGCTTTTTCGGCTAACTAATAAACATTATTGTACGCATTTTCAAATAATTTGACAATTTTTTTGACAGTTAATTTTGCGCATGCGTACAATAACTTTTTTTTTTTTAAATGGCATTTTTGACCACAAATTATTTTTTTGGTATTTTTTAATGAATTTTAGTGGTTGAATTTCTTTTCTAAGTCAAAAAATGACCGAGTTATAGCAATTTGATTTTAAGTTATTTACACGGTTTTAAATTTTTAAAATGTCTATAATAATGTTTATTAGTTAGCCAAAAAAGCAGAATTGAAATATATGAAGTCTGCACATAGTTATTGAGTGTTTCCACTTCTCGTGATCACACTGAATATTAAAAGGAAATAGTTACTTCCAACAGAAATAGTTATGTACCTACTCATATTGAAGTCTGAGTCCTATAGGGTTCGGTACTTATCAGCTATAGCTAGTATTTTGCACGTATAACTTCTAGAAAAAATTTACCTGATACGTATCGATGTACTCAGATATTTCTTCTTTGAAAATCTTAAATATGATATGATGATTTTCATTATCTATATTTCATGCAAATAAGACTGATAAAGTATTTATTTAAACTTTATGAATAGTTTTTATTGTTATCAGTGAAAATGTTTCTATATTTTCTACTTCTAATTAAACTATATGTATATTTAATCTAATCTTTACCAATTATTTTAGAACATATTATTGTTAAATAAAATTAACTTTTATTAATTAACTTTTACTATTAGCAGATATACGTGATAAAAAAAAAATATTACATATTTTGTAATTTTATATGATTTTTTAACTATAACATTTTATTCAAATGTGTTGAGTGTTAAAGTAATGTGAATATGTTACCAGTTTGCATTTATATATTGCTTCAGTATAAAATTCAAATTTGTCCCAGCATAACTATCAAACTAAATTCTAATTTAGAATAATAACCCCATTTTTGTTTAATACAAAGTGTGAATTGTAATTAATCAGCGTTTTAAAGTATTAGGTCAACAAAACATTTTAAAGAAAGACAATTTTTTTACTATTAACTTGTAGCTAGTTATGTGAAAAATGTTTTAAAATGAAATATTGTTTAATATACTTTATATTTTAATATTTAACTCCCGTTTTACTATAATGTAATTATTTGAAGTAAATTCATTAAATACATTTTCAAATACAAAACGTTTTATTCACACAATTTTGGCGACAGAGTGCATGATAAATGTGAAAAGAATAATCAAATGTATGTAAAATATATAAAATAGCATGCCAGCTTAATAGCTAAGAAATATTCAAATATGTGTCATAATATTGATAGATAGGTACCTAAACATAATATAACAGACTAGAAAATATTACTAATTTGCTCATTATTACTTACATCTGGCATGCAATTTATAACTATAGAATAATATTTTGAATTTTTAAGCCCCATTAAGATATTAGATCTTATTTTATTGGCCAGTAATTGTATAACCTCGGTTTCAATATTTTTTCCAGAATAATGACAATGGATTTCTCTTGATGATATTCCGGTTATTTGTTCTTCCATAATGGGATCAAATATTGATAAAAATTCAATGCAATTATAAAGTTTCCGTTATCATGTAACTACACCTTAAGCCATAGCCTATATCTCCGGGCCCCTGGCTATAATTTTTATTAATCAACTAAATATTCCAACAACTAATGCATGTGCAGTGACTAGTCTACCCTCATAATTTATTCTAAAAATAATATATCCTTAGTACTATAATGATATTAATAACAATAACAAATATATTTTTTTCTAATTTTTTTACATTCCAAAGTTTCGTATTAGCCCTATGCCCCTATCTAACAGTAACACCGATGAAAACCTCTTGTTGGTGGAATAGTGTTTGGGTACTAGTGTTTAGTAGTCTAACGTATGCGTAGTTAACTTGTGTGTCGCATAAGATACATAGTTTTACATATTATCTTATGTGACACATAAATTGACTACCTATGCCTACGGTCATTAAAAACGTAAAATACTTTATGTATTTAAATTGTATACACTTATTGTACTAGAATTTATTATATAAACAAATTAATCAGTAGATAGAAAAAGGATAAGTAGAAAAAATAAAAAACCAAAAACATTATTATTTCCAGTTACAGATTACTCGAAAAACATTAAAACATTTATTTACGTTGATAATGCAAGATTAACGAATTTTTTCATAGCACACATTTCAACGAAATGTCTGGACAAAATTAGTTGTTATTTTCATAGACCTTATAATATCAGAGTGTAAGGTCTATGGTTATTTTAATATTTTCCCAGCCTTGCAAGGTTACCATGTTGATATTTTTCCTGTTATTAGCCAGGAAGGGGCTATACAATCTACGAGAGTTAGATTACAGTACAATAATATAGAAGCGGCACTCTATAAGCTTGCAGGGTTTCTGTATCCCTATTTGTTACGATATTATAAAAACGGAAACAAATATATGCCTATTATAACTTATAATAATTTATATTTTCTAAAAAACAGCAAGTTTACGATGAAAAGGGAATAAACTTTAAATTCTAATGGTATTGTTGCTCTTGTCATCATCATTTAAATAAGACATTTAAATGATTTGTATCGAGAACAACATGATCGATGTTCAAAAAGTGAGATCAATTAAAAATTTTTCTGAGAATTTTAATTAATAAGGTATACAGCAACAGCCATTATATAAATAATATAGTATTGGCGTATGATGTATAAGTATACTAAACATTCATTGAAATATGTTATCTTCGATAGTTTTGTGTCAATAAAAAATTATAACTATGAATTATTTTTTACTAGGTACTACTAACTTGTATGACTTAAATTATTGCACAACATCATAAGCCAATATATAATCCAATATCCATAACCTTCAATTGTTATTTATAATAGCTTTTCATACCTTTAAAAAACCTAAAAATACAGTGAGTTTATAATATTATTATTGTAAATAATAAAAACTTTTTTTTTATTTGGTCTCTTACTAATTTATGCTTTAGAGTATGTGATCAATGTTATTTAAATGATACCTATATGCAATGCCGGTTATCGGTATTATTATAGACTAAAACATAATTTTAATTTTAATCCTATACAACTGAGCATTTAACCCATCCTAAAATATATCTCCACATCCCCTTCATTCGTTAAATTTGATAGATCATGATATTATATAAATGTATTATTACAAGTTAATGAGGTACCTACCTAAATGGTAAAATAAAGGTTTTCAATGATTATAAAATAAACAATTAATTTAATTTAATTTAATATAGGTGTTATTTATGATATAAAGTCCACTCTTCTTTGGTAAAATGTCTAGTAGGTCTTTGGGAATCAATTATATTCAAGGTTATTAGGTGGGTAAATTGAAATTGATAAACAGGAAACTTTAATCCATTTTAAATATTTTTTTCGTTAAATTTTTTAAATTAAATGTCACCAAATGTACTTAAAATTATGAGGTAGCTAAATTGGAATTAATAATCAGGAAAATGTTCTTATAAACTATAGGTATATACTATATACAGAGCATAATTAACTCACTTCAACACCTCTTGATGGTGTTTGATCACGATCTTTATTTTCTGTTCGTCCTCGGATACTATCGCTTCTTCTACCTTTTCGTACCTATCAGAAAATGTCTCTTCACGACGGACGTACGGAACAACATAGGAATTTCCACGACCACGTTTAACATGTATATCGTACATATTTTTACATAAAAACAAGAACGGTGAAAAAATGCATAAATACATTTTTCATCACACTCGAAAATGCACCGTGATTTGTTTTGAAAAGTAGATATAAATTAATAAATTCAAACAATAAATTATTGAATACAATATGCATTTATTAATAAGATGTTAATATGTTATGAATATTAAAAAAATATCTATTAGAAAATTTTAATTTACAAAACTAAACACATTGACATAGGTATTTTATAGGTATAATCTGTTTATAATGACGTCAGTAATTGTGAATAACTGTCGAGCACAACTACAGTTTGTGACAACATTTAAAACTATATACATCTAATATCGAATTACAAACATTTATCGTTACTGCAGCGTCAACGTTCATCGGTTTGTGTTAGATCATTTTGATTTGGTTGATAATTTTATCTCAATATACGCATCCGTTTTCGTGCGCACACTGCAGATTATCTAATTGTCCTGAACTAGTATCTCCGATGTAAGCTTATTACGAGGACAGACGTTTTTACGCGTGCACATCAAACAATTTAACTGCCGCAGCGTTGGCACACAAACTTTTATCCCACAGCCATGGTTTAACCATCGGATGAAAACAAATGTGCCAACGCTGTGGTAATTGACACTTAAATTGTTTGATGTACCTGCACGAAAACGCTTGTCCTCGGAGTAGAATTGCTATACAGGAACAGGACAATTGCATTTTCTGCAGTATGCACATGAACATGGATGCGTAGAGGATTAAATTACCGTGACGGTGGTCGGATGTAGATAGGTACTATAAATATTTTGAAAGTGAGTGCATTACGGACTGCGGCTTGGCGGCCATCTTGAATTCTATTTGGTAATGACTTGTGAACACTGCAAACAACTATAGAATAAATACATTACAAAAGATTCAGTTTTAAATAATATATCGACAGGCCAGTGTGGCTAGTTTAAGAAGCTGTTAGCGCATTTCAGATAAAACGCTTTCACCTAAAATCGTTTTTCTTGGTGTTTGAGTTGTCTTAGAGTAAACCCACCTATAACAAAAATTAAAGAAGATCATATTTTCGAGGGTTTGACACATTGATTTTATATTTTAAATATTATTACGTGACATATTTTGTACAAATCGATATGACGTCATACCCTCGAAAATATTAGTCTCCATCATGTATGTAATAGGCGATTTTACTTTAAGATTATTCAAAAGCATAAATAACATTTTTCTGCTGGAATTTGTTTTGTCTATGCGTTCCGCTTGAACCAAATAGAAAAAAAAAATAGGTACGCTTACATCCTCTTAAGTGCGAGAACACAATATGATTACATTTTTAAGACAACGGTTAAATAATAAGCAATCCTACAGCGTATTGTCGATAGTGACATGGAAATGCATACCAATGTACGTGACTTACTTGTTTTTGACTTTTGACGTTCGATCCAACTGGCATTCTGCATAATACTTTGAACTGACATGTGTCATTCGCAATCCAAAACCGAGATAGTCGTAGTACACCGTATAACGGTAGTCGGAGGTAGATACTATAAATATTTTGAAAGTGAGTGCATTACGGACTGCGGCTTGGCGGCCATCTTGAATTCTATTTGGTAATGACTTGTGAACACTGCAAACAACTATAGAATAAATACATTACAAAAGATTCAGTCTTAAATATTATATCGACAGGACATACTGGCTAGTTTAAGAAGGTGTCAGCGCATTTGAGATAAAACGCTTTCACCTAAAATCGTTTTTCATGGTGTTTGAGTTGTCTTAGAGTAAAACCAACTATTACAAATATTATAGAGGATAATATTTTTGAGAGTTTGACACATCGATTTTATATTTAAATATTATGTACTATTGTATTTGACTTTTAAAGTAAATGCAATTTTTTGTAAATTTAAATTATGTTTGCATCGCTTTTAGACAATATTTAGACAAATCGATATGACGTCATACCCTCGAAAATATTTTTATCCGTCTTTGTAGTAGGCGATTTTACTCTATGATTATTCAAAAGCATAAATAAAATTATTCTGCGTAAAATGGTTTTGTCTATGCGTTGCAGCGCTTGACCCAGATCGGCAAAACACACAGAACGCTGACATCCCCTTAAGTGCGAGAACACAATATGATTATATTTTTAAGACAACGGTTAAATAATAAGAAACCCGACTGCGTATTGTCGATAGCGACACGGAAATGCACACCAATGTACGTGACTTACTTGGTTTTGACTTTGGCCGTTCGATCCAGCAGCTGGCATTCCGCATAATACTATATGAACTGATAATGCGCTATTCCGAAACCCCGACCAAGGTAGTCGCAGTACAATAGTTAGTTATAAAACGACTACCCCGGTCGGAACCAAATGGCAGAGTTAAAATTCAAAACAATTAACAACTGGAGATATAGCCGATATAGGAACTATACCGACTGGGCAGAGAGGACCATGCAGAAATGAACGACGTGTCGGTGGCGTCGGTCGTATACGGCGAAGGAAGCCTATCTTTTTAGGTTAGGTCGTTGTATATACTTTTCCCGAAAAATGACGCGAAACCGACGGCAATGATGCTTTCGGTACAATGCGCTCTTAAAAAATTTCGTGAAATGATAGATTTCACGAAGTTGAAAAGCGATAAATCTATAATATTATATTACAGACTGATTTGCCAGGACGATTTATGAATTTATTCTCTATATATAAGAGCGCATAAGTACTACAGGAAGCAAATCAATGGCGTCGGTCCAGCATCTTTTTTCGGGAAAAGTATATATAACGACCTAACCTAAAAAAAAAACTAAAAAGGCTTTCCTCTGCCGTATACGACTGACACCACCGACGTGTTATTCATTTCATGGTCCTCTCTGCACTCTTTCTAACTATATGTCAGAAATATGTGTTTCATTACAGTTTAATATTGGTACCTTATTTTTTATACATTATAATAAGTTTTATCGTTGGTTATAAAAAATACTACATGGATTTTATTCTGGATATAACGGGTCGATCATTATAATAAAAGGTGAAGAATCTTCAATTTTAATAGTCCGCAACAGTGAGCACAGTGCTGACTGAACTTCAATTTTAAATGACGCCTTTTCATAATTCATTTCTATTACCACCACCATCACCTCTTATTAAATACAGTTAGGATGATGTAAATCAAATTCAGTCTGAAAGGCTAAGTGGTCAAGCCTTAGCATGTAATTCTGTGCTATTGCCGAGGAGAGGCACCCCCCATTTTAAAAGTGTTACAATGACATTTGACAAATACACATACAAATCACAAAAATGTGCAACATTTTTCGAGTTCGAAATTTATAAAAGTTTTTATTTTTAAATCTAAAATTTGAAAATGTAATACAAGATTTCTCATAGGCTTGTGTAACTTTATTAAAAAAAAAAAAAAATGTCTATAATTAATTCAAATTAAATTTTTATGAGCGTTCGATGATCATATTTTTACGTCGGTTGATATTCACTCTATTTGAAATAGAAAAATTAGTTATATCCCAACAGCACACTATCTTAACATACATTGGGTGTTTACTATAATATAGTAGACTTAGCTATAAAATAATATCACAACTTTTAGAGCCGGTTTTTTTTTTACAAGGTGTTTGGCGGGTTGTTTTTGATGGGATAATAGTATCTTGTGTCTTTTGTCAAAAAAGGATACATGATACTTGTATAGAATGTATCTTGAATCATGACAAATCTCTGATACATGCAACTTCGAAACCCGATAACCCTGGCACTGTTCGATATTTCAAATTACAATAATATTGAATTATGTTAACGCGGCGCGATAGATAGGCAATTCAAATACGCCATCTTCGCATACGGTTTTTTTTTCAATTCAACCATTGGTAATATTAACATTTAGTAAAAACTAAATAAATATATAGGCATAAATGCATTTCATGTATTTACAGTATTTTGTATTAGGTATACACAACAAAACAAAATCATTTTTTGGAAACTGTTTTTGCGTCAAAATCTTAATTTTTTGTTTGTTTTTCTTGATGCTTTTGAAAATTATTAACATTGGCATGGTCGTTTTGAACGTGGAATATTGGTAGTTGGTACGGTCTTTAAAAACCAATTATATACCAATAATAAATAAATAATCCTTAAATTTTTCAAATTAAAGTCCATCAAACCAAATGCTTCAGTTTCGCCTAGCTTATTGGTCAAAAAACTTTTTCTTCGTCGTCTGCAGCCACTTCAACACAAACACTGAAACTAGATAACCAGGAGTTTATATAGGTATACCTATCATCTGGTCCAAAAGTAATTTGAGTTAAAATTTAAAGATTATTTAAAAGTAAAAATAATATTACAGTTTTTGTTAGCAACATTAATTCAACATATTTTAAGTGCTAAAAAGTGAATAGGTATCAAAAGGAAGTGTATAACACTACAGATCTAGCTGAATCTGTTGTCAATCATTATTTGAAAATAGGTCAACTGCAACTGTGATCAATTTGCACAATGGTCATCCGTTTTATCATACACTAAGTATATCATTTGTTTATGGAGTATTTGAGTTTAGGGTTATTAGCCGACCCTGCACGGTGTTTCCCATGAAAAATTAAACAATTCCTTTGGTTTTGCCTTGACTTAAACTTAGCGAAATGTAAATTACATGTAATTTAAACAGATCCTTAGAAGTATTAAGAGCTCAATAATTTAGCGTACAATAATTATACGCTAAACAACTTAGCGTAAGTACATTTGTTATGTACGATTCGTTTTTCAACATGTAACCATACGCCACCGAAGACTGCAGTTGAGTTTACTCATCTGTTCATACTATAAAAATACCGTGCTGGTAGCTACGTAAACAGCGTTTGAATAGTACGACCAGGCGTACGGGGACGAATTTATTAATATTATAAAAAGCGGGTAAGTGGTAAAGCTGTACAGCAAAAAAAAAAAACACATTTCAAAACCAATACATTCGTCGCTCCGACAAGAGTCTAAAATAAAACATAATGTTCACTGACAAAATATATAGAATACTATTGTTCTTTTGCTATATAATATTATTATTTACCTAGTTGTTATTAAGTAAACAACTTGTTGTGAACATTATTTATTTTGTGCTGAAGGAGAATAGATTAGAAACAGGTCGCTCATAACAGAAATCGAGAAGTAATATCATATAGAATTTACTGTTCAACGCACAACGTTCACATTGTTTTTATTATTTTCTTATACATATTGAAACAAAATGAATTTTTGTAAGCAGTATTTAATAACGCTTATATTTATAGTATGTGCAGTTTGGGGTACACAAGTACAAATTAATGACAAACAAGAAAACATTTTGATCGGTATTGATTAATTTATTGATATACTATAATGATTATATCATAATTTTAAAATAACAATGATTTGTATAATACTTTAAGATTATTAGTTTAAGAGTTTAGTTAGTTTAACCTCGAGACAAACTGAACTTATACCATGGTATATTACTTTTTAGATTGTGAACTGAGCGAGAATGAATTGGTTTTACAATGATGTGTGTTTTTTTATTATTTTTTATTTGTGTCTGTTGTTACTTCTTAGGACAGAGAAAATGCTTAGATTTTCTACGTAAAATCGGTTTTCCATAAAATCGATTTTGATTTTTGCTTAACACTAAAACAAATCACCGTACTTACATGCATTTTTTACTAAATATTTTTCACTAAATATTAGCATTTTCTAAACACCAAAACCTTATCAAAATATTTTGATTTGTTTTAAACTGTTTACGGACATTTTAATTTTTTTTAGTTTTTTTTCTATAAATGTCAATAAAATTTTATTTGTTGTGACTAATTACTTTATTCACAGTAATATTATCAACTATACTTAGTAGGTAATACATCATAGGCATCGCTCAGAATCGTTATTCGTATACAATGATATTATATCATTGTATTCAAATTTAACACCATCCATTATACAGTGACCCATTTGTAACTTACTGTACAGCAGAGCAACACCCAATTGCCCATCTTTTTTTAATCTAACATATTATGATATTTTTAATAATAATGTTATACCTTGATGTGTTTTAAAAAGCTTATTATTTTATGATTTTGGAGGAAAGAAAAAATATTCTGACATAACATTTGTATAAACTAGTTTTAGTATACATGCACTGAAGTTTAGTTATATATATTTTATAACATATAATGTCTCATAAATCATAAGATTTGTTCGACATTATAACATTGAAATTATATTTTGTTTTAGTCATTTTAGTCAAACAATAATATTATCAACTATGTTCAATAATAAAATTTTTTTTTTTAGGATATTGCAGAGGTAATATTTTTAATTAATTAATAGTAAATAAATAGTAACTTAAAATAGTTATAATATTATAAAGAATTAAAAAGTTGTGCAAAAGAAGATTGTATGGGTCTGAAACTAGACCACTATGGAAATAATATAACAATAAATTCTTAATACTAGAAAAAAATATATTACGGGCCAGTAAAAGATATTATATATAGTGGGCGGATGACAAAGAAAAAATAGAGTTAGAAGCAATATACAACGAAAATATAATTATTGTAAAGACAATCATAAAGGTAGATTGTGCTGAGCGGGACATGCAATGAGAGGACGAAACTCATTCCTAAAAGCTGTAACGGAACAGAATCTGGAAGGAAAAAAAGCCCGGGCAAAATGATTAAGTATATAAAAAATCAACGGGGTGATATATAGGTATGTTGTCAGTGGGGGGGGGGTGGTGGTTGCTAAGTGGGCTTTAGACCCTCCTCATTTATCGGGTTATTGTATAAATCTTATATGATAAAAGGCAAAGTACAAACCATGATATTTCTGAAACAGTTTTGATACATTTTGCATACTTAGTATCAATTATTTATTCAGAATAATTTTGAAATTTAATAGATTTATTAAACATTGCTGGATTTAATAGTAAGTTGATTGTAATAATATTAACAGGTTAGGTTAAGTTAGGTTACCTAAGACACCAGCTTCATTTAGATGTCCTGTATTTGACGCGGTGGTATCAGAACAAAATGCTTGTACATTTTCAGTAAGACACCAGTCTACAAGCTATTAGATTGATCACTTCCAGTTCTAGTATTTAATGCTAGGACCCCTAGCAATTGTTCTTGACCATTAACCGAAAGGACTATCGGAAACCTAGCAATTAATCTTTCCCCGTTAATGCAGGAAGAAGTTTTCCGTCCCAGCGTACAACTATTGCTTCTTCTTTTGATAAGTTATAGTCTACTCGTATTTTTTTAGAACTACGAAATTTTATACGAGCGCTTCGAATTGATGACCATTTTACAATTAGTTTAATAACATTATTACCAAAAGCTTCAGTAGTAACAATTAAAAGATGTACAGCGTACAAAGTACCCACATAAAGATTCTATAATAATTTATTTTATCGTAGAATACAACGTGTATACAAATTATATTATATAGTACAAAGGTATATATTAATGTCAATCGAATTATACGGTAAAGTAGATACACATTTTATTTATTACTGCGACAAAAATATATTAAACAATTTTAATTTTTAAAATTTAAACTCATATATTTTTAAAAATTAAATACTGTAAAAAATGTATGAGTACCACATTGTTGTAATAAAAGTAATGTGCAGTTAATGTCATTATATTTTTTTTGTAAAATTAATATTTCAAGAGTTATGAAATTTGAGATGGATAACTTGAAAATTTTGCATTTTTTTTACTTCATCCACCACCCTACTAAATGTATTATTAAAATACAACATTTACGTATCTTTGTTGATATACCTACAATCACTAGGTTCTTAGGTTAAGGCCCATAAATTGGATTAGGGGACAGTTACGTTAAATAAGTGACATTAAATCATGCTGTATAGTATTATTTTATTATAATACTTATAAAATTAAATTTCAGGTGACACTTTGTTAAGTGGAGTTACTGTGAAATATAATGGTATTTATTTGAAAATTACGTATGTATGTTATTTATCTTCCACCCTCCCCAGAACTTTGAACTTTGCTATTGATCCGTGCCTGTAATATGTATTGGCACTAAATTATTATAATATTTATTAACATTTGATGCAAATAATTAAGTTTTTAAATAAAATGTATGTACCTATTTATTATTGTATATTTTAGAAAATCTAGGTACGTATTTTCATTGTTTTTTTTTGTTAATGAAGTTTTATAGATTTATTAAAAAAATAAAAAAGTTTGTAATAGTTTTGTATAACAGTTTACAGATTACTGTATTTTGAATTGTTTATATATAATAGTCAGGTTATTATACCTATAATTATATAAATCGAATAAAACAATTATACTAATAATGCAGGCTTAGCTCCCCAAAATACACAATTTATAATTGTGTGGGATCGAAGCCCCCCCCCCACTCACGTTGATTGGAATTTTGAATGATGTTAAAATTTTCAAATTTTTTTTGTTATATCTACACTTTAAAATTTCATAGTGTACCCTTCACTTTTTGTACTGTACAAAGTGTGTAACTTACCCATTTTTGGTAAGCTATATATAATATCTATTTTTATAGGAAGAAACCTGCGTAAGTGTTTATGAGTTTTATATATTTTAATATTATTGAAGGAAACCAATACAACAAATCGTATAACCGTATAACAAATCAGAACTAAGTGTTTTAGAGTGGATGGAATAGCAAAGATTTAGTTTAGTATTATGTTTCAAACATTGATATTGTATTAAAAAAAATAATAAATAATAAGTTATGTTTATGTTGACAATACTAGAATTTCATATTATACTTAGTGATTAATCATAGTAATATAATAATTTGTAAATTGATATAATACTATAATTATTAAATTATTATTTTATTATATTGATAGTTAGTAAATAGTGATAGTTTATTGATATCGATTTCAATAAAATCATAATCACATAAATTTGTAGTTTTAAATTATAAATGATTATTTTGTTGACAACTAGATATTATTTTTGACGTTTTACTTGATGATTGTAGGTAGTTGCTATTATTTTATTTGCTATTTTTTATATGTTTAATAAATATTATCCAATTAAAATATAATACAATTTAATCTCACGTATACAAATTTAATTTAATTTTTATTATTTAGAAGGTGTACAAAGTACGTATTATTATTTTTTTTATTGCATTGCAAATTTGCGTAAAAAATTATAGCTTTTTGTGATACGTTGCTCATACTCGCATAGTATATTATATCAATTACTATTATTTTTACTATAACACAATAATGTCATCCAAATTATATAAGAAGAAGATAGTTTTTAAATGAAAAGACATACCCTCATGTAGTCATGTCTCTTAGGTAACGTTAGATTACAACTTTTTACTATTGAATTTCCAATAATTGTGACAGTAAAATCGCAGCCCCCTTTTTTTGTATTTATTTCAAGTATGATTTTTTTCAAACAACATAATACAAATACCCTGTAGCGTTTATAATGCATACCTACTGTACGTCCAACTTATGCTAATGATTTGCAATTCTTTTACCTGCAGCATATTTGAAAAGAGCTATTTTTATGAACAATGATTGACTTCCTGGGCGAAGAACCAGTCGATCATGGGTCGAAATACAAAAAAAAAATGTTTGAAAATGACCTTAACGCTTAATTTGACACGGGTATACAACCTTATAACTGAAGTGCCCCGGAAAGACAATCTAATTTCTGATTTGCCATAGATATGAGTAATCGCGCCTAATTCGACGTGGGTAGGACCCCAGAACTACGACGATGACAATGGAGCGGCAGGTTGCAATTCGATGGGAAGTAGGATGGTACTTATAATTTAGCTATGGGGGTGGGGGTCTCTGTAGCCGATATAGTTTAGTGTAATGACCACAGGATCTAAAAACAATAATGTAGGGAAGTTTTTAGAACTAACTAAATTTACTTAATCTATGCCAGATGAATCGGTGCGGTGTCTTCAATCGATGCACTATCGACGACCTTGGAGGGCGGAGTGTTAGGTGTGGCGCTTCAACGCCATTAATTATTAGTTTTTAAAATAAAAGTCCATATAGCCCATACATTGAAAATGTTGAACTGACTTTTATATATTTTTTATTAATAACTTATTAATTTTTATTAAAATATTATCTAGGTAGTCTTAGTACGTATATTTTAGTTTTTATTAATCAGTGTGAGATTTTAAGATAATCATATTGTATATAATGTTAATTAAGTTGTCCGTTAGCATCAATGTCTATTTGCAGATAAATATTAAATATAGATTTTACAGATCAGTAACTTAAGAGTGTATGAGAATGTTACGTCTTAATCTAAGTATGATAAGTAATTTTCCAAAAATCTCACGTTCAAATTGAAATTTTAAATTGCTGTTATTTTAATATTTCTTTATTAGAAAAGAACCAAAGGTGGATTCCATAAACCAAATATTGTATACCCTTCCTAAAAATAATAAGATATTTTTAAATATTTATATATATACTCTTTATTAAAGGCACGGACTTGTTGCACCTAAAACAAAATTTGGTTTTTAAGTCTCGGTATACCCATTGCGCTGCTTATATGATAGGCTCCTTGCGTTTACCGTAAATATCCACACATCGGAATTCATACATTTCCATTAGTGGCAGAGAAAATCTAATGGGTTCATCACATTGAGCTCTACTATAAATTTTGTATCGTATCTAATTGTATCCAAATGTGATATTAATAACTATGTTATATTATATTATATAAATTTTTTGCAGAAAACATCGGTAAGTGTAGTTTATGTTTATTGTAATTGATTGAAGTTCTTATTTATTTCGAAACACAGTTTAGAACATTACACTGCAAAATGTTTTAGAAAAATATTGTTCTATTTACGTTTAAATTTGGTGCGGTAGCTCCAAGTGAGCTCGTATTTAATAAAATAAAATGAAAATAAAAATAATGATAATATATTAAAATATTAAGTAAACTATTAAATATTAACTTTAGAAGTAGTATCCTTAAACTGATACTACAATAATTAAATCTAATCATTACATTAGGTATATTACTTTAAATGATTAATTTCAGTCACGTTACATAATAATGACTTTATTTGATGACTCTTTATCAATCCACGATATTGTGAAATATTTTAAATTCAATACACAGACAAAAATGAAATGGTTATTCCACATTTTATTTTATTTGAGAAATTGTATCAAATGTTTCTGGCAGATGAGTCTTTGAAAATTTATCTTATTATCTCGGTGACAGTTAACGCTAATTTCAGATACTACTAAAATTAATTTATAATATTTAAAGTTCATAAAATAAATGTTCACTGGAGTTATCACCACCTCAACCATAAACCTTTATAGGCCTATGACCCCAACACACGAATTATGTGTGACGTCCAGAGCTTCACATTTTTGCTATATTATAAAATATATTTAGTGAATGTCTTTCTAATGAACAAATACATTTGAATTATTCCGTTTGACCAGTTGGTATAAATCACTTGTACGAATACTCCATTTTTATGAAAAAATAATAATTAATATGTTCATAGTTTTAAATTAATTAATAACTATTCTTTACAGTAAAAGTGCGTACGTATTATCTATTCTTTCATTTTTAATATTATGTTTTAGGAAAATAATAATGTTATAATTCTCCATGGATCTAGACTGATAAAATTTTAAATCAAGAAAAATGTGTTTTTTTTTAATATCATGTTTGGGTACAGTAAAAATGTTATTTTTGCAACATAGAGTATGATTTTTAGTAGAGAATTGGAGTTAATTAGTCATTATATAATAAATTGGGTGTCAAAATAATAATAACTTTAACAATTATTCAAAATACCATTGAAGAATTAACAAAATAACATAGGGAAACTAATATTTACATGATACAATCATTTTTGTTATTTTATTTTATAACTATCTGACCCTGCGCACATCGTGGCTCGTAAAAAAGTACAACTCTTAAAAATATTTGCGACTGTTCAACTTTTCATGGGTGTAACCCACTGCAGTAAGTGCAATTCAGACACCCTGGTAAGTAAAGTGAGAAAATTTGATTTGATGCATGATTGTACCTGATCTGTCCGATTAACCAGTGGCAACCAATAATAAACATTAACTATATACTATTTCTAGTAATTATTTCTCCTATAGACTATAACCAATAGAATCCATTTATAAACAAACATTTCCACCGTAAATCTCAAAATCCATTTTTGAGCACCTCTCCGGGCTCCTATTGGTCATAGCTTGATGTTATATAGTATCTAACCTTCCTCGATTAATGGACTATACAATACAAAAATAATTTTTCAATTTGAACCATTAGTTCCGGAGATTAGAGTGTTCAATCAAACAATCTCTTCAGCTTTATAATATTATAAGTATAGAAATATACCTGTTTGAACACTTCCCCTGGCTCATATTGGTCGTAGCGTGATGTTTCGCTTTAATAGCCTTCTTCGATAAATAGAATATCCAACACAAAAATATTTTTTCATTTTAAACCAAAAGCTCCTGAGATTTCAGAGACATTTCAGTTTTATAATATTAAGTTGGTGTAGATAATGTGCATACATTTGTAAGGTAATTTTATTATATATCGAAATTTATAGATTCGAATTATATTTACTTCAAACATTTTCAACACGCAATTTTCGTTTGTTGAGAAGTACGAATATACAATTCTTGTTTGGTTTCCTACTTGTTATAACAGCTTAAAAACATTACTATTTGACACTTGTAAAGTTATAATAGTGAAAACTATCTATCAAAAAACGTCCCTTGTATATGGTATATTTATATATTAGTTATGTACTATAATTTATTTTAGTACATAGGTAGATATTATTATTATTGGTTTATCAGTTTATGATCATGCTATGATGATTATTGATTGTTAATAATTGAATTTAAAATAAGTCAATTATAACAACAATGTGTTAATAAGTTTAGAAATTAATATTTTATGATTTGTTTTCCAGTGAATGGTATGAAATATTTTTTTAGATTTTTATTTCATTGATCTTTTAATTCTTTTTTATTTGAAAGCTTCGTGAAAATTTACAAAAGCAACATTTTTTTTGTTTAATCGTTTTTTAATCAATTCAAAATGATAAAAAAAATACAATTATAAAATCTGTTAAACGCTTTAGGGCATAGACTTAATGATAACTTTCTTGTTTTACGTCTCAAAAGTACCAACTATACGTCTATACCACATTTTCTACTAGAAAACAACCTTAAAGTTGAAGTTCGATACTTTTTTTTCTGCTATTAAACGTGTAAGACATTAAAAAAAAAAACTCTCTATCAGACTAAATTTTAAATTTATAAAACCATCGCTGTGCTCACAGTCTCCGTGTATAATCAATTTTGGTTTAGACTGGTCATTTGAATTCAAATTGTACACATAATTTACCTACTCAATGATTAATTATACAGAGTGTTTACTGGTAGAGTGACATATACGTTTTTTAATTGATTTCTAACAACCGAAAAATGTATAGTTTTTTAATTTGTGACGATATATTTGTAAATGTACCTGTTTGAGCCCAGTATTTGTAAATGTATCCATTATTTAGATATCAAATCTTATAGTTCAATGAAAAATAATAAGTTGCAAATTATAAAAATAATTTCCTAATGAATATTTTTAAATCATATTATGATAATTCATAATAATGTATTTATTAATGAACCATAATTTGTCATATTTTATAAACGACCTTCATTAGTAACAATAACATTATAATGATTTTTTTTCCAGAAGTTTCAAGTAAGTAAATATTATGTTGTTTCACTAAATTAGTAGTTTCATAACTTTTTTCCGCCTGGTATATTGTTTACTGGAGGAGAGACTGCTGTTGGCAATAATTCTCCCCCGGCCATTACGTAAGCTTTAATGAACTATAATACTAATTTTTAAATTAATCTTTAATTAGTTATACTAAATGGTGTTTAATGAATAAAGTTTTCAAGTTTGTTATTCAATAGTAATTTAAATAGAAACTTTTTGGTATCAACAAACAATAGGTTAGGTTAGGTTATCTTCTACGTACGTGATAAAATAAACTATAGATCTGACAATCGTTAAAAATCATTGTTTATAATAAAGGAGATAAAATTGTTAGCAAGTTTTAAAATGCTCTAGTTACTGAAGAATTTGATATTTTGAAATAGCATCTTTTGATTCCAAGCCTACAAAATGCTTTATACTCGGTCACTTGGTTGACTTTAACACCCATATGGCATTATCTATATTATAAACAATATATAATTACAACATACAATATATGTCATATTTATATAATGTGTACTATAATATATTTTAGTACATAGGTAGATATTATTATTGTTTTATCAATTTATCATCATGCTATGATATGGTTACCTATTGATAACTAACAATTTAATTTAAAATAAGTCAATTATAACAACATTGTGTTAATACGTCTTGACAGTACTTGTAGTTTCATTCAAAGCATTTGATTTAGTATTCATAGATACCTACCTAAATAATAAGGTTATTAATTAATATTTTATGATTTATTTTCAGTGATGGGTATGAAACATTTTTTGAATTTTTATTTCATTGACCTTTCAATTTATTTTTGTTTGAAATCTTCTTGTTAAATTTATAAAAGCAATATATATATATTTTAATTGTTTTTAATCAATTGGAATTAATATAAAATACAATTTTCAAATCTGTAACACGCCTTAGAGCTTATGAAAAATGTGATATTTTTTGTTATATGTCCCAAAACCGTGAATTATATCAAATTGGAATAGAAATAGTATATAGACTGAAATACACAGTCTCCCCAAAATAAATGTTGGTATCTAAATATTGTGTCCAATATATGTTTCCATATACGGGTTCTCCTTATTAAATTGTTGTCAACTGCTGGATAGAGTTAGCCATTAGGTATTATTTATATTTTATATACATTACTAGCAGATCCCACGCACTTCGTTTCCCGTAAAAAATGCAAACTCTTAAAAATTGTGATTATTCAACTCCTTTTGAGTGTAACTCGCTGCGATAAGTGCAACTCAGTTATCCTGGAAGGCAATCCGATTACGTCGGATCGCGGACAACGGCAATGAGTGGCTATAAGTGCAACAGAGTTCCCTTGGTAGTTAGTAGGCAATGTGCACATTTTAATTAAATTAATTTTAATTTTAATTTGATGCATTCTTGTACCCGATCTGCCCGATCAACCAATGGCAACCAATAATAAAGTATGATTGTATATGTATGGTTACAATGTGTTTTATAAACAAGGGGCATATTTGTAAACACGTTTTTACAGCAGATAATATATAATATATTATATCATATATGTGGGGAGCTTCCTAAAACCATAAATCATAGGTACTTACTGAAGATTCAAAAATTAAAAACCACAAAAACTACTGATGATTCTGAAATCGAAAACACGAAATTGGAGGACAAACTAAATTTTCAAAATATAAAAAAACATAAAATAAAAAAAAGACAAGAATATAGAATGACAAGGCTACTAGAAATGAACCTATTTATTGTTAACTATATATTTGTTTTTACAGTACCTAACGAGAGTAAGTATTTATGAGTTTTATATTTATTTTAAATATTGAAGGAACTAAGGAAGTAGGAGAAAAACGGATACGAAGCAACCTAACAAAAATTGAAACTACGAATTTTATTATAAGTTATAACTAATAACTTACTTATAAGTTACAAACAATGTTATCGTTGGTTCATTTTATTACAATTTGTTACAAGCTCTTGAGAAAGTTTCGGACAACAAATCAGAATTACGTGTTTTGGAGTGGAATAGCTAAGATTTAGTATTCTGTTTAAAATTTAGTTATTGTATTAAATAAATAATAAGTAGGTAGTTAGGTTAGGTATACACTTACAAAATCAGCTTACTGTTTTATATATACAGAATATGAGTATGTTTGTATATATGCATGTATGTATGTATGTATGTATGTATGTATGTATGTATGTATGTATATATGTATGTATATATGTATCATGTATGTATGTATGATAAAGTATATATTATGTTGAGCGTGTGTGTGTTGTAAATATTAATATAAAAGTTCAGAATGTGAAACTGATGAGTACTATATGGTATCGTGTGTATGCGTGTGCTTGTAATTTGTATATATTATAGTTTGTAAGTGTATGGTCCTATGATATTTTTATGTATAAATATGTATCGTATGCTAACGATGTTTTTATTGATATGCAAGTATATATTATGTAAATTATATAGTATGTAATAAGTGTGTGATGTGATATACAGGTAGGTATGTTTGTATTTATAGAAGTATGTACTATGTATAGGTATATATAATATATTATGAAAGATGAACGTGTATCATGTATGATATTATGTACCTAGTATATTAATTCAAGACGTGGGTCAAATTTTAAAAATTTGTTAAAATTTGATTCTAAAATAAATAATGATAATATTTGATAACATAAATAATGATAATTTTTTGATAACAGAAATACATAATGAATCAGTTAGGTTAATGTGTGTTTTGGGTTGTCTACATTGAGTAATTAATACAAGTATGGGAGGAGCATGTACTACGAATTGCCTATAAAGAGGAGCCTATGCTTTTACATGAAAATTTAAGGGGGAGGAACTGCTGAACCTACATATATACTACTATAGCTTATTGAGCTCGATCCCAATAAAATCATAATTATATATATTATACTTGTAGTTCTATATTGTAAATGGTTGTTACGTTAACAACTAAATATTATGTCTAATGTTTTATTGATGATAGTATATTTACTTAGTTGTCTAACATTTTTTTTCTATGTTTAATAAGTTTTATACAATTAAAATTAATCTCGCGCATACCTAACTGTTTTTTTTTTTTTGATTATTTAGGAAATGTATTGGGTACGTAATTTTATTGTCCTGCGAATTTCAAAATAAAGTGTAGCTTTATGTGATATGTTGCTTTTAGTATATTATTATTGTCATTCAAATCATACAAATATAGGATACTTTTGAAATAAAAACTATCATACATACCCGTTGACCGTTGTACTTTTGTCATAATTTTTTACAATTTAATTTCCAATAATTGTGAATTTGTGACAATAAAATCGCAGTCCCTCATTTGATATTTATTACAAGTATGCTTTTCTTCAAACTACATAATAGAAAAAATGTGCAGCTAATAACAATGTAGATTGTATGTCAAACTTGAGTTAATGATTAATTTTTTTTTTTACATTCAGCATTTATTTGGAAAATGCTGTTAATTGTTCATTTTTAAAAAAAAGTACCTGCATTGAAATGTTGAATTGAGTTTTGTATAGTTATTAATGATAACTTAATAATTATAACTATAATTTTTTCTAGTTTCTTTTAGTACGTACAGTTTTTTTTATTACATTCAGTGTGAAATTTTAAAATTATAATATTAGTGATAATGTTCGTCCATTAGATTCTAAGCCCATTTGTAAATAAATATTAAATATATATAATAAAAATCAGAAACTTTAGAGGACATGCTGTTCGTTAAGTTTTTATTTAAGCAGGAATGAGAAGTTGTTTTCCAAAAATGTTCAAAATTAAATTTGAAATCGCTGTTGTTTTTATATAAGAATAGAAGCTAAGGTGGATTCCATAAACCAAAAATGAAATGCCCTTCAAATGGTAATAACACGAAATAATAAGGATAGTTTTAATTCTATACTCTTAGTTTATATGCATACAATACCTTTTTTTTTTTTTTTTTTATTGTGGTATCGAGAACTGAAGGGAGAACTAAGGTGCCAGTACTTCCCCTCCAGCCCCCATCGTTTATTGCCGAAACAAAACAAGAGACAATTAACAGCGGTGGGACAGTCCCCCGCCCGCTGTTATTACAAGCAAAGTTGAGCTAAAAAGGTACAAATCGGTTCTTAGCTAAGGTAAATACCGCCGATTCGCGGCCTGTCGAACTCGCTCGTCTTCCTCCTTGGCTGTAAGGATGTTTTCTACCATGCCATAGAACAGCCTAAACCTCTCTTCGGCCTCCCTTAGGATCACATCCTTCACTTGGGCGTCCGCCGGCAGGAGCTCGAACGCCGGTCCACAGATAATGTCCGGAACGTCATTGGTGCTCGGACGGTGGCCGATCCTGGCTCTCAGGGCTTCCCGAAAGCCGTACCAATGGGGGCAGTCAAATAGGGTGTGCTCTACTGTGTCTGATTCGCCCAAGCACTGCCAGCAACGAGCGCTAGCGGCCCTATTCATCCGATGGAGGTACCATTCAAAGCAGCCATGTCCCCTGAGTGCCTGAGTCATGTGATACGTCAGAGGCACCCACGGGACAGTCCTTCCTAGCCATCTAGCCAGGTCAGGGATGATTCGGCGCGTCCAGGCCGCCTTCAGGGTGGCTTGCCATCTTGCCTGCCAGGCGACGATCGTCTTTGCTCTTGCCTCGCGTTTCACGGCCGTCTTGGTGGACCGTTGTTCGCCGGGCTCCATAGCGGTGCGTAGACGGGATCTTATATACTGCCTTTCCAGTCCAAGCAAATCAACGGGTGGCATGCAGGCCAGGACCAGGGCGGCCTCGTCCGACACGGTATGGTAGGACCGAATTACCCTCAAGGCAGCGGTCCTCTGCGGACGGATCAAGATCGCCCTAGTTCTGGCGACTTCCGTGACGGAAGGGATCCAGACGGGAGCAGCGTACAGCAGCTGGCTTTCCACAACGGACGCGAGCAGCCTCCTCTTCCACTGAGCCGATCCGCCCGTGCTGGGCATGAGCCTGGACAAGGCAGCAGCTGAGCGGGCCGCCTTCGCAGCGACGGTGCTTGCGTGTGCGGCAAAGGTTAGACGCTTGTCCAGGATCACGCCGAGATACCTGATCTCATCTCGCAGTGGGATCAGGTGGCCGCCGACCGTCAAGCGTGGTGGGACAAACGCCCGCCTCCGGGAAAGCACCACCGCCTCGCACTTCTGATGAGCCAGCTCTAAGCCCCTGCTCCGCATCCAGACGTCAATGGCCGCCAGTGTGGGATTGATAGCATCTTCAAGCTGCTGCCCGGTCACGGCCGTGCCCACAACCGCGAGATCGTCCGCAAAACCGACTAGCTGCACCCCGGGCGGCGTTTCCATCTTCAGGAGGGAGTCGTAAGCTACGTTCCACAAGGTAGGGCCAAGGACGGAACCCTGCGGCACTCCGCAGGTCACCGGTCTCTCTGCCAATTCCTCGCCAGTCAGGAGTGTTCTGTCGGTCAGCCAGGACCGGAGCATCTCTACCAAGTACTCCGGGGTGTTGATGCCCCTCAGAGCTGCGTCGATGACCGGCCACCCCAGAGAATTGAATGCGTTCCTGACATCCAGCGTCACCAGAACGCAGAGGCTCTTCAATCTCGGGGTGGTGGCCGCCTGAGCGGCGATGCTGAGAACGGTGCCGATTGCTGACTCAGTGCTAACTCCCCTCCTGAAGCCGAACTGATTCGGGGCTCTTCTTCGCCCCCCGTGAGCGTCCAGGTGATCTTCTAGTCTCTGGAGAAGGAGCCTCTCAAGCAGCTTCCCAGGGGCGTCCATCATGCAGATCGGCCTGTAGCTCGACGGGGCGTCCGGAGGTTTGTCCGGGCCCTTACGAAGTAGTACTAGCCGTGCCCTCTTCCAACGCGGTGGGAACGTCGACGCGTTGAGGCAATCGTTGAAGACACGGAGGACTGCGCAGGGCTGGGCGAGCGCGACAGCCCTGAGGATCTCGTTGGGGATCCCCGAAGGACCGGCCACCTTGCCCGGTACAAGTCTCTTTACTGCTCTGCTGAGTTCTTCCAGCCTGAATTCTAGAATGACCCTGGTGAACTCGAGCGTGTTCAGGGCCGGGTCGAATGCCTGGAAGATGTTGTGCACCGCTGGGGACGGAGCCAAACCCCAGTCCGTGACGGGGGCCGCTGGGAACAGAGCGTCGGCGATGGTGGCCTCCCTGCCCTTGGTGCTCGCGGCCGGGTTCTGGCCGCCGAGCTTCCTCATCACTAGCCTGTAGGGTCTGCCCCAGGGGTCTGTGTCAACCTGGGCGCACAAGTCGGCCCAGCACTTGTTTTTCACCTCCCGGATGGCTATGCGCAACTCTCTCTTGGCGGCGATGTAGGAAAACCTAGCTTCTTGGACTCCAGGCTGATTGACGCGTCTGATGCATGCTTGGTATCGCCTACGGAGGGCAAGGGACTGGCGCCGCAGATCGGCGATCTTATCCGACCACCAGAACACCGGCCGTCTGCCCTGAGGGCCCTTTCTCTTCCTGGGCATGGAAGCTTCGCAGGCGCCGAACAGGAACACGTCGAATGATTCAGCCGAAGACAGCGCAGTCTCGGCACGAGCGGCACCGACGGTAGCTCCTAAGTGCGTGATGCTCAGATGACGGCACAGGGCGTCTGGGTCAAGCTTCTTGGTTGACCAGCCGAGGGAGACGTTAGCGGGTACCTCGGCACAGACCGGGGCCTGGGCCGGGACGGCCGTGTTGAAGCAGACGTAATTGTGGTCGCTCAATGTCTCTAGGTCGGGTACTTGCCAGCCTGTGAGCTCCACGCCTCGATAGAACGTGAGATCTATAATTGATGTGGCCGCCCCTCTCACGAAAGTAGGAGAGGTGCCCGAGTTGGCCAAGATCAGCCCCAGACTTATGGCGAGATCCGACAGCGGTGCGCCCCTGGGGTTGTTAGGTTCTCGAACCCCACTCCACGTTCCAGGCGTTGAAGTCGCCGGCCAGAACGATCGATGAGTCCCCTCTGGCGCGGATCACCGCCTCCAGGCCACCCAGAAACAGATGATACTCCGGCAGCGAGGCCCCGGGCCTGCAATAGCAGCTGAAGGCGGTCAACCCCTGGAATGATAGCCAGGCGAAGCCGCTGCCGGAGCCCCGGCCGTCGTGACTGAGCTCTGAGCGCAGTGATGTTCCCACAGCAGCCTTGCGATCCGTGCTGAAGCACCACCGGTCCTCGTGGCCGTAGGGGGTGGCCGGCTCGGATACGATAAAGATGTCGGCACCGATCTCTTCCGCCGTCTGTGCCATAAGCTGCTCCGCTGCCCAATTCGCGTTCAGATTTATCTGCAGGAAGTTAATCATCTGAGATCTTGGCTGCTCCCGACTGTCTTCTAGCGGCGCACGCCCCAGAGTCTGGTTTGTGCGCGACCTTCGGCAGACCAGCGGATTCGCAGGCCACGCAACGGTCGTCACTTTCGGCGCAGTCCTTCATAGAGTTGCCTGCCACTCCGCACTTCCAACAGGCGCCAGTCCTGTCCTCCGCGGTGCATGATCTGGAGTTGTGGCCGAAGGCCTGACACCTGAAACACCTCTCCGGTGGCCGCGGTCTTGGCTGCTTTTGTTGAGCTGCTTCCTTTAGGTAGCTCCAGGAGGAGACATCCGTCCCGTGTCTGCCTCATAGTGACGCTAGTGCCTATCTCCTCCCTGGTCAACCTGCAATTCCGCACTGCCAGAATGGTGTCCCGGTAGGACTTTCCGGCCGCGTTTTGTATTAGGATCGCCGGCGGTTTATTGGAAAAAACTGACGGGCGCTGGCGTGACTCTGTGACGGTTGGGGGTGCATCAGCCGTCGTTTTTCTCCCTTGCCTGGATCGTCTACCGACGACTTTCGACCACTCTTCGCCGTCCGTTTCCATGGCGTCGGTTTCGGCGTCGCGGGCGGCCTGTTTGCCTGCTACCTTCGGTTTCCTTGACCTGCGTGCCAAGGCTGCCTTGGATTCGATAACCGCGTCGCTTTCCCAGTAGCCCGGGGTCAGAATTATGTCCGTGGAAGCGTCGGATGTAGATGTAGGGGGAGCGCTAAGCGCGTTAAGCAGATCACCATCCATGCTAAGTAACTCATTCAAGCGTTCAAACGCCACATTGTTGTGCTCGAGGATCCTCTCCATTGCTGCCTGCAGAACATCGTCCGACGCGCGGTCGTTGATCATCCTGGCATCCCTGTGTACGCTTATGAGGTGAGACGCGACTGCCTTAAGTGTCGACCAAAGATCCTGCAGCCAGGTTACAGAGGACTTCGAGGACGATGTGATCTTCATTTTCTTGACCGAGGGTTCATCAGCTGAGTTCAGCTCGGACGTTTCATGCGAGGCGGCCATTTTTTGCGTGGTCGGTTCGGAGTCCGGTTGAAGCGTGGCGTCGCCGGGGGCCGCGCCCCGGGCGCTGGTGGGTAGGCAGCTTCTCTTCCTGCTGCGGTTCGGGACCGGAGCCGCGGCTTTGGAGTCCCTCTATCTTCGCCCCTGGGGGGGATAGGGGGTCCGGGTTTGCGGGGCCTGAACGGGTGTCGCCAGAGGAGGTAAGGGAGGGCTACGGGGGGGGGGACTTCCCCCCCCCAAGCTCTCCGACCACTTCCGGCCGAGATATCCGCGAAAAACCGCAAAAAACGGGGTACCCGCGAAAAGCGCTAGCGTCAGGACGGGCGTGGCGGATCGGATCAGAGGGGGCGTGGCTGTTGTGGTTCCGACGATACGGGTTTGCTACTGCAGACACGTGACTTGTCTGAATGGGCGTGTCGGATATGCGCATGCGCACACGTGGACAGAAGTTGCTGCGATGCGGAGCGACCTGCTGCGGTGTACGTCCTTACGGATCGGCGTACCCAACTCGACTGATGCATACAATACCTAATATAATATAGATGTTATGTTGGGTAAGATTAATTTTTTTTTATCCACAAATCATTATTCTTACATTTTAATTACATTTTAATTACATCAAATTGAACACCACTATACGTTTTGTATTGTATCTAATGGTATTTAATAATTTTAAAATTAATACCTTTGGTATATTATATTTAAAATTTGCAGAAAATAAGATAAGTAAGTATATTTTATGTTTACTGTAATTGGTTTAAGTTTTTATTTATTTTAAAACAGAGTTTGGATCATCAAACCGCCAAATGTTTTAGGAAAACATTGACCTGTATATGTTTAAATTTGGTTTAGTGTTTTTTTTTATTATTTATTTATAATAAGTGTTTACAATAATATGTTAAATAAAACAATTGTTTGATTAAAATTTAGAGTAAATATGTGGGCCAGTTGCGTGTGAGATGAGTAGATGACATTGAACATTTCCAGGGATGGAAATGGTGGACATGTTTTGATAAAGAGGGTTGTATGGTTTGACATTTAACGTGAAATCTTTTGTAAAGAGTGTGGAAGACCACGGGGAGTGATTCGTTTGTAACAAACCAGGGACTTGTTGTTGTTAGCCTAAGGCTAATGGACTGAAAGGTTTGAAAAGGTCGTTATCGGAAGGTTTAACTAGCCCCCAAATTTGAAGACCATAGGACCATAGTGAATTTATAAATGCATAACTATAATAATATATTAAAATACCAAGTAAACTATAAAATATTTACTTTTAAATTCAAAAAACTGATACTTCAATAATTTAATGCAATTATCAAGTTAGTTATATTACTTGAAATGGTTAATTTTACACGTGTTGCATAACAATGGCTGGATTTGATGACTCTTTATCAGTACAAGACATTGTCAACTAAACATTTTAAATTGAATACATGGATAAAATCGTTTGGAATTTTTTAGAAGGGTTTTTGTTAATTGTTATTTATTTTATTTGATTTACTTCAACTACCATATTTCACGTGGTTAACTAATTATGAAATGTTAGAATAACTTTTTATAACAGTGTAAAATACTTTTTTTTTCATAAAATCTATATTTCTTACTATTATATCCATATAATTATAAACTAATTAAATATTATTATTTACAGAATTTATTGGGAGTACGTATAATTTATTTATTTATATTTTAATATCTTGTGTTATTTTGCATGGAACTAATCTTTTAAAATTTTAGATTCTTATCCAAGTGATAAAAGTATCTATACGTATCAGTATAACACGGAATTTGATTCTTCCGTAGTCACAAATTTTTTTTATAAGCATTTAAAGTTCAAATTTTGACAAAATACGTAAAAATTACGAAAATTTGCAATTTATTTTGAGTTAGAAATTCATAAAAAATTTTCTTTTTATATCCAACGTTTGAAAATATAATACAAGATTCCTCATAAGTTTGCCTAATATTATCAATAAAAAAAAATGTTTATAAGCAAGTAAAAATACATTTTTATGAGCATTTTAAGTTCAAATTTTTACAAGATTAGATATTCACTCGATTTCTCATGTAGCGATTTTTTTATTTTGTTGCAATTCAAAAACGAATAACTGTAGATGCATGAAAATTTCACTGAATGTGTATATTAGCATTTTCTATACACCATCTAATTTTGAATATATTTTCACTGTTTTTGAGCTTTTTACAGACCATTTCAATTTTCAATTTTTTTAGTTTTTTTTTATATAAATACCAATTAATTTTTATTTGTTGGGCCAAAAATAATGAAAATTTAATACAAGGCTCCTGATGTATTGTTTCAATAGCAATTGAAAAATATTAAAAATACATAGGCACACATTTTTTTTATAAGCATTTAAAGTTCGAATTTTGACAAAATTCATCAAAATCTCTAAAATGATCAATCATTGTAATTAAACAATTATAAAAAGGTCAGTTTTTATAACTAAAAATTGAAAATTTAAAATGAAGATTCTAATAAATAGTACATACTGTAAACAAAAAATCTAAAAAATATATAAACACAGTTATTTTTTACAGACATTTTAAGTTCAAATTTGGACGAAATTACATATTCAAATCAATTTTAACGAGTAAAAGTATATATTATCAGCATCACTGATCATTTTAGGTTAATAATTAAATAATATGATTAATATTAATTCAACTTAGCAGTTACCGTAAAAAAACAATATCAATATAATTTAAAATATCCTAGACTGACATACCGTCTCCGCTCAGAATCGTTTTTCGTATATAATGATATTATATCATTGAATTCAAATTTAATACCATCCATTATATAGTGATCTACTTGTAACCTAATGTACAGCAGAGCGACATCCACTTGACCCCCCCTTTTTTTTAAACTCATTTTGATGATTTTTGTAGTAATGATATAGGTATCTATAATTTTAGTCTTTTTTTAAATTGTCAAATATTATAATAATAATAAACGTGAACGTCCATAGTGACCTTGAATTATTAATCCTTATTTTGAAGAAGTACAGTTCACCCACTACCTGATTTTTACCCGAGTGCAGTTCGACCATTATTTTTTTTGAATTTTGAACTTTTGGGTGGTCAATCATATTGTTGTAATTTAATTTATAGATATAGAAAATATATTGGCTCACATTTCTAATTGTCTATAAGTATTACTGTAGATTGCATTAGTTTTTACTGAAATCATGTTATTGACATTAAGTCAATAGAGACCTATCGTAAAAGAGTATGAATACTGGTTCCTGGTTCATGGTATAAATTCACAAGAAATATTAATTTTAATGAATCTAAATAATTTAAAAAATGCAGTGTGCAAAGTAAAATGTGACAAGGAATGTTAAAGATTAAAATAACTATGAATGGAATTATTTAATAGGTAAAAATCAATTATTTGGGATCATGTAAACAATTTTTAAGCTTGTTGGTAGAGTCTAAATTTCCTTATCAAAACTTAAACAAAAAAATAATTTTAAATGCCTCAACATTTATTTTGAGTAATTCATAAACTTATGTTAAATTATGTAACAAATTTCTAAATATGAGGGTTTTAAATTTTATGCATTTTTAATTAAATTATAATTTGCTCTTGTCATGGCGTTGATGGATTTCAAACTTTTGAACCTTAACCGGTTATAAAAAAATAATCATGACTGTATTTTCGAATATTTTTGAGAGCAGTAACTATTATTATGAGGAACCTTGTATTACATTTTCAATTTTGTTATTACCTTATAACATACATTTTATTATAATTAATCCAAAAATAAATATAAACAATTAATAATGTTTAAATATCCATAACTAGCACAAAATTAGCCTAAATATGTTGTCCTATGTAAGTGATAATGTAAATTACGTCAAATCGGCATAATGCTAAACCAAATATTTCGTGAAAGTTTCAAGTCTCTACCTACGGGTGTTTATTTTTGAACTAGGTTGTAACAAATAGGTTTCTTTGTACCTATGCTTATTAGAAAGTAATACGATATATCAACAACAGATTTGTTTTATGGTAAATATGGTAGTTTATTTCTCTTTAATAATATGAGATTTTATATTTTTATATAATGTAAAATACTTGGTATGAATATAAGGAAAAATTTTATAATAATAAAAAAAAATAAAGTTTCAATACAATTGAAATTCACGATTTTCGAGTACAATGCTATTTTCCCATTCACAAATTAGACGTTTAAAGTATTAACAAATAGCCGATGGTTTTGTTATGCTAAGGGCGTCTTATACATCGTGTATAGCGACGGCGAGAATCGCTGAAACGGCGGCACTTTGGCGCGGCAACGGCAGTGTAGTGCTATTCTAACCTTCCCACGACGGGTGGCTGAGAATAGTACACACGAGAAAATGAAACTTTAACACTTTTTAATTTACACGGCAGCGGCGACTATACACACGAGGTGAATCCGGTCTTCCCCGATCTAACCGATTACTCTAGCCTTCCTTGTTAGCGAAGGTGGCCGAGAGAAGTGATCGACACTAACCTGGTATTCGCTCGGACTTGGAGTCGGAGGAACGACTTGATTCTCGGCCCGTCGTGGGCTCTGATATGTTAATTGCCGGGTGGGTCGATGAGGTGGAGCACTTGTTCATTTTCTACGTTTTTAACCGTATAGGCGACGGTGTGGGACCCACGCGCTCTACCGGCGGTATTAAATCATTCGTGGAGTCCTGACACTGCTGGCATTGCCAGGTGGCGATCGTGATTGGTTTATGGTGTATGAAGCATTTTATGTTCGTTACAAGGTGCTAAAAAAGGTTAAACATTTTGTCAATAACTGGTTTTGCATAAAAATTCAGGGATTTCCTTATTCCTTTGTTTATCCCGAATATTTTGAAAAGTACAGAGGGCTTTCTGTTATAACGTCCCAAAAGTACCAACTAGATCAAATTTGTTACTGTAATCCACCCTTAAAGTTGAAGATCAAAGCATTTTTTCTGCTATTAAACGTGCTATTTAAGAACATTGAGAAAAAAACTCATTATCAGAAATAATTTTTAATCAATATATTTTTTGTTCTATAGAGGATTAAAAATACACTAGGTATTAATAAATTATAGAAAAAATATTTAAAAAAATATTGCAGTATACCTATTGACTATTGTATATATTATAAAGGCTAACACGTGTATGTATAGTCTTCGTCTATAATCAATTTGGGTTATAATGATTGATCAGGGTTCATGGATTTCAAATGTAACACTTAATTGGAGTATTTTAAAATCATATTTTATAACTTATATTAGTAACAAATAACAATAACATAATAATTTATTTTTTTAGGCGAAACAGGTATGTAAATATTATGTTATTTCACTGAATTAGTAGTTTCATAATTTTATTAGTGTTAAATTTACAATTTGTATTAACAAAATGCATATGCTTAAAACTAAAAGGTCCTAAATAGAAATTTTTTTTATAAATTCACTTTTTATTTGTACCTTGCTGGCCTAACCTGTAATATTAGCTCTACATTAACCGGGGACAAAAGAGCCTGGGCCTCCTTTTACTCAGTGCAATATCACCGAAGTTCAATTCCATTATTCGTTAAAATTTCAATAATATTATAATATACTTTTCCCCAATTATGAATTCTTCAATACGCCGTCCAGCCAGTGGTCTCATTCTATTTTCAAGTAATTGGATGAAAATCAAGGTCAACTATATACCACAGCAATTTATCTGAAACTTCACTATCTAGAGGTTAAAATTGCCTGTAATTAGTAAACTGAATTGTCGGTAAAATGGAAAATAGAAGTATTGGTATTAGACGCAGATACCTGTAAAAAAATTTGTTACACATGCCCTTTAAAGTAATAATCGCTTGTTTATATCACTCATTCTCTGTGTGAAACCCAGTGGCGTATTTACGGGGGGGGGGGTCCAGGGGTACTGGACCCCCCCCAGAACCTCTCATAAAAAAAAAAAAACTAAAATTCTTACATATTTGCAGAACCCGATTTATGTAAGCACGCGCGGTCGCGCGGATATAGTTTTTTCCCGTGAACAAAATATAGTTTAAAATTAGTTACAACAGCTAAAACAGATACATGTTCCTGCAGCATGGTTTTAAGTAATAAGACGTATGGAAATTATACATTTATAGTTATGTTATTCTGACGACAGTTTTTCTATGTTACGACCTTATACGAAGTGCGATAAGCCGATAAAATTAATAGGTATTAAGTACCCGTATCTTTGAAATATAAACTTTATCACACAGAAAAACGATTATGGATGGATTTGTGTGTATAGCAATTAGCAATAGTTGTGTAGCCAATAGCCATATATGGATAGGTATAATAAAATATAAATTAGTGGCTTTTATAAGATATTACACATTTTCTATTAGTCTCATTTTGCCTTCAACAACTATACGAGTAACGTGTGAACTAGTGAACAAGTGTTTATTGTATTTTGATCAATATTAAGTAAGTACACAATATATTGCTTTTATTATGTCTCAGCAAACTTCGTTAAGCCAATTTTTTAAAAAATCAAATGATACAAATGTTCTACAATTTGACCATCACAAATCTTCAGTTTCCGTAACTTCTCCAAATAAACGACCAATTTCACCAAATATAGATAATAATGTCAAACGTACCAAAATTTCAAAAAAATCTGACAATACTGAAACAGAAAATGAACATAATTTTAACAATTTCGATATTGGATTTTATTTTAACCGCTCGTTAACAGATGTAGAGAAAGAAGAAGTTCTTAAAAAAATTTGGAAGCCCGAACCTACTTTTGAATTCCCTAATACTGTTATATTTAGTGGTAAAGATAAGCGATCCAAAAATTTAAAATTTCAATACAGATGGTTGCATACCTTTCCATGGTTAGCGTACTCTGCAAAATTAGATGGTGCATTTTGTACGTTTTGTGTAGCGTTTGCTAAATCAGGAGCTGGCATAAATTCTCAAACACTAGGCGCTTTGGTTAGAAAACCGTTTCAAAATTGGAAACATGCAATGGAAACGTTTAAAAATCATGTAACACTTCATTATCACAAACAATCCGTCTTTGATGCAGATCATTTCATAGAAAAAAAACAAAACGTACATTTATCTATTGAAAATCAATTAGACACTGCTCGGGCACGACAAATTTTTGAAAACAGAAAAAACATTTCACCTGTTATTGAAACAATTATCTTATGCGGTCGACAAAATATACCTCTACGAGGTCACCGTGATTTCGGAAAATTAACCGTTGATAATTATGATGTTAACGACGGAAATTTTGGTAATTTATTACGCTTTAGAGCTCGCGGTGATGCTTCGCTCAAAATACACCTTGAAAGTTCTGGTACTATAAAATATACAAGTCCTATTAGTCAAAATGCTATAATTGATTCATGCAATACAATTTTACTCAATAAAATAGTAGCTAGAATAAATAAAGCGAAATGTTTTACAGTTCTTGTCGATGAAACTGCAGATATAGCCGGTCTCGAACAAGTGTCTATTTGCATTCGGTATATTGATTTAAGATCCTATGAATTACACGAAGATTTTCTACAATTTGTTCCAACTACTGATGCATCTGGAAAAGGCTTATCAAAACTTATACTTGACAATCTCAGAGAGTTTGGTATAGATACACAATATCTTCGGGGTCAGGGGTATGACGGTGCAGCCGCGATGGCTGGGAAGTATAATGGAGTTCAAGCTTATATAAAAAAAGAACATCCTTTAGCTTTATATGTACATTGCTCTGCGCATTCCTCGAATCTTGCTGTATCGGTATCATGTAACGTTTTCCAAATACGCAACTGTATGGGAACAATAGGAAAATTGAGAGACTTTTTTGTGTTTCCGAAACGAAAATCAGTACTGTCGAAAGCTATTGAAATGTCAGAAAATAATATTTCTAAAAAATCACTGAAGAGAAATTGTGAAACTAGGTGGATTGAACGGTATCATTCAGTTAGTGATTTTTTAGAACTGTTTGAATGTGTAGAAGAAGCTCTTGAAGAAATTTATTTGCGAGTGGGATCATACAGACACGTCAAATCAAGCTAGTGCTTTTCGAAATTCAATTCTCCAACCAGAATTTATAATTACGGTAGTTACAATTTCAAAAGTATTTGGATTCGGACTCCCACTATCAAAACAGTTTCAACAAATTAATATTGATTTAAAATTGGCCATGGATTTAGCTCAAGATACTTTGATCGAGTTAGAAGATTATAGAAAACACGCTCAGAAAAATTTTGAAGACATTTTTTTAGCTGCCAAAAAAATTGCTGACAAGTTCAATGTGACAATGACAATTCCGAGAATTAATAAAAGACAAGTACATAGAATAAACGTACAAACTAATAATCCTGAAGAATATTTTCACATATCGGTTTTTATTCCATACTTAGACTCTTTTATAAGTCAATTAAAATCTAGATTTCTTAATCATATTGATATTTTGTCAAGTTTTCAATCTCTTTTCGACGAAAATTCTACAAAAGAAGAATTCAAAAAATTAGCTGTATTTTATGAAGAAGATTTAAATGGTAATAATTCAATAATAGAAGAGTTCCAACTGTGGCAAAGAAAACTTAAAAAATTGGAAATAAAACCAAAAAATTCAATTGATGCACTGAAGTTGTGTAATGCAGACATATATCCAGGAGTTAATAAGTTATTTCAAATTTTGTCTACACTTCCTATATCTACGGCTTCAAACGAACGGACTTTTTCATCACTAAAACGAATTAAAACATATCTACGAAATACAATATCTGAGGTAATAAAATATTATTAAGACATTTTAATTTTAAAACTAATATTTGTGTTTGTTTTGTTTTAGAAAAGACTTAACGGATTGGCTATGTTAAATATTCACAGGGATGTTGAAATCACTGTTGATGAAGTGATAGAGGAGTTGGCAAAAAAATCTAGACGACTGGAATTTATTTTATAACAATACTTTTCATATGTAGTGCTTAATACAATATATAAATATATAATATTACATAAGACTATACTATTATATATTTTATTCAACTTCCTCCAAAAACTTCATAAGGACGTAACTATTATAAGATATCATTTTTTATATTAATTATGTAAAAACTGAGGACCCCCCAGAAAAATTTGAAAATACGCTACTGGTGAAACCTAATTGTGTAATAGTATTAATGACCAGGAACTAGGTCTATCAAACTACATTATATGTGACAGGATCATATGTACCAGCAATTTCAGCAGAGTTAGTGGTGCGCTTATTACCTTTCACAAAGATTAGGTACCTCTGTTAATAATGTTGAACATCTATTTGTAAAAATATCCAATTATACAATTTGTCTGGAATTTGTTTAGTGTTGACACTCCCCCGAACCACAGCTTTATTTATGAATTTTTTCATCATTTAGCAAGTTTAGCGTCAGTCCAATCAGTTCTCTCGACTAATGATTTCTAGCTTCCCAAAATTTCTTGGTACAACAACGAGTCTAGTTTATCTTATTTCTCTAAGTTTAGTCACTGTCTACCTGAATCATTTGCGTTATTTAACCTTTTTTAAAGTAAACCATAACCCAACCACTTAGGGAAGTTTCTTGATCTTAATTTTTTTTCACAATAATGCGTTCAAACCTTAAATCCACCGTCGTTGCAGTTCGCTGTGATCCTTACTTGTGGTAATTCAAGCACTGAGTGTTAAGTTTACTTAATGATGTCTCAATAATTGACGTTTTTCATAATTATTATAACTTTCACGAGGTCAATTACCCAGAAATTATAAATGTTTTGAAATCATTTAACTGGGCTGAGACCAGCACTTTGTCCTTGCGCTATATGTCAAAGTTTGTTAAACCTACAATTCTTACCTGGTTTACAATACAACTTAAACAAGCCGTCCTCGCTAAAGGCAAGTTCATACTCTCCATACGGTCTAAGACTAATTGTTAAATAATTAAAAACTAACTAAACCTTTTTTTTGTAAATTCGTTTGTAACCTCAGGTCTGGAAAAAGTGTTCCTAATGTGGTTCACTAAGATAAGCTTACTAGTTTTGGTACACAAGATATTATATCTAACCTGTTTACCCCATTTAAGTCCCATAATGTATCTAATCACACTTTTCACAACGAGCTTTCAACCCACAGACATCTACTCATGAACGATATCTCCTCCCTTTCTATCCTTGGCATAAATACATAAAAAGTATTTGGATAATTTTACTCAAGTAATTTACTAGACTGCTTATAATGGTCATAATTTTGTATCTTATAAATTATTATAATTGACATTTTGAATATAATATTGATAACAATATGTTTTTATTTATTTTTGATTGCTGCAGTTACTTATGAATAACCTTATAAAAATATATTATTTAAACAATTATATCAATACATAAATTATCACTAACGCTTGATTCTCATTGGTAGATCATAGTGAAATTTTCGGCTATGATATATTTTGTAGAAAACAGTGATTAAACCATCCTTATAATTCTTAGAAGTATAATATTATTTATTAAATAAAAAGTTTATTATTTTATTTCTAGAGAACTCAAGTACGTGCATATTGTGTAATTTAAAATTATTTTTTAATTTGTTTAATTTTGTAATTCAATTTATATGATTTCTCAGATTTGTTTCTCGTAACTTATGTGATCATAGTCATTTTCAATTTTTTACTTACTCACTGAGTACTATTATAGCATGGTTCCGTTTATTTGTCAGGCCGTCAACCATTGTTGTGTAAGACAATTAGCTATTGCCTATTACTATCATTGTCCAGTTAGATTACATAATACACATCTTCTATATAATTTTGACTTAACTAATTAATCAACTTACATTTTGAAATGTATTATAATACTAGTATCAATATTTCTTCATACATTTTAATTGATTTCAAACCGGCCTATATAACTGAAGTTTTTAAAAGAGTCTGTATATTTTTATTATTCTATATGTAAGATTTTATGGTGGGTCCATAATATCACATTAGTTACAAATCATTATTATTATTATTTATTTTTTAGGAAAAATTGGGGAAAGTATGTATATATTTAATTAAATTAAATTTTGTTTGAAATATATTTATAACTATTTAGTTGCATTTTACACCATAAAAAGATTATTTAAAATATATGCTTTTAAAAATCAACCAGAAGTGATTATATTCAACAATTTTGAAATATATAAAAAAAATAATAGATGTATATTACCTATATCATTCCCTGTTTAACTGAATGAATAACCTATAATATTCTACGACACGGACATTTTAAATTATGTTCCTTCAAACCCTCTCCTACTGGTATTTTCTTCACTATAAGGCTGCTTCAGCTTAGACGGTGCGGTACTCAAAGAAGCCGCAATCCTATAGGCTTAAGTCACTAAGTTCTGAAAAATGCGTACTTTGATGCTCTTTCTGCCTACAGTTTACGACGGATACTAATATGGATTGCGGGGGCCGTCCAAGGTTACGCATAACTTTGCCACTGTGCAACACGATTTTTTTCAAAATTTGAACTTTAAATGCTTAAAAAATAAATACGAATATAGTTTTTTTTCAATTAGACCTAGCACAACAAAAAATATTATTAATACTTTTCGATAAATAACTTAACAAATGGTAGTGGATTTATAAACAGTACCTACCTAAAGAACAAATAAATTGCGTACATTATTATAATATGTCAAGAAAATGTTAAAATAAATATTTAATAAATAACGATAATATTGTAAGGATCTATGTTTGACAAAACCTATATTATTTTTGCTTAAATACTGCCCTTTTTCCATAATTATTTCTACCTATAAAAGTATACCAACTAGAATCAATATTTAACTATTGTAAAACCATTAGATTCATGACTTTCTATTTTCTAATTTATTTTTGAGTCCAACGGTAAATCTGATTTAGTGCATTCGGTTATGTCCTTTAAATGCATGTTAATGATTTGTTACATTTGGGGGTGTTGCTATATGATGAGAGGCACAGAGATTGGCATTAAATAACTACCTTAAATAGTTGTCAACGTTAAAAAAAAACTAAAAAGGATGATGTTTAGTTTTTTGTTGAAATTTAGAAATACAATTATTTTTCATATTTTCTTTTATTACAATTTTATTGATCCGTGATTACATAAAATGTTAAACATACATAAACATAATACGTAAGCCAAACCCTGTATATATCATTAAAATAAATGTTGAGGTTCAATCCAAATTGTTTATCTGATGAACAATTTCTTGAATATTTGATATTATACAACCAACAGAGTTACTATACAATTTATTTGAAATATAGTTATACCTACCAACAGCAATAGGAATTTGTGACAATGTTATTTATTTTTATAGGGTTGTCCAAAAAATTCGTAGATTTTATGAAAGGAAGTATGTATAAATTAAGTGGCTACTAGCATATAGTTAATTTTGCATTGTTTGTGGGCTATAAATTGCTCTTTATATATATACAAATCGATTTCTACTCGGGTTTGTGGAGAGGAAATCTAACAAATACTCAAATAAATCTAATACCAATTTATTTTGCAGAATCAATTGCAAGTAATCAGGACTATTCTTTTTGTTATGCAAATATTAGAGACTTCAGATACAAACAATTTTTTATTGATTTGTTTAATCTTAAGTAATCGAGTAATATTTAAATAATTAGGTGGTTTAATTATTTAAGGATAAATATAAATTAAACTTTGTAATACAATACTATAGCATATTATGTTATACTATTTTACCTGACCCGGAAATGTTTCGCTATTGCTAGGTACCATTATATAGTTATACAGATAAAGAAAAAAGTTAAACACTATTTATCTGGATAAAAAATAAACATAACATTTTTGATTTTAATAACTTCACTTATTGTTATATCAACTACAATTCATTTTTAATTATAGTTATTATTTATAATATATTATATTGTTTGATTAAAATTTTAAGATTACATTTTATTGTTAATATTAATTCATACCTAATAATTTGTATTTTCGTCTTACAATTGTACTATTCTGAGTATCATTTTTGAAGTTTGGTTTATTGTTCATAGATTTAATACTCTATATAATATGGTGTTATAATGATCTTATTATTTCATAAATTGTAAATCTGTTAATAATAAATCATTATATTAATTTATGTATGTTTATATTTATAAAACAATACATTACAGCGACCTGCTGTACAGTAGTGTTATAATTATAAATATAACAATAAATGCTTCAGATTTTGGCAGGTAATTAATGATAATAAATAATGAAAAAGAATGTATAATGCTCACGTAGAAATCGCCACAGGAACAACGCTTGCACAAGACGGCCTTCTCCTGGAATTGGTTTACACTCCGCACTCGGGTCCAAGAGATAGGTGTCTTGTGCATTCTTCGCATATCTATAAGTATAGTGCCCCGGTTTGACAATTATGCTGATCTATGTGTCTTCATAACGTCGACGCACTAATTATTTGTGCTGGTTGTGATGTCCCCATTTACGGTTGTTTATTAATTATTATTGTAATCGATTACTATGTCGGTATTACAACATATCCCTTTCTTTAAAATTGTATGTGCCCTCACATATATTTACATTTATAAAATTATATAAAACATGTTTAAATAGCAGATAGTAATAATAGTTATAATAATAATAATGGTTATTAATAATTTTTTACAAGTTTTGGTGTGGGTGTGTTTGATTGCTGATTTCACAATGCTTATTGATCTGTGTTTAGAAAAACCATACGTATATTTTATCTGTCCAGATCCTTTTTTGTAGTTGACGTTATCGGCTTTGTCGATGTTGTTGTCATTGTTTATATTATTTATATATTTATTTATTTATTTATTTTTGTACACTTGAAAGACAAGAGCAAGCATTGGCAGGGTTCTTCCTCAATATATGTTTCTTGTGTTGATTATAATTGTGTTTTATTTTTATTTTTTATAAGAATTGTATCCAGTCGCAAATATCCATGGTTGGACCTTTTGTAGGTTCGTCTGTAGTTGTAGTGTTTTTGGTGTTGATATGAGAAAGTGTATGCATTATATGTATTTTTTGTTACCATTATTACAATTATTGATCAATCAATTAAGTGGCTAGCACACAGTTAATTTTGCATTGTTTGTGGGCTATAAATTGCTCTTTATATATATACAAATCGAGTTCTTTTCGGGTTTCTAACGGGAAATCTAACGAATACTAAAATAAATCTAATACCGATTTATTTTGCAGAAATAGTTCAAAATAATCAAGAATTTAGTTTCTGTCACAAACATATTAAAGATTGTGGATACTTGGAATTTTTTGTTGAGTTGTTTAAGCTAGATTGAACTTTGTGATACGATACTATAGCATATTATGTTGTACTATTTTACCTGACCCGGAAATGTTTCGCTATTGCTAGGTTCCATTATATAGTTATACAGATAAAGAAAAAAGTTAAACACTATTTATCTGGATAAAAAATAAACATAAAATTCAATTTTAATTATAATTATTATTTATAATATAATATATTGTTTGATTAAAATTTTAAGATTAAATTGTATTGTTGTAATTAATTAACAATTTAAACTCAAAATAATATTTGAATAACGTATTGTGCATAAATCATATTATAATCAAACCATGGAATTCAAGGAACTGAATCCGATAGTTTGAACAAATTGTCGAATTTCTTTTTTGTGTTCGTCTAATAAAAAAAATGTCTTCAATCTTTGACATTGGAGCTGGTTTATTAGCTTTACAATATTTACAAATACAACGATCTCCAAAAGCTTATCTTTAGCAACCAATAAAGCACCAGGACCAGACTTACAATCAACCACCAACATCGTACAATTTATAAAAGAAATACAATAATACAACTTAATTTAAGCACCACAATATCACAATGTAATCACAATTCTGTAAACTAATTTTAAGTGAATGTCAAATTATAATGGCCCGAGTAGCCCATGTTTTGTGTAAAGATCAATGGAAAAAAAAAATCAAAAATACAAAGGTATATGCATTTTTCTCTGTACACAGCTTTAAAATCGAGCTTCAATCCGATCTGCAAAATGTTCTCTTTTTTAAATAATAAAAAAAAAAAAAAACTAAATCCGACTATTCCTATATAGGGTGTGAGAGTTTTACACGTAATAAGCGCTTTTCTATAAATTAAGAATAAATCAGTGTTATCACATAGGACCAGGAACATGGACGATGTTTATACCAATAAACAGTGTAGATACTGTAACGATTGTCATTATTGACATCGTACATTACTCCCTATACGTCGAGCACGGCTAGTATGCTGAATGTGAAGAATGGCTTATGTCGAAATATACAAATAATATGCTGACATAGGGTTTATTTACGCGTCGCGGTAATGACCGAACGGGAGCACGGTGTATGTGTCGGTTGAATATAACTGAGCAGTAGTCCGTCAATAGCAGTACCGGGTGCAGGTGCAGTGTTCGGAACGTTCACTAAAAAAATGAACTCGTTCACGTTCACGTTCAGTCGTTAAAAAAGGAACTCGTTCAAGTTCACGTTCGTGTTTTTTTAAACGAACGCGTTCACGTTCACGTTCTTTTAAAAAACGAACGCGTTCATCGGGTCGCGTTCATTTAATTTTTTTTTTTATGAATCGTTAGCCTGCAGTCAATATAAAAATTAAAAACCCATAAACGTATATCTATTATACCATAATAGATATACACTTTACCTATTCATGATAAACCGATTAGGTTTATTACAAATTCATGGAAATCATAACATTATTGTTGTATTTCTAGCCGGGGACACTGGAATTTCACGTATTTAATTTATATATTTTGCAATTAAACAAATATTGTAGGAATTATAATGGGAAAAATGAAAATATTATTATTATAATATAATTAATTATTTTATACATAATATAATATTTATTAAATGGTAAATAAATTGAACGTCTTAAAAATTGATCAAATTCATTAAAAATATAAACGTCGTTCACGTTCACGTTTGTAACGGTACACCACCAACTAAAACAGTCCTTTTCAGGACTACACAATAACAACCAATCACAGCACGCCATATTAGAAATCACGGTAACCAGAGCTTTACTACTAAATATGAGTGATTTCAAAGTGGTTAACGACTTAACAAAATACAGCCATGGATAGGGGGGATTAGGACACATCTAATGAAACCCTCCCCATGGCTGTAACCAAAAAACCCAATGAATAAATCACAAATCCGTACCGACAGAAAACACAAGCATTACGGCGGCACACACGCTGGTTTACTAGTCGGTACGGCGCACGGGTTATATACCGGTCGTTTTCCGACCACAATCATCTTCAGTCTTCAATCAACATTACCTCTTCTACCAGAACACACCAGTATCTCAGTACGAAGAAAAGAAGACAAGAAGACCACCGAAGCGAAAGACGATTAGCTGCAACCGGCGGCTGGAAGCCACATCGACGGAGACGCCGAACGATCATTCCTCGTACGGACTGTGCGCACCCCGTACGGGCACCGCCACATTCTCACCGTACGGAACGAAACCGCAGTCAGTAACTGCCAGAAGGAGCAGCGACGGAGAGCGACGAGCATCCGTAGTCTAACGGCAGCACCGACGACCGGAGCCAGACCAAGACACCGGACGAGCCGGCAACGGAACACGCAGTTACGTCCCCGACCTCCCTCGGCCGCTTTTGAGAGCCTGCCTACCCGGGTCTGATTCACCGTAGCAGTCGCTTCATAGCTAGACACTACCCGTGGTCGACCTCCCATCCCTCGCTATATGCCATACAACCATTCCTACAGCCCATATTGTAAATAGGACGGAGCTTATTGCCCGTCGTGACGAAACGCCCTACCGGCAGCTCGCTATTCAGCCCGGCTGTCGTATTAGCGAATCGATCCCCCCCACTACCATATTAACTGTACATATATATTTACATAGAAATAAACAGAAGAAGTGATACCGATAACTTTAGTGTTATTATTTCACTTCCCACGAAACAAGCCAGAAGGCTACTGTTTCACGTTCTATTAGCAAAAACGAGTGACGTTCACGTATCGTTCACTACATATGAACGTGAACGCGTGAACGATGCGTTCATGAACGACGTTCTTTCCAAACACTGTGCAGGTGGAAGTCGATTCGGACAAACTGACAAAGCCTGATCCCTAGTAATAATGTCACACACCGAGGTCGAGTCCTCGAGACCTCGTGAAAATAAACAGAACGACACACGTTGCGAAGTCCCGCAGAGCGATAGGTGGAGAGGGGACGTTACAGTACTCCGATAGTGGAGTGTGAATATAGGTTCGTCGTTTAAACAACTAAAAATTAGACCAAATGTTTTATTTTATATTTATGAGTAAAAATTACAAATATATACGTAATGGCAAGAGAAGAGAAGAGACGAATCAAATCCCAGTCCCAAGGATTAGTGTTTTTTGAATTGCGAAAAAATAACTATAATATTGTAAGAGGAAAAAAGCGGGTAAGTGGATGTCGCTCTGCTGTACAGTAGGTTTCAAGTGGGTAACTGTTTTGAAGTGTAGTCCACAGTCGAATGAGGTTCCGAGCTCAAGTATTATTATTAATATAAGGTAATACGAAGATTGAGTATATGTATATTAACTGATTTATTAAAATAACACTAAAGGAATGAATAGGTATATGATATAATAATTATGAACACTGATATAAAGAGAGGATCGGTTAACAACTATATGAGGCTCTGTTATAAAACTTAAAAGATGCTCTGCCCAGTAACGCTAGTGTTTCTCGTTCTCTAGACCTGACTCTACTACTCGCCTTCCCAACGGTCCGTCCGAGGCCTTCAGGAGGTGCAGACCCCGTCATTTCGGTCACGTAGACTATCGTGAGAACCTAATCGGCAAGCACGCATGCTTTACCCTGAGTTAACACATTTGGGCGTTATATACGCAAACCTCTGTACATACATACGTACGTATATACAACAGTTTAATGGATGGACTTAAATTTGAATTCAATGATATAATAGCATTGTATACAAAAAACAATTCTGAGCTGAGACGGTTTGTCATTGTGGTTGTTTTATATTATATTTATAATGTTATTACTTATTATAAATACGATAGTCAAGTTAGTATAGTAAGTTGAATTAATATTAAAAAATGACTACAAAATAACTAAAATCGTTATACTTGGTTATTTAATATGTAATTTTTTTTTAACTTTGATCATAAAATGCCTATAAAAAAACTGTGTTTGTATTTTGAAGATTTTTTTGGTTACAGAATAACCTATTCATGTGTTACCTTGTTTTACATTTTCAATCCTTAGCTACAAAAGTTGAAAATTATATCAATATTTAACTACAAAATCATTTTTAAATTTTAAATTTGATGAATGTTGTCAAAAATTGAATTTAAAATTCTTATAAAAGAAAAATTGTGCCCATGTATTTTTAATATTTTTCAACTGCTATTATCGTTATAATGTATCGGGAGTCTTGTATTAAATTTCAAGTTTTTTGACACAACGAATAACATTTTATTGACATTTATAAAAAAAAAATTGTAAACAAAATATGTTCTCAAACAGATGTTTATAAAAATGTAATTTGACTTTACACTAAAACTAATGAGGAATCTTATATTAAATTTTCAAAACTTAGATTTAAAAAGAAAAATGTGTATGAATTCCTAGTTGAAAATAATTTTCAAATTTTCGTGATTTTTACAAATTTTGTTAAAATTCGAAATTCAAATGCTCATAAAAAACTATTATTGATTTAGGCTTATTTATTTAATTTAGATTCCACTAACAACAATTGACAAGGAACCTTTTATCAAGTTTTTAAGTTTTTTTACCGGTAACAATTTTTTATCGAAATTAATCAAAAAAAGCTTATAATAATAGAAAATTTCATATGCCCATAAATAGTTCAACACGATTCAAAATTTTTTGAAAATTGTATGGTGTATAGAAAATGCCAATATAAATATACAGAGAAATTTTATGAATTTATTGTTATTTGTAGACTTTCGCCAAAAACCAAAATCAATTTTGTCAAAAATCGTTGTTGCGTAAAAATTCCCATTTTTCCTTATTTTTTTTTTGTTTTTCTCAGCGTTAACCGCACACTTACCGTTCATAACCCCACATTTTACACCGTTCAATACCGCACACATTTATTCGATTGGTAAAAAAGGAAATTTGAAACGTCGATAGTTCAAAACAGCACACTTTTGATTGACAGTTAAAAATTAAACTTATTTTATTGTGATTAAAAAAGTAATTCAGTATTAATTATAAATAATTCAATTCCTATACAATTAAATTGAAATAAATTTACACCCTAATGTTTTTAAATAATCAATTTAACTAATTTCGTTTTTAATGAAACGATAATACACATTTAAAATGGATTTTTCTTTCTTCCTAAATACTTTGCGTGTACGGTTCACGTTGCCATTTCGTATGAGTCGGCATTTTGTTTCAGTAATTATCTATTGTTGTTTTAACACATCTATCTGAAAAAAACAAAAAAAAAACAAAATAAATTAATAACAACTGAAAATATATTTATTATTTTAAATTCGTATTCTTACCGAATGAAATATAGTAGGATGTGGAACATAAAATTCTTGCCCAAGTTGACTATGATAACTTTCTGTGCCGTTCGTCTTTCTTGTACTTTTATTGGGCACTTTTGACCACAATATTGGGGAAAAATGATCGGTCTCAATATAATTATTCAATAATATTATATAATCAGCCAAATCATAAAACTGTTTTTCATCTGGGCAAGTAGCTATTATCTCAACAAACGCCCCAGGAATCAAATGTGATGGTAAATAAGGCAAACCAAAAAAAAGTTTTAACCATAATCCAGATTGCAGCAATGTGAGCTACAAGTTCAAAATCTAATAGTATAAGACTGAAGGCTGGAATACACTATTGGCATAATTTAAACATAAATCTTTTAATGTTTTCCACATTTGTTTATATATTTCTTTTGTTTTCGATGGTAAAAAACAAAAAACAATTGGTACATAATATTGTTTACAAACACAGTGGATGGTATATTGTTGGTAAAATGTTTCGGACAATAAGTGAAAGTTCCGTCTACCAACATAAATTCAATTTCATTACATAAAAATTGGAGATTTGTTTTACATGTCACTATAATAATTTGAGCTGATTCATTCACATACACAAATGATCACCATTATTTAGTGTGAAGTTTGATTCTTTTATCTTATTAAGAGCATCTAATGGTGACACAGTCACAGGGGGTAGAAGTTTTCGTCTTTCAGGATTGTACGTGAAGCCGAAAGATACGCGATCACACTAAATGTTGTTAACTTCTTAGGTACTAATATTTGGAAAATAAAATCCATGATCGTATCTTATTTAATGAAATGAGAAACGTTTGGTTAATTAGCAATCTGCGTATAATCCCGAAAGTTTTATTTTTATGATTTTGTGCTCTTAATTAAATATGATTTTCTGGTGTGCGGTACTAAACGATAATGTTATTTTAGATAAATGTATACGTTATTGATATATAATGTGTGCGGTATTGAACGGTTAGATTTGGGGGAAATATCCAGGATTAAGATATAAAAGTGTGTGGTTTTGAACGACGACCTTTTTTTGAGAGTGTGCGGTTATGAACGACGCCTAAGGGCAGGTTCCTACAACGGAAAGCCGTAAAATTCCGTAAATATCACCTTACAGTAAAACTGTGTGAGTGAATAGATTCAATGTATAAATAGGTAATATCTTAAAATTATTCTACTTATTTTGAAAATTTCATTACGTACCTTTGTTTTAGTAGTAGTTCAATCTCTGGTAACACTCACAAACATTATATTGTAATAACAACAGAAAGGTACTTTTATAGGCCGGAGAGAAGGTGTCAAGAGTACCTTTATAATCGGGGTGACAAATATTTTAGTCCATTCAGTGGGTGGTAAACTTGTATTGACATATTATAATTGTGTGTTAATTGTATTAAAAATAAATAAATTCACTTTTTATTGTATTGTTAATAAATTAATTAAACAAAAAGAAAAATTTCCAGACGGGTAGAAATACGAAAACTCGTGGTCTTCAAAAGGTTATAACTGTTAAATCAAGTCCAGCCAAAAATTCTGATTGAAAAATATTCAAAATGGATTGGGAGCTGAACTGCGTTTATGGCACAAAATAGTTGTTATACCTTACATTTTTAGAAATTATTTTAGAATGTAGTTTCTGGAGTTCTGGTGTATGCATATGAAAATAGAAACTCTCAAGTCACAGGATATGGTTGCATAGACAAACGATTATTTAATTTTTTTTATTTAAATTATTTTCAGGCTGAGAGCCCGATATAATTTACAAAGATATTATTAGACCTAAGTAGATGTTACACCACTTACACATACCCAACTTTACGGATAGTTATATTTCGCACAAGATTATAAAGTTAATAAAATAACATGAGTAGGTTTTTTTTCTAAAATAATCGATAAACATTTTGATGCCTTAAATTTATTTTTAGTCTTAAAAGTTAATATAAATATTTACTGGCACAGAAAATTTGCTAACTAGGTTTTGCATTTTGTGGTCAAGAATTTGATCATAAAATATTTAGTGACTAAATAATAATCTAAATAGTCTCATTAAAATTGTATTATTTAAGCTAATGTATTACAACAATTACTCTGTATATTTGAAACTGAGGTAATGAATCAACATTCATAAATTATATTTTAGAAATATTCTATTAAGCCTAAAGTAGCCAAGGTCAATCACTCCTATGATACCCGTTATAAAGAAAGATTGTCGGAATATTGGTACCGTCGTTTTGAACGTGGCAGAGGTATTAGTACGGTATTTAAAAACCAGGGTTTCTTAAACTATAGAAAACAATTCCCCGATGAACCTTTAAATGCAAATTTTTGTCTTCCTGAAGAGTTGACATCTACGATGGGCGCTGAACCTAAGCCATTTTTGATTTTTAAAAATAAACGAGCTGATTTGTAAAATTTTAATTTTTGCCTATATGAATTTCGTTTTAAATATTTTATCTTACGCGGGAACTTGGTTTATGGATGGAACTTTCAAGTGCTAAACTGTATATTCCAACAACTTTATGTAACACAAGGAAAATATAAAAATCAAATCTCTACTTATGTGTATGTATTTTTACCCAACAAATTAAAAACTACGAATATCACTATTTAACATCAAGTTGTTATTAATTGTATTTAAACTTCAATCAATTCAAAACCATAAAAGATCGAGATGAATTTCGAAATAAAAGCTATAAGTGTCACTAAACATGTATTTGGTGATAATATGTGCAGGTTAAAGTATGTTTTTCACTTATACCAGTCTATGGTGTGAAAAATTCAACACATAGGTCTAAGTTCTGTTTATAAAAATAACAAAAATATCAGAATAAATTGCAATATGATCAATGATTTAGCATTTTGACTTCTTGATGAAGTATCCAGTGGAATGGCTTATTTATACTCATTAATTCCTATGGAACTATATATTGTTAGTGGCTAAATATTTTGATGACACCTATGTCAGTGGTACTACTGGTGCCTCAATGTTTTCTCTAATTTTGTGGAATTTATTCGATGTCACATTGAACGGTGGTTTTCGAACAAATAACTATTGCGAAGGGGTGGAATAATTATTTTAATATGCATGCAGGAACAAGCAATCCATGATTTTGGTTAGTTCTTCAATGTATCCAACAAGATGAATCTACAATGTTAATTGAAAGTATACGGCATAAACAACCTAATAATTTCGGTGGAGAACGATTCCGCAAAATGTGCGGAATCGTGTTGATTTTAATAGCCACTGATATACATACACGACTCCGCAAATTCTATACATTTTAAATGCAACGTTGCCACTCTGAAGACAAGTAGGTAAAATACAAAATGAGTACATGTCCTGATGAGTCTGGTTTTTTATTTTCTGATTATGTTTTAAACAATTATATTGATAAAGACTGTCCTTTTCCACCACTAATTTGGGCTGAAGAACCATCAAAGAATCCAAGGTAGGTGCTATAATTATTATCTTAACTGTATGATTCTTTCATAATTTTTATAATATTATTATAATTTATAATGTTATCAGTGATATTTTTGAATTTTTGAGTGCATAAATATGTGCATATTTAACAATAATTTTTGCATAAAAATCCGGGCCCTAGTTATCACAGAACAACAAATGCAGCTGAAAGTTTTCATCGAACATACAACGGCCAATTTTACTATTCTCATCCACCCATTTATTCAGTGCTAACAGTCTTACTAGAAACTCAGTCCGAAACAGAAGTAAACATATTTACAATTATTTCTAATAATGAAAAAAAGAAAATGACTCTTAAAGAAACAGAACGCATTGAAACTACTATTAGGGCATATGATAAGTATAAATCTTGTAAATCCCGAGAAAATTTACTACATTATTTATCATTAACTGGCCATATTTATCAAGGTAAATCATTATAATTCTCATATTATAATCATTTAAATTGTATAATTAATAGCTGATCATTTTTATAACTTTTTTTAACTAATATATTGATAACTTTAATATTTTTGTATGTTTTATAATAACGAATGTTTTAAATTGTATAATTAATAGCTGATCATTTTTATAACTTTTTTTAACTAATATATTGATAAATTTAATATTTTTTATGTATGAAGCGAATAGCAAATCTAATATATTATAATATACCTCATATCATTTTGATAACTATAATATTTTTATATAATATGGCAACGTTGCATTTAAAATTATGCGGAATCGTGTTTAAATGTATAGAATTTGCGGAGTCGTGTATGTATATCAGTGGCTATTAAAATCAACACGATTCCGCAAATTTTGCGGAATCGTGTTATAGCCAATAATTTAACACCTAGAAAAAATAAAAATATGTTAATTTTGGTCATTTGTTTTTACCATCATATTACTATTGTAAGCGTGAATTTTATTTTATTTCGTACACATTTGTTGAAACACTGAAAATAAAATATTTTATAATACTAATATTCCGCCTATTTCATTTCTTTGATTAAATTGAAAGTATACGGCATAAACAACCTAATAATTTAACAACTAGAACAAATAAAAAATATGCTTCATTCCAATACAGACTTCACGAAACTATTAACAGTTACGTAAATAAATAAATTACAATGAATACATTTTTAAATACCATTGGGAAACTATTGTAACTATTATTTTTTTTTACTATATATTACTATTACGAATTTATATTTAATTTTAACATATGTTTTTAACATCATATTACTGTTGTGAACATATAAATTATTTTGTTTCGGACATATTTATTGAAACACTGAAAATAAAATATTTTATTATACCAATATTCAGCCTATTTTATTTATTTTGTTCAAACACAATAAAAGTACCAAATTTTCCGTTTTGCAGGTAACAATACGCCACCGAAGACTTGTAACTACAGTTAACTTTACTCATCTGTTCATACAAACTATAAAAATACCGTGCTGGTAGCTACGTAAACAGCATTTGAATAGTACGATCAGGCGTACGGGGACGAATTTATTAATGTTACAAAAAGCGGGTAAGTGGTAAAGCTGTACAGCAAAAAAAAAAAAAAAAACACATTGCAAAACCAATACATTCGTCGCTCCGACAAGAGTCTAAAATAAAACATAATGTTCACTGACAAAATATATAGAATAATATTGTTCTCTTGCTATATAATATTATTATTTACCTAGTTGTTATTAAGTAAGCAACTTGTTGTTAACATTATTTATTTTGTGCTGAAGGAGAATAGATTAGAAACAGGTCGCTCATAACAGAAATCGAGAAGTAATATCATATAGAATTTACTGTTCAACTCACAACGTTCACATTATTTTTATTATTTTCTTATACATATTGAAACAAAATGAATTTTTATAAGCAGTATTTGATAACGCTTATATTTATAGTATGTGCAGTTTGGGGTACATCACCAAGATTACGAGAAATTACTGGAGATAAAGAAAGGGCTTTAAGCAGTAAGGATTAAATTATTGATATATTATAATAACAATGATTGAATAATACTTTATAAATTATAACTATTAATTTAAGAGTTTAGTAGGTTTAATCTCGAGATAAACTGAACTTTTACCATAATATATTACTTTTTAAATTTTGAGCTGAGCGAGAATGAATTGGTTTTAAAATGATGTGTGTTTTTTTATTTTTTTTTATTTGTGTTTGTTGTCACCTATTAGGACAGAAAAAATGCTTAGATTTTCTAAAACACCATCTTTTTTGATAGGAAAGTGAATCTAGTTAGTATACCGAGGTTAAAAAGTAAAAAATATCACATCAGTTATAAAAAGCACAGGGAAAAACAAAAAAAAAATTAGACCCGGAGTTTTTACGTAAGATCGGTTTTCGACAAAATCAGTTTTGATTTTTGATGTAACTCTAAAACAAATCACCGTACTTACATGAATTTTTCACTAAATATTTATACTAGAATTTTCTATACACCATAAAATGTTCAAAATGTTTTGATTTGTTTTGAACTGTTTACGGACATATTCATTTTTTTTTATTTTTTTTTTATATAAATGTCAATCAAATTTTATTTATTGGGTCAAAAAGCGTGTAAAATTAATACAAGGCTCCTTATATTATTGAAAAATCAGTTGAACAATATTAAAAATACATAAACTCACATTTTATTATAAGAATTTTATGATAATTTTTTACATAATTTATCAAATTTAAAATTGAAAAATGATTTTTTAGTTAAAAATGTATAAAATGTTCAAATTATATAGATACAAGAGTTGAACATTTAAAAGAAAGTTTCACGTAAATAGGTTAATAAATTACTTTATTCACAACAATAAATATTAACTATACTTGGTAATATATCATATAGGCATTGCTCAGAACCGTCGTTCGTACACTATGATATTAAATCATTGAATTCAAACTTTACACCATCTATAACAGTGACCCACTGGTAACCTACTGTACAGCTGAGCAAAACCCACTTGCCCATCTTTTTTTAATCTAACATATTATGATATTTTCAATAATAATGTTATACCTTGATGTGTTTTAAAGAGCGTACAATTTTATGATTTTGGAGGAAAGATAAAATATTCTGACATAATAACATTTGTGTAAACTAGTTTTAGTATACATGCACTGAAGTATAGTTATATCTTATTACATATAATGTCACATAAATCATGATATTTGTTCGACATTATAACATTGAAATTGTGTTTTGTTTTAATCATTTTAGTCATATAATAATATTATCAACTATGTACACTACTAAATTTTTTTTTTTTAGTGTGTTGCAGAAGTAATATTTTTAATTAATTAATAGTCAACAAATAGTAACTTAAAATAGTCATCATTTTATAAAATATAAAGAATTTAAAGCTCGTGCAAAAAAAGATTGTACGGGTCTTAAACTAGCCCACTAAGGAAATAATATTACAATAAATTCTTAATACTAGAAAAAAAATATATTACGGGCCAATAAAAGATGTTATAAAAAGTGGGCGGATGACAAAGAAAAAATAGAGTTAGAAGCAATATACAAGTATCTAAAACATCAACAGGGTGATATATAGGTATTAGGTATATTGTCAGTGGTGTACCCATGAGAGGAGTGGCTAAGTGGGATTTACACTCTCCCCCATTTGTCGTGTTATTGTATAAATCTTATTTGATTAAAGGCAAAGTACAAACCGTGATATTTCTAAAAACGGTCTTGATACATTTCGTGTAATATCAATTATTTATTCAGAATAATTTTGAAATTTTAGATATTTTAACAGATGCTGGATTTTACAGTAAGTTAATTGTAATAATATTTACAAATTATTCATTAGGTACATCCTTTTTTTTTCAAATTTAGTTACCTATAAGACATAATTATAATTTATAAGCATTGATTTTTATGATTTTAAAATTAATTTTAAGATATTTTAACTTATGCATATTTAAGCATAACAATTGGTAAAATGTTTAATGTATTGCGGTTTAAGGACGCCCTTGTCCATACAATTATCATAAGTCATTCGTGAATCATATTTATTATGTTATCAGTATTTTGAATTTTTCTTTCTACCCGGGGGGAACTTTTCTCACAAAAAAATATATAATTCAACATATTAATTAATCAAATATCAAATATATTCATATAGGTATATTTCATATATGAGTAGGTACAATAATAGGGTAAACAATGGTTATAATTACAAAAAAAATTTCAGACAAATTGACTAAATTGAACACGTGCCACCAAAGCTATAAAGTTTTAAAAAAAGTTAATTCTAAAAATTATACCTCTCTTAATTTAACCAATCATAACTCTATAGAAATAAAAATTCTGCAATACAATAGTTGTAAGTACGTTAATTATAGGAAATTAAATTTACAATGACGTGTTACCCATGTATTTTATTTTTTTTAAATATTTAAATTTTACGTATTTTCGAATATACCTAAGTGTCAAAACAATATATATTTTATAGATTTTGCATTTGAAATAACAACAAATAATTTCATATAATAATAATTGTTATAAATAAATACTTATAAGACTTATAACTAATGATATGAAATATTTTTTAAAGTATAATGATTCAACTCAATTTATTATAATTTTGTGAGCGTTCTAATGAGGTATCAGAACAAAATGCTCGTAAATTTTCAGTAAGACACCAGTCTACAAGCTATTAGATTGATCACTTCCAGTTCCAGTATTTAATGCTGGGACCACTAGCAATTATTCTTGACCATTAACCGAAGGGACTATCGGAAACCTAGCAATTAATCTTTCCCCGTTAATGCAGGAAGAAGGTTTCCGTCCCAGCGTACAAGTGTACAACTATTGCTTCTTCTTTTGCTACGTTATAGTCTAGTCGTATTTTTTTAGCATTACGAAATGTTATCGTAGAATACACGTTGTATACAAATTATATTATAATATAGCAAAAAGTTTTATATTAATTTCAATCGAATTATACAGTAAAGTACACATTTTATTTATTACTGCGACAAAAATATATTAAACATTTTAATTTTTAAAATTTAAACTCAAATATTTTTAAAAGTTAAATACTGTAAAAATGTATGATTATCACATTGTTGTAATAAAAATAATGTGTAGTTAATGTCATTATAATTTTTTTGTAAAATTAATATTTCAAGAGTTATGAAATTTGAGATGGGTATTTTGCATTTTTTTTACTTCATCTACTAAATATATTATTAAAATACAGTATTTACGTATCTCTGTTGATATACAATCACTAGGTTTTTAGGTTAAGGCCCATAAATTGGATTAGGGGACAGTTACGATAAACCGATGACATTCAATTATGCAGTATTATTTTATTATAACACTAATAAACTTAAATTTCAGGCGATTTTACGGTAGAAATAAATACAGTGAATTATACAGGTAATTATTTGAAAATTACGTATGTTTGTTTTTTCTCTTCCATCCTCCCCAGAACTCTGAACTTTGCTCTTGATCCGTGTCTGTAGACTGTAATATTAGGCACTAAAATATTATAATATTTATTCACATTTGACGCAAATAATTAAGTTTTTAAATAAAATGTATGTACCTATTTATTATTTTTTTTTTTTTAGAACATCTAGGTACGTATTTTCATTGTTTTTTTTTGTTAATGAAGTTTTATAGATTTATTAAATAAATAAAAATATTTGTAATAGTTCTGTAACAGTGTACAGATTACTGTATTATGAATTGTCTAAATATAAGTCAGTTTATTACACCTATAATTATTTAATTAGAAAAAAATAGTTATACTAATAAAGCAGGCTTAGACAGAAAAAATACAAAATTTTTTAATTGTATTGGATCGAAGACCCCACGTTGATTGGAATTTTGAATAATGTTCAAATTTTCAATTTTTTTTTGTTATATCTACATTTTAAAATTTCATAGTACACCCTTCACTTTTTATACTGTACACAGTGTGTAGTAGCACACACAATTCTAGGGCCGGGCACAATTTAAAACCATAGTAAAAACTATAAGCTCGATCGCAAAACAAAATTTTGGCAGACCAACTAAATTTAAAAAAAAGAAATAACCAAAATATTAAATCAAAAAAACTACAATAAACAATAATAGGTCTATTAGAAACTAATCCATTTACAGTTAGTTATATATAATATCTGTTTTTATAGAAGAAAACCTGGGTAAGTGTTTATGAGTTTTATATATTTTAGTCTTATTGAAGGAAAACAATACAACAAATCGTATAACTGTATAACAAATCAGAACTAAGTGTTTTAGAGTGGATGGAATAGCAAAGATTTAGTTTAGTATTATGTTTCAAACATAGATATTGATATAAATAATAAATAATAAGTTATGTTTATGTTGACAATACTAGAATTTTATATTATACTTAGTGATTAATCATAGTAATATAATAATTTGTAAATTGATATAATACTATAAATATTAAATTATTATATTATTATATTGATAATTAGTAAGTTGACCATGTGATAGTTTATTGATCTCGATTTCAATAAAATAATAATCATAATATATTATATTAGAGTGGTCCTTATTTTTCATTTTTCATTTTTTGAGATTACTCCCCCCCACCCCCTAAAAAGATTCAGTTACCTGAAAAAAACCATACAAAAAAAGTTTCATGCAAATTCTTGAATTTTAACCCATGCCGCAAAAGCTCCAAAGTTACAAAAATAGAACATTTTCAATATTTTAAATTTTTTTTGATATTCATAAACATTACTCTGGAAATAAAAATGTTACAAAAAATTTGTTAACATACATTGATAGAAAACTAAATTTACTAAAATGTGTTTCATATAGATTAGATTCCAAATATTTTAATCAAAAAGTTAAAAAAAAAAATTTCTAAAATTAAGATATTTCCATCAGCATAACATACAAATAATCGTTAAAACAATTTACAATAAATAATAACATAATTACTTATAACTTAACGATTATATTTTTAACATATTTTAAATATAAATGATACAACTAAATTTATGACTGTGTAACTTGGGTAAGTATTTCTTTTCTGTGGTCAGAATAGTTTTTGCAATAATCACTAACAACTATTGTAGTAGATATTGTTTTTGAGATTCATCTTTGGTTATTTTGTTGTTATAATCTTCTATAAGTTTTACTCCTCTTTCTGCAAAATTATTTATAACTGGAATATTTGCCCACATTAAAGGGTCTTCATTCAAAAAAGTGGTATTGATGGCAAATCGTTTAAATAGATTTTTAGTATTGACACATATAAAATCATCAATTTCCTTTTTTAATAACTCGTTTGTATTTTTTGCAGATATAATTAAACGTTGTGCATTTGAATTTAATTCTGATGAACATTCGTCGTTGTTTAGAGCATGAATCATTTTTTTTTTAGTCTCCAGCGGCACAGCCTCATCGAAAAAAGCAAATGAGCATAATTCCGCCGATAAATACCATAAGTGACCACAAAACTTTTTAGCTACATTCTGAGATAGATATTTATCTATAGAGGCATAATGTAAAAGAATTTGCATAAAAGTCAAGTCTTGTAAAGGAGCTTTGATTGAAGATGGTGAATTAAACCATACTTTTATGTAGAACCGTACAATAAAATTGCAAATACTTCTTAAGGCACTTTCTTCTTTGGGTGTTAATCGAAACTGATCACAAAATAAATATATTTTTAAGCTATAAATAGCTTTCGCCATCCACCGAGCATGATGGATGGCACCTGGGAGTTTAATGCTAATATCATTTGAAAGTTTTCCGCCAAAAAAATTTCTGTTAATTCTAGTAACACTCGATAATCATCTCTTGGCTGCTTTTTTAATAGTCGATCATAAAAAAATTTAATAATTTCGTCACATACGTCTTTTACAGAATCCATTACATTACTATTTTGTATGCCAGAATTCAAATTGTTAGGGTTAATTGTTCCCCATGCTTGTTGGAACCTTTTCAACGTCTGGGCCCGATGTTGCACCAAATTTCAAATCGAACACACTTTTCAATATAATTTTATATATATGATGGCTGCATGGTAAATATACTATTTCGCGTTCTAATAGTTGCTCAAGCAAAACACAAGCTCCATTTAAGCGACCTGTATTTGATGCTGTAGTATCGGAACAAAGTGCTTGTACATTTTCATCTAAACACCAATCTACAAGCGTTTGGTATACTGTCTTCCTTACCGTCTTCCTTACCTAACTTATAGTCATGACGTATTTTTTCAGCACGTTGCTTATGGTATTTTATGCGAGAGCGTCGTATCGATGATCGGTTTACAATAAGTTCATTAACATTATTACCTAAAGCTTCTGCAGTAGCAATGAAAAGATGTACAGCATTCCGGTCACTGATTTTACATTTGTAAAATACGATTGCAAGTTTTTCAGATACAAAGTCATCGTACTCTCTGGTTGGCTTGAAATATTTACTTGATGGGTTGGAAATATCTTCATTCACAATTGCATCATTGTCCGCATCGTCATATTCGTTAGAACTACTGGACGACAGAAGTTCTACAGTCTTACCTAAAAATGTATTTATTATTATTATATACATAACACTTTTTATATAGTAGTTATATAAATTAAATTATTATTTTAGAATAAAAACTTACTTGAAGCTTCAAATTCTTTACGAGCACGATCTTTTCTTTTATTTGTCGCTTGTGTCCGATCCTCTATGGTTTTTTCTTTTTTATTTGTTTTTTGATCAATACCAAGCAATGATCCAGTTTTACCTTTCTGTCTCTGGGCAATTAAAAATGCTCTATCTTCCTCATTAGACATTAAATCTAAAGCGTTTGCGTTTGATATATCGAATAAATTGTCTAGCTTTGATACAAACTGCGTATTTTTTTCCATTTGAGTTGCCCTTTTTCTATATTCTGACTTTTGCAAATTTCTCCACTCTTGGTATAAATCCTCCAACTTGGTCACACATTTTTGTTCGGTTTTTGTTGGTTTACGTGCCTTCCACCAACAAATTATCGCTTCTTGTATCACTAATTTAGCACTTTGATGAAGATTTAAATTAACTTGGCGCATATTAAAAAATAGTACTGACAAAACTTGCTTGTTTGATGGTAATTTATAACCAACTATTTGATTTGAACTATGTCCAATTAAAAATACATATTTTGACCCACGTAAACTATGCTTGGTAACCATTATAAATCAGTAAAATAAAATATATTGCTTACAAATTATAACAAATTGTAAAAGGTTAATACTCAACAATATTTAAGTATGCCACTGGTTGTTATTGTAAGTCAACTGAGAAATATTAAACAAATAAATCGCAAAATAATATTTGACAATCTATAATGACTTAACAAACTCGATAACACGTAAGTCCGAGGTGTAATAATGTAGATAATACTAATTTTCGTTGTACGAATCATAAATGTTACAACGAGTCATGGAAATAATTGCAAAATACGGGTATAGGTGTAAGTACACAACCCCACCTAACGAATTTATACTAATCTCTTGTATCATAGATTAAAACGTATAGGATCACATGCAAACCATATTCTACGATACATATTAATTTTAAGTTAATTTAAATTGCATTATACGATATAAAAAACATTTTATTTATTGCCACGCAAAAAATAGTTAAAAATTTAAACTCAAATATTCTTGATAATAATATATGTATTTAAAAAAATGTATAAGTAAAAAACTGTTGTAACAATAATAACGTACAATTAATGTCTTTAAATTTTTTTGTAAAATCATTCTTTTAAGAGTTATAATTAATTATATTAAAAAAACTAACGATTTCTAACATTTTTTCGTTATTAAAACTTTAGAACTTTTGCAGCACTGATTAAAGTTGACCATTTCGTCTAAAAAATTTTTCTCATGCTTTTTTTAAGTAACTGAGTCTATTTGAGGGCGGTAACTTGAACATTTTGCAATTTTTTTTTACTTCATCTCTAACGGAGGACCACCCTAATATATATATGTAGTTCTAAATTATAAATGATTATTTTGTTGACAACTAGATATTATTTTTGACGTTTTACTTGATGATTGTAGGTAGTTGCTATTATTTTATCTGCTATTTTTTATATGTTTAATAAGTATTATCCATTTAAAATATAATACAATTTAATGTCACATATACAAATTTAATTTAATTTTTATTATTTAGATGGTGTAAGAAGTACGTATTATTATTTTTTTTATTGTATTGCAAATTTGCGTAAAAATGTTTAGCTTTTTGTGATACGTTGCTCATACTCGCATAGTCTATTATATCAATTACTATTATTTTTACTATAACACAATGATGTCGTCCAAATTATACAAGAAGAGGATAGTTTTTAAATGAAAAGACATACCATCATGTCCCTTAGGTAACGTTAGATTACAACTTTTTACTATTGAATTTCCAATAATTGTGACAGTAAAATCGCAGCCCCCTTTTTTTGTATTTATTTCAAGTATGATTTTTTTCAAACAACATAATACAAATACCCTGTAGCGTTTATAATGCTTACCTACTGTACGTCCAACTTATGCTAATGATTTGCAATTCTTTTACCTGCAGCATATTTGAAAAGAGCTGTTTTTATGAACAATGATTGACTTCCTGGGTGAAGGACCAGTCGATCATGGGTCGAAATACAAAAAAAAAAGTTTGAAAATGACCTTAACGCTTAATTTGACGCGGGTATTCAACCTTATGACTGAAGTGCCCCGGAAATGCAATCTAATTTCTGATTTGCCACAGATATGTAAAATCGCGCCTAATTCGACGTGGGTAGGACCCCAGAACAACGACGATGACAATGGAACGACAGGTTTCAATTCGATGGGAAGTAGGATGGTACTTTTAATTTAGTTTATCTAACCTAACCTGGGGGTGGGAGTCTCTGTAGCCGATCTAGTTTAGTGCAATGACCACAGGATCTAAAAACAATACTGTTGGGAAGTTCTTAGAACTAACTAAATCTACTTAATCTATGACAGTTAAATCGGCGCGGCGTCTTCAATCGATGCACTATCAACTACCATAGGCGTGCGCAGACCTGCATTTCGAGGGGTTCCTAGGTACAATATTTTTAGGCCCTTTTCTTAACCTGGGCCCTGTACTAACAAGACATGTACATAATACATATTTTATTAAATTATATTTTACAAATAAACATTACTTACATGTTTTATTTAACATTCTAATACAACAGTTATAGATTTATAATAACATGCGCCTATTACTTTAATTATTAAACTCATTAATAACTAAATCTACATCAAAATTGGAGGATATTTATTGTTCCACAAAATGTAAAATTACGATTCCAAACGATCTTGAGCCAGTATGGAACTTCTTAATTTACTTTTTGCAATATCTCCAAATAATATATTCACAATATTTTAAAATATTCTACATTTTGTTATTTTTTTTATCCCTAAACATAATATATTTTTATCGTGTAATTTAGAAAAATATATTAGTGCATATCTATTGTACGTCCAACTTATGCTAATGATTTGCAATTCTTTTACCTGCAGCATATTTGAAAAGAGCTATTGTTATGAACAATGATTGACTTTCTGGGTAAAGGACCAGTCGATCATGGCTCGAAATACAAAAAAAAAATGTTTGGAAATGACCTTAAACCTTAATTTGAAGCGGGTACTCTGTAGCCAATCTGGTTTAGTGTACACAGGATCAAAAAACAATAATGTTGGGAAGTTCTTAGAACTAACTAAATCTCCTTATATCTATGTCAGATGAATCGGCGTGGCATCTTCAATCAATGCACTCTCGACGACCTTGGAGTGTGGAGTGTTAGGTGTGGCGCGTCAACACCATTAATTATTAGTTTTTAAAATAAAAGTCCATGTATTGAAAAATATGTTGAACTGACCTTTATATATTTTTTATTAATAACTTATTAATTATTATTAAAATATTATCTAGATCATATTAGTACGTATATTTTTGTTATTATTAATCAGTGTGAGATTTTAAGATAATCATATTGTATATAATGTTAATTAAGTTGTCCGTTAGCATCAATGTCTATTTGCAGATAAATATTAAATATAGATTTTACGGATCACTAAATTTTTAGGACATGAGAACGTTAAGTCTTAATTTAAGTATTATAATAATTTTCCAAAAATCTCACGTTCAAATTAAAATTTAAAATTTCTGTTCTTTTAATGTTTTTATATTAGAATAAAACCAAAGGTGGATTCCATAAACCAAATATTGTATACCTTTCCTAAAAATAATAAGATATTTTTAAATATTTGTATATATATACTCTTAATTAAGGGCTCGGACCTGTTGCATCTAAATTTTGGATTTTAGTCTCGGTATACCCATTGCGCTGCGTATATGATAGGCTCCTTGTGTTTACCGTAAATATTCACACATCAGAATTCATACATTTCTATTAGTGGCAGAGAAAATCTAAGGGGTTCATCACATTGAGCTCCACTATACATTTTGTATCATATCTAATTGTATCTAAATGTGATATTAATAACTATGTTATATTATATAAATTTTTTACTAGAACGAGTACAACGCAAGTTTCTGAAGTGTGCATCTTACAGGTTATCAATTGATTGTCCGCCTCATGACTATAATCCAGTACTTTGCCACCTAGGCTGACCACGCTGGCTGAGAGGAGAGTTCAAACAAACCTATCATTTTTGGCAAAACTGATTAATGGTCAAATTGACTCACCTGTTCTTTTAAACAAACTTAATTTTAGAATCCCAGTTTTTAATTCTCGTAGTGTTTTCCCATTCCAAATTCCCTTTTGTTCTGTGAATTATTTTCGAAACTGTACTATGACACGCATTATGCGACTAGCGAACGAGGATCCATCGTTTTTATTGGGGGACTCAACCAGTCCTAATGTTATTACCCTGTTAATTTAATTTCTTATATTTTTATTGTACATACTTTAGTTTTAAGATTAATTTCAACAATTGTATTGGGCTTGTCCCGTTTCATAAATAAATAAATAAATAAATATATTATATACATTTGTTGTAGACGACGGTAGTAAGTATAGTTGATGTTTATTGTAACTGAATTAAATTCTTATTTATTTTCACAGTTTAGAACATTACACTGCAAAATGTTTTAGAAAAATATTGGCCTGTTGACGATTAAATTTGGTGCAGTAGCTCCTAGTGAGCTCGTATTCAATAAAAATAAAATTTAAAATTTAATTTAATTTCAAATAAAAAAAAACAAAAATAAAATTATGTTAAAATATTAAAATATTAAGTAAACTATTAAATATTGACTTTAGAATTACCTCCCTAAATTGATACTTCAATAATTAAATATGATCATCACATTAGGTATATTACTTTCAATGATTAATTTCAGACACGTTACATAATAATGACTTTATTTGATGACTCTTTACTTATCAGTCCACGATACTGTGAAATATTTTAAATTCAATACACAGACAAAAATGAAATGGTCATTCAACATTTTTTTTTTATTTGACAGTTGTATAAAATGTTTCTGGTAGATGAGTTTTTGAAAACTGCATAATGATTTTGAAGTTACAGCTGGTACTACTCTTCGTATTATCGGGGGGATAGTTAACGCTAAACTCAGATACTACTATTATGAATTTATAATATTTAAAATTCACAAATTAAATGTTCACTGGAGTTATCACCTCCTCAATCGTAAACCATTATAGGCATATGACCTCAACACACGAATGATGTGTGGCGTCCAGAGCTTTACATTTTCGCTATTTTATTAAATAATATATTTTATGAATGTCTTTCTAATGAACAAATACATTTCTATTATTCCGTTTCACCAGTTGGTAGAAATCACTTGTGCAAATACTCCATTTTTGTTAGTAAAAAATTAGTTAATATATTCATAGTTTTAAATTAATTAATAACTATTCTTTACAGTAACAATTGGTAAGTATTATCTATTCATTCATTTTTAGTATGTGTTTTAGGAAAATAATAATGTTATAATTCTCCATGGATCTAGACTGATAAAATTTTAAATTCTTAACGAGGTGAGGAAATTAGGTACCAAACTACGGGGGCTACGCCCGCCCAAAAAAAATGTCCATAGCCCCCCTAACATTTTCTACATTTTTTTGAAAGCTTAATCAACATTATCAAAGTAAGACTTTAGCACCCCAAAATCCCAAACGCTATTCTCGCCTGCGAGAGGTACCAACTAGCATTAGAAGAATGTGTTTTTTTTTAATTTCATGTTTGGGTACAGTAAAAATATTCTTTTTGCAACATAGAGGATGATTTTTAGTAGAGAATTGGAGCTAATTAGTCATTATATAATAAATTGGGTGTCAAAATCAATAATAACTATAACAATTATTCAAAATACCATTGAAGAATTAACAAAATAACACAGGGAAACAAAGTCCTTGATTAATGGATACAAACATAATTTTTCAATTTGAACCATTAGTTCCGGAGATTAGAGTGTTCAATCAAACAATATCTTTAGCTTTATAATATTATAAGTAGATATCAGAGGCATTTCAGTTTTATAATATTAAGTTGGTATAGATAATGTGCATACATTTGTAAGGTAATTTTATTTTATTATATATAGAAATTTATACATTTGAATTATATTTACTTCAAACATTTTCAACATGCAATTTTTTTTTGTTGAGAAGTACGAATATAAAATTCTTGTTTGGTTTCCTACTCGTTATAACAGCTTAAAAACATTACTATTTGACACTTGTAAAGTTATAATAGTGAAAACTATCTATCAAAAAACGTCCCTTGTATATGGTATATTTATATATTAGTTATGTACTATAATTTATTTTAGTACATAGGTAGATATTATTATTATTGGTTTATCAGTTTATGATCATGCTATGATGATAATTGATTGTTAATAATTGAATTTAAAATAAGTCAATTATAACAATAATGTGTTAATAAGTTTAGAAATTAATATTTTATGATTTGTTTTCCAGTGAATGGTATGAAATATTTTTTTAGATTTTTATTTCATTGATCTTTTAATTCTTTTTTATCTGAAAGCTTCGTGAAAATTTACAAAAGCAACATTTTTTTTGTTTAATCGTTTTATAATCAATTCAAAATGATAAAAAAAATACAATTATAAAATCTGTTAAACGCTTTAGAGCATAGACTTAATGATAACTTTCTTGTTTTACGTCTCAAAAGTACCAACTATACGTCTATACCACATTTTCTACTAGAAAACAACCTTAAAGTTGAAGTTCGATACTTTTTTTTTTCTGCTATTAAACGTGTAAAACATTAACAAAAAAAAAACTCTCTATCAGACTAAATTTTAAATTTATAAAACCATCGCTGTGCTCACAGTCTCCGTATATTATCAATTTTGGTTTGGACTGGTCATTTGAATTCAAATTGTACACATCATTTACCTACTCAATGATTAATTACACAGAGTGTTTACTGGTAGAGTGACGTATACGTTTTTTACTTAATTTCTGACAACCGAAAAATGTATAGTTTTTTTAATTTGTGACGATATATTTGTAAACGTACCTGTTTGATCCCAGTAGTTGTAAATGTATCCATTATTTAGATATTAAATCGTATAGCTCAATCAAATACAATAAGTTGTAAATTATAAAAATAATTTCCTAATGAATTCTTTTAAGTCATATTATGATAATTCATAATGATTTATTTATTAATGAACCATAATTTGTCATATTTTATAAACGATCTTTATTTGTAATAAATAATAATAACATTATAATGATTTTTTTTTCTAGAAATTCCAAGTAAGTAAATATTGTGTTGTTTGACTGAATTAGTAGTTTCATACCTTTTTTCCTCCTGGTTTTGTGGACTGGAGAAGCGACTTCAGTTTGCAATAGTTCTCCTCCAGCCGTTATTTAAATTTTAATGAACAATAATACTCTTTAAATTTTAAATTAAAATTTGTTATACTAAATTGTCTTTAATGAATACAGTTTTCAAGTTTGTTATTTAATAGTTATTTACGTGATAAAATAAACTATAGTTTTGACAATCATTAAAAATCATTGTTTACAAAAGGAGATAAAATTGGTAGCAAGTATTAAAATGCTCTAGTTACTGAAGAATTTGATATTTTTAAATAGCATCTTTTGATTCCAAGCTTACAAAATGCTTTATACTCGGTGACTCGGATGACTTTAACGCCAATATGGCATTATGCATATTATAAACAATATACAATTATAACATCAATTTATGTCATATTTATATACTGTGTACTATAATATATTTTAGTACATAGGTACCTAGATATTATTATTGTTTTATCAATTTATTATCATGCTATGATACGGTTACCCATTTATAATTAACAATTTAAATTAAAATTAGTCAAGTATAACAACAATGTGTTAATACGTCTTGACAATACTTATAGTTTCATTCAAAGCATTTGATTTAGTATTCATAGATACCTACCTAAATAATAAGGTTATTAATTAATATTTTATGATTTATTTTCAGAGACTGGTATGAAACATTTTTTGAGTTTTTATTTCATTGACCTTTCAATTTATTTTTGTTTGAAAGCTTCTTGTTAAATTTACAAAAGCAATATAAATTTTGTTTTTAATCAATTGGAAATAACAGAAAATACAATTTTTAAATCTGTAACACGCCTTAGATCTTACAAAATGAGAACTTTCCTGTTGTACGTCCCAAAAACATCAACTATATCAAATTGGAATAGAAATAGTACATAGGCTGAAATACACAGTCTCACCCAAAATAAATGTTAGTGTATAAAATAAATAGTGTGTCCAATATATCCTTAGAAATATAGACCTTCTCTGCTCAGAATATTTTTCCCTCGTAAATAATGACTCACTGATTAATTTCAATTTATAACAGTTATAAATTATATTATACCAATGATTTTAGTCGGTCTCACGAAAAGTGAGCGCTGGTGCCCTATAGGCGGTGTCCGGATATTGTTGGAGCCAGCAGTGGTTCTCCGTATTATATTGTTGTCAACTGTTGGAATTTTATTTGGATTACTAGCTGATACCACGCACATCGTTTCCCGTAAAAAATGAAAAATCTTAAAAAATTGTGATTTTTCAACCCCTTTTGGGTGTAACTCGCTGTGGTAAATGCAACTCAGCCACCCTGGTAAGGCAATCTGACTACAGCGGATTGCGGACAACGGCGATGAGTGGCTATAAGTGCAACAGAGTAACTTAAAAAATAATTTTTCAATGTGAACCAGTTATTGCTGGGATTAGTGCGTTCAACCAAACAAATTCTTCAGTTTTATAATATTAAAAAAAATAGATTATACTACGTACAATCATAGTTGATAAGTTTGTGGGCCAATTATTTTGATAACCTGTAATAAACAATTAAACTTATCCACTGGTAGCGCTGAATATTGACAGCGCTCATTCTTCGTGAGTCTGCATACAATAGGAATACCGAATACTCGAAACCTGCTAAAATACATTAGATTTCTCTATGTTAGGTCCTCAATATTTATCTCATTTTAAAATTATTTTAAGTGCTAAGTTATACACGGAAGTCACAAATAGAGACTTTGAAATTACTGACCTTATAATAATATATATATCTTGAATATCAGTAATCCCGCGAGGATGTAAAGTATGATTGTATTTATGGTTAAAATTTGTTTCATAAAAACTGGGGCACATATTTTGTAAACACGTTTTTATAGCAGTTTTATGTGGGGAGCTTCCTAAAACCATAAATAGGTACTTAATGAAGACTCAAAAGTTTAAAACTGAAGAAAACTAAATTTTCAAAACATAATATATAAAAAGGCCGACAATAAATAATGACATTCTACTAGAAACGAACCCATTTATTGTTAACTATATATATTTGTTTTTTTAGACACTGCCGCGCGTAAGTATTTATGAGTTTTATATTTATTTTAAATATTGAAGGAACTAAGAAAGTAGGCAAACAACGGCTACGAAGCAACCTAACAAAAATTGAAACTCCGAACTTCATTATAAGTTTACTAATAACAGCTTACTTATAAGTTACAAACAATGTTATCACTGGTTTTTTTTCATTACAACATTGTTACAAGATCTTGAGAAAGTTTTGGACAATAAATCAGAACTAAGTGTTTTTGAGAGGAATAGCTAAAATGTAGTATTCTGTTTCAAATTTAGTTAATGTATTAAAAAAAAATAAGTACCTAGGTATTTATATTTATATATTTATAATTCTAGAACTATTAAACTATTATTATTATTAATATTATATTAAATTAATAATTTGTAAATTGATCATGTGACAGCGTATTGATTTCGATCACAATAAAATCATAATCATATAATATATATTTGTAGTTCTATATTGTAAACGGTTGTTACGTTAACAACTAAATATTATGTCTAACGCGTTTTATTGATGATAGTATATTTACTTAGTTGTCTAACATAATTTTTTCCTATGTTTAATAAGATTTATACAATGAAAATAACATTAAAATTAATCTCACGGAAACCTAACTGTTTTTTTTTTTTTTTTGATTATTTAGAAGACTTAATAAGTACGTAAATTTATTATACTGCGAATTTGCGTAATAAAATATAGCTTTATGTGATATGTTGCTGATAGTATATTATAATTGTCATCCAAATCATAAAAATATAGGATACTTTTTAAATAAAAACTATCATACATACCCGTTGACCATTGTACTTTTGTCATTATTTTTTACAATTTAATTTCCAATAATTGTGAATCTTTGACAATAAAATCGCAGCTCCTCGATTTCTATTTATTTCAAATATGCTTTTTTCAAACGAAATAATAGAAATAACCTGCAGCTAATAACAACGTAGATTACAATTATGTCTAACTTTAGTGATTAAATTATTTTTTTACATTCAGCATATGTTTGGAAAACGTTAATTGTTCATTTTTAAAAAAAGTCCCAGCATTGAAAAGTTGAATATTGAGATTTGTATAGTTATTAATGATAACTTAATAATTATAACTATAATTTTATCTAGTTTCTTATGGTACGTACAGTTTTTTTTTTATTACATTCAGTGTGAGATTTTCAGATTATAATTTTAGGGATAATGTTCATTATTTCGTCCATTAGCTTCAAAGTTAATTTGTTGATAAATATTAAATATTTATATTGAAAATTAGAAACTTTAGAGCACATGCTGTTCGTTAAGTTTTTATTCAAGCAGGTATGAGAAGTTGTTTTCCAAAAAGGTTCAAAATAAAATTTTAAATCGCTGTTGTTTTTATGTTTTTGTAAAAGAATAGAAGCTAAGGTGGATTCCATAAACCAAAAATGAAATACCCTTCAAATGGGAAAAACACGAAATAATAAGGATAGTTTTACTTGTATATTCATTGTTAATATGCATATAGTACCTAATATAATATAGATATTATGTTGGGTTAGATTAATATTTTTTTTATCCACACATCAGTATTCTTAAATTGTAATTAGTATTAGAAAAAACATAAGGGGTCCATCAAATTGAACATCCCTATACGTTTTGTATTATATTGTATTTGAATTGTATTTTTTAATCGTATTTAATAATTTTTGTATATGATATATAATTTTTGCAGACAACATATGTAAGTATATTTTATGTTTATTGTAACTGGTCTAAGTTTTTATTTATTTTAAAACAGAGTTTGGATCATTAAATCGCCAAATAATTTAGGAAAACACTGGCCTGTATACGTTTAAATTTGATTTATTTTTTTTTTATTACTTTTTATAATAAATATTCACAATATGTTAAATAAAAGAATCGTTTGGTTAAAATGTAGAGTATAAATATGTGGACCAGTTGCATGTGAGATGACATTGAACATTTCCAGGGATGGAAATGGTGGACATGTTATTGATAAAGGGGATTGGATGGTTTGACATTTAACGTGAAATCTTTTGTAAAGAGTGTGGAAGAGCATAGGGAGTGATTCGTTTGTAACAAACCAGGGACTTCTTGTTGTTAGCCTAAGGCTAATGGACTGAAAGGTTTGAAAAGGTCGTTATCGGAAGGTTTAACTAGCCCCCAAATTTGAAGACCATAGGACCATAGTGAATTTATAAATGCATAACTATAATAATATATTAAAATACCAAGTAAATTATAAAATATTTACTTTTAAATTCAATAAACTGATACTTCATTAATTTATTGTAATTATCAAGTTAGTTATATTACTTTAAATGGTTAACTTTACACGTGTTGCATAATAAAGGCTGGATTTGATGACTATTTATCAGTCTAAAATATTGTGAACTGAACATTTTGAATTCAATACACGGATAAAATCGTTTGGAATTTTTGAAGAAGGGTTTTTGTTAATTGTTATTTATTTGCTTTAATTTACTTCAACTTCCATATTTTACGTCATTAATTAATTATGAAATGTTAGAATAACTTTTTATAACAATGTGAAAGACTATTTTTTCATAAAATCTATATTTCTTACTATTATATTCATATAGTTATAAACTAATTAAATATTATCATTTACAGCATTTGTATGTACGTATTGTTTATTTATCTATATTTTAATATCTTATGTTATTTTGCATGGAAGTAGTCTTTTAAAATTTAAGATTCTTATCCAAATGATAAAAGTGTCTGTAAAATACGTATCAGTATTACAAGAATTTGATTCTTTTATTTCATGTTTGGGAAAAGTGATAATGTTCTTATTGCAACATTGAGTATGATTTGTAGTAGCGAATCGGATCCAATTAGTTATTATCTAATAAATTGGGTGTTCAAATTAATTTATATATATAATTGTATAAGGGTTTTCTTTGATCGCGCTAACCGAGAAAACTACAGAACCTATTTGGCTGATTCTTTTTTTGTTGTGTTCGTAATTGCCAGGACAAGGTTCTTATTAAAGAAAATTGTAGGAATATCAACCAGAAAAGTAGGAAATAGGTATGTCTAAAATACAACAGTGGCACAATCTGTCCAGAAAAAAATAAACTGAATAATTTAGTTTATTGTTGCAGATTAAAATAATAATAGTTAAATAGTGTATTATAAATTGATTGCTATTGGTTAATCGGTCACGTTTATTGATTTGTATTATTATTATTATTATTATTATTACGATCTCTTAAATTCCGTTATCGAAAAATAATAATACGATATTATGCCTACAACACTAAAACTTGTTACTATCCGCCCGAAGCCGAACGGTTATTGGACGTGCTAACGTAGTTGAATTTCGGGTAAGTGGCCAATTCATCATCATGCCGAGAGCGCAAAGAGAACGTATTGACGGAAGAACTGCCAATGCTACTCGAATGTATAACAGAAGAAAACAAGATAACACACCAGAACGTTATCAAACACTTGCACAGCAGCAACGTAACGATTTGAGTCTGAAATCGGCGTTTAATTATCAATCAGAGATTTTTGAAAATCAGAGATAATTATTTAAATATTACAGCGCTTCAAATAGGACCAATGACCATATTATGTCCTAAGTGCCATGCAAAAGAATGCAAATGTATTTTTAGGTAATGAAGATAAAGGTCCCAGATATATAGTTCTGTACGGTCGGGGTGACACCTGCGTCGAATTTCCAAATTGAATAAATCTTATGATGCACTGCAATATCCATGAATGTATACTAGAGGTGAAGACGGATATAATATGATAACAAGTATATCATGGGACGAATACAGAATAAACAATCATGGGTGCCGTCGTGACGGGTCGGCTAGTATTAACAATAATTCAAAATACTTTTAAAGAACTAACAATGAAACTAAAATTTACACAAGTTTACGAAAAGTAATTTTAGTTATTTTATTTTATACTTAAAAGAAAATACCATTATAATTATATATTTTTAATTTTCGTTTTTAAAATAACAAACTGTATTACAAAATGTAACTATTATGAACGTGTAAATGTGTGATGAGTGTAATACGAGTAGTGGACTGTGGGTGAAGTTGCCGGTATAACCTGTATCCTACACCTGATCTAATAATAAGGGTCGAATTGCACTTATTTTATCCAAACTGCACTTGGGTTTAAAAAAGGTAATGGTCAAACTGCACTCGAGTAAAAAGCAGGCAGTGGTCGAACTGCACTTGGGCTCAAAAAAGGTATTCCAACAAAAAGTTGCATCCGAATTGCATGCCAAAAAAAAAAATGTCCGAATTGCATGCCGTCTCTTGGAGGGATCTATCCGCAAATTGCATGCCGTGAATCACGTCATGTTTATTTATCATGCACTTAGAATGTGCACAACATCAACTTTTTTTGGACTTAATTTTAAAAAATAATGCATTTATAGAAGCGCTCTTTTATGATTGTTACAACTGATAAGTGTCTAGATTGAAATATTTTTATATTTGAGTAAATAGTATTTTCCCAAACTGTATCTACTTTCACAGTCATACACTCATACGTATCGGTCACTTAAATAGCTCAAATTTATAAGCATTATTATATATTGATCTGAAATAATTAAGATAAGAAAAGTAAAGCTACGTCGCTACGACGTTTATAATAATAATAATAATATAATTTAGATCAAATAGATCACCTGTGTATTTTTCTGTGTTTTATAATATTAGTACGTCTTGGAACGTTAACTTTAACGTGTCTGTTAATTAAAAAACTGTTAATTTTGTAATGTGATCATGGAACCACAAGTTGAAGTGAATGTTGAGTGAAAAAAATAAAAAATTTTTTTGTAATAAATGAGTTAAAATTTTATTTTCAAAAGTTATTGTGTAACGATATTGAAATGTGGGCTTGTTGCAAACGTTCGTGTACGTCTTACATACAATAATTATTGTATATAAATGAAGAACATAAAGTTATATTTCGCAAGATAGATCATAATCACAACAAAGATGATAAATAAAAATTAAATAGAAAACGGGTATGTCATAATTTAAAACGTAAAGCTTTAGATGGTCCTTTTGAATAACCATGTAAAATATTGCACCCTGAGCTATTAAAGGGAGATATTAGTACATGGACGACACTACACGAGTTCGAAAAAAATTACATCATGCCCGATCAAGCATTTATCCTAAACTGCCAGAAACCTTGATTAATTTACATACGGCTTTAGATAACTTAAACATTAAAACTAATAGAGACGAAGATTTTTTATTTATCAATAATCATGAAAAAAATATTGTAGCTTTTGCAACACACGCAAATTTAAAATATTTAAGTGAGTGCAAAATTTTGTTTGTTGACGGTATACATTTAAAAGTTGCCTTAAAATGTTTACCAATTATTTACAATTTACGGTGTTAAAAATCATAACTATACGCCACTAATTGTTTTTTACTAACTTGTAAAACAAAACAAATTTATGGGGATGCTTTTACTAATTTATTTATGAAGATGAACGATTTGAACTTAAATTTATCGCCAAAAATAATTTACGCTGACTTTGAACTAGCTATTCATTCTGCACTTCTAGTTGTTTTTCCAAATACAATAAGAAAAGGATGTCGTTTTCACTTAGGGCAGATCATATGGAGAAAAATACAATCAGTAGGTTTGTGTACAAATTTTAAAAAGAAAACAGAAATCGGAAAATTTTTGAAATTATTTTTTTGACTGTCATTCTTAAATACAAATGATGTAGACGACTGTTTTACAAACGAAATCATGGCAATTCAACCCAACGATGACCGTATACTTGCATTTTGTGACTACTTAGAAACTTATGTGATAGCTAACAGTTTATTTCCACCATCTATTTGGGCTGAATTTTCTAATTCTACAATGCGTACAACTAATGTTTGTGAATCATTCCATTCCAAACTGAATAGCGTGTTTTACAGTCCAAGTCCTAATATATTTCAATTAGTTGATGTCTTAAAGCAAGTACAATGTGATATATATGTAAAAATGCGTATTTCAAATTTAAATAATAGACGTCGGGAAATATCAGAAAAAGAAAAAAGTACAAGCTTAGTGATGACGGAATTTCAAAATAATGAAATTAATAGACTTGTATACGTAGAAAAGATGGCATACAAGGCGTTGCCGACAACAAAATAAAAAAAGCAATACTTTTCCAAATGTCTAATATATGGCGGTGAATATGACCTACTATTATTAATTATTGTTATTGTTTTTAATTTATTATTATTATATTGTAACATTTTTCATTGACAATAGTTTCAAACTACATTAGTTACTATATTACTTTATTATTATTCAAAAAAAGATAATTATTTAATATTTTTTTAATTATATTTTTATTATATGAATTTATTATTATTACTATTTAATTATATGTAATATTCTATGCTCGAAATACATTCACTTACATACATTCACTACAATAGTTGAGTTTAATATTTATAATTCACAGTGTCACCTTCTATAATATTTATATATTTTATTAAAGCTCGTTCATTCAGTAAGTAAGTTATTTAGCTGACATGCAATTCGAACAGACCCCTCCAAAAGACAGCATGCAATTCGGACATTCCAATTTATATGTTTTTTTTTGTTGGAATGCAATTCGGATGCACCGCAAAAAAAATACCATGCATTTGAAGGGATTAAACGTTTATAAAACACTCATTTCCCTTCCTAATTACAGGCTATCAAAACTGACAATGATTTTTTGGCGTAGTTAAATATTATTGTTTTTAAATACCGTTGTTCATTATGTTAATATAATATTATATATAAATATGTATATATGAAATCATCAAATATTATTATTGTCATTATTATAACTTTTTTTTTTTTTAACTTATTTTGATAATTTTTGTAGTAATCATATATGTATCTATAATTTTAGTTATTCTTTTTTTAAATTGTCAAATATTATAATAATAATAAACGTGAACGTCCATAGTGACCTTAAATTATTAATCCTTATTTTGAAGGAGTACAGTTCACCCACTAACTGATTTTTACCCAAGTGCTGTCTTATTTGAATTTTGAACTTTGTGGCGGTCCATCATATTGTTATAATTTAATTAATAGATATAGAAAATAGTAAAATACATTAACTCGCATTTCTAATAATTGTCTATAAGTATAACTGTAGGTTGCATTAGTTTTTAACGAAATCATGTTATTAACTTTAAGTTAATACAAACCAAAAAAAAAACGTGACTGTATTTTCGAATTTTTTGAATTCAGTAACTATTTTTATGAGGAACTTTGTACTACATTTTCAAATTTGTTTTTACCTTATAACATACATTTTATTATAATTAATCCAAAAATAAATATAAACAATTTATAATGTTTAAATATTTCATAACCAACACAAAATAAGCCTAAATATGTTGTCCTGATGTAAGTGATAATGTAAATTACGTCATATCGTCATAATGCTAAACCAAATATTTCGTGAAAGTTTAAAGTATCTACCTACAGGTGTTTATTTTTGAACTAGATGCAACAAAAGGTTAAACATTTGGTCACTAACTGGTGTTGCATAAAAATTCAGGGATTTCCTTATTCCTTTGTTTATCCCGAATATTTTGAAAAGTACAGAGGGCTTTCTGTTATAACGTCCCAAAAGTACCCGTATACGTGTGTCCAGCGGTGATGTGAGCTTATAAAATGCGCAATCGTGAAAGAGTAAACACATGCTACACGGTCGGCTGTTATACACGTACTGATTTTCAATTTTGTTATTACCTTATAACATACATTTTATTATAATTATTCCAAAAATAAATATAAACAATTTATAATGTTTAAATATTTCATAACCAACACAAAATAAGCCTAAATATGTTGTCCTGATGTAAGTGATAATGTAAATTACGTCATATCGTCATAATGCTAAACCAAATATTTCGTGAAAGTTTAAAGTATCTACCTACGGGTGTTTCTTTTTGAAATAAAAGGTTAAACATTTCATTAATAACGGTTTCCTTATTCCTTCGTTTATTTTGAAAACTACAGAGAATTTTCTGTTATAACGTCACAAAAGTACCAACTAGATCAAATTTGCTACTATAAACCACCATTAAAGTTGAGGATCAAAGTATTTTTTCTGCTATTAAACGTGATATTTAACAACATTGAGAAAAAAAACTCATTGTCAGACATAATAATAAATCAATACATTATTTGTTCTTGAATTAAAAATACATAAATAATAAATTATAGAAAAAATATTACTAACATACACAGTCTCCGTCTATAATCTATTTGGGTTATAATGATTGACCATGGTCCATGGATTTCAAGTGTTACACTTAATTGGAGTATTTTAAAATCATATTTTATAACTTATATTAGTAACAATAACATAATAATTTATAATAATTTATTTTTTTAGTCCAACCAAGTACGTACACATTATGTTATTTCACTGAATTAGTAGTTTCATCATTATATTAGTGTTCAATTTACAATTTGTATTAACAAAATGCATATGCTCAAAACTAAAAGGTCCTAAATAGAAATCTTTTTTTATAAATTCACTTTGTATTTGTACCTATGCTAGCCTAACCTGTAATATTAGCTCTACATTAACCGGGGACAGAAGAGCCTGAGCCTCCTTGTACTCGGTGCAATATCACCGAAGTTCAATTGCATTGTTCGTTAAAATGTCAATAATTATAATATACTTTTCCCCAATTATGAATTCTTCAATACGCCGTCCAGCCAGTGGTCTCATTCTATTTTCAAGTAATTGGATGAAATTCAAGGTCACTTATAAGTTATATCCCACAGCAATTTATCTGATACTTCACTATCTAGAGGTTAAAATTGCCTGTAATTTGTGAACTGAATTGTCGGTAAAATGGAAAATAGAAGTATTGGTATTAGACGCAGATACCTGAAAAAAATTTGTTACATATGCCCTTTAAAGTAATAATTACTTGTTTATTAAAACTTTCATGAGGGCAATTACCCAGAAACTATAAATGATTTGAAATCATTTAACTGGGCTGAGACCAGCACTTTGTCCTTGCACAATATGTCAAAGTTTGTTAAACCTACAATTATTCTTGCCTGGTTTACACTAAAACTTAAACAAGCCGTCCTCGCTAAAAGCAGTGTTTTGAAATAATTTAACTGGAATGAGACTAGCACTTATAAATACCTAATTAATTAATAAACACTATAAATTATTATAATTGACATTGGGAATACAATATTGATAGCAATATGTTTTTATTTATTTTTGATTGCTGCAGTTACTTATGATTTATGAATAACCTTATAAAAATATATTATTAAAACAATTATTTCAATACATAAATTATAACTAACGCTTGATTCTCATCGGTAAATTGTTGGGAAATTTTTGGTAATGATATATTTTGTAGAAAACAGCGATTAAGCCATCCCTATAATTCTTAGAGGTATAATGTTATTTATTAAATAATAAATGTATTATTTTATTTCTAGACGAAATACGTACGTGCATATTGTGTTATTTAAAATTATTTTTTAATTTGTTTAATTTTGTAATTCAATTTATATGTTTTCTCAAATTTCGTAACTTATGTGATCATAGTCATCTTCAATTTTTTACTTACTCACTGAGTATTATTATAGCATAATTCCGTTTATTTGACAAGCCGTCACTCATTGTTGTGTAAGACAATTAGCTATTGCCTATTACTATCATTGTCCAGTTAGACGTCATAATACACACTTTCTATATAATTTTGACTCTGCAGGGTTCTTAAATTATGAAAATTTATTAACTTACATTTTGAAATATATTATACAACTATCAATATTTCTTTATACATTTGAATTGATTTCAAATCGGCCTTTATAGCTGAACTTTTTAAAAGAGTTCGAATATTTTTATTATTCTGTACCTAAGACTTTACACAATAAAAAAAAAAAAAAGAAGATTTTACAGTAGGTCCATAATATCACATTAATTACAAATTATTATTATTATTTTTTTTTAGTCGAAATAGGGAAAAGTATGTATATTATATTTTAAATTAAATTACATTTTATTTGAAATATATTTATAACCATATAGTTGCATTTTACACCATAAAAAAATAATTAAAAATATATGCTTTTAAACATTTTTGGAGTATGGTCGTTTGATCATTTTAAATAGCTTATTAAAAACTAATATATAATTTAAATATAATTATAACTTTAAATTAATCAATTTATAAAATACATTGATTCGTATAAAGAGTACAACGAAGTACAACCAAAAATTATTATATTCAAAAATTTTGAATATATAAAAAGAAATATTTGTATATTATATCATTCCCTGTTTAATTCAATCAATAACCTATAATATTCTTTGACGCGGACATTTTAAATTATATCCCTTTGAACCCTCCCCTTTGGTATTTTCTTCACTATAAGCAATTACGTAAAAGTATATGATAAAAAAATAATGTGTAAAATTTAAAAAAAAATTAAAGATAAACAAATTGCAGTGTTATCGATCCCATTGAGTTTCGATATGTTCCATTGTATTATAAACATAATCAACGCATTTTGTTTTAGACATTACTTATAACTGATTAGAAATTACTAATTTGTCAAATTATTTGGAAATATGTTCAAACGCAAACGCGAGAGTCGGTAATCGATGAATATTTTTAGATCTGTGTATGATCTGATACATTCCTATAAGGCTATCGCTATATCTATACTTTTAAATTATCAAGCTATTGAATTTGGACATCTATACCTATGTAATGATATATCATTTGATGTTCAAATTCCTGATACATAATTGGACGTTTTATAATAATTTTATTGTACCTACTTATTACTTTTCCTTGTTTAACTGACAGCAGAGGAGGCTCCGTTTGAACAATACGCAATTCCTCTGCTGCCATAGTTTGTTGATGTTTAAAAATACACACAATACATAACGTACAAATACACATAATACGAATAAGTGACATCAGGCGATTGCACATTGTGTTGCGTCACCTTGCAATACACACAATTATATATCGGTCTCGTTTGTTGATCCCATTCCCTACCCGGTGTCGCACGCAACCTGTGTTCCCGTTCTGCTGTTTTCCCGGGGAGTGCTTAGTCATTTGGGCGGTCATCCATAGATCGCCTCTTTCTTCAACCTGGGCTAGCCTCTCATCATGTTCGTTGCAGCCTAATATATCCTCAACCATATCGTAGAAGGACTACGTGGCACGCTGAGAGGATTGGATTGCGGGGGCCCTCCAAGGTTAGGCGTAACTTTGCAACTGTGCAGTCTGTGAAGCAGAACTCGAAACCACAATAGGGCGATCACCAATACACGCATAAATAATCATAATTAGATAACGTAAAGGAAACAGTAATAATGACATGTGAGAATAATAATAATAACAAAAGTATACAATCGCGAAGAGGACGGGAAGGATTTGTTTTTTGCAACTGTTTTTGTGAACACTCATGGTTTAGAAATTTGATACATAGGCAATCCTAAACCCTAGGATGTGCAACTCGAGTCAAAATTTTTAAAAGGATTTTCGCAGGGATTTGTAGGCTCGCGAAAAAATAATATTAGGGTTGCCAATGGTTACAGACAATACAATAGTTGTTATAATTGTATTTTAATTGTTATAATTCTAAACTTGTATATTTTATTGGCCAAATGAATAATTAGGAACCCTGTGCATGAACCTAAGTACAGTTATTTCAAACGAGACGTAGCCCGTGAGCCACATATAGGCTATGAACCCTTTCAGTGTGTCCTGCAAGAAACATTTATTTATTCAAAAACTTTTGAAAAAATAAAAATGATTCAACAAAAAATCAATATGACGTACAATGTACACCTTTGTGATACCTAGTATTAAATAATAAATTCAGTTATATTATAGATAGTGTTTTTAAGTTGACTGAGTTAAGAGTAGCATTAGCTTGCCCAGCTTTGACTTTTAAACTTAATATGAACAACCCTCAAAACTCGTAAGATTAGAAATGTTGACAGTAATTTTAACTTTTGGTATAACTGTATAAGTTTAATATTACTGATGTATCTTCTCTAAAAACCAGTGAAGTCAGACTGAAGTATAATAATTTTGACTGTACACCATTGTCATTTAGTAGGTAAATATAATTAGCCTTTGATATAAAAAATACATTTTTAATTAACTTTTAACCTTAAAAAATTAATAAACTGTTGTGATTATTACGATTTTCTTCAAAATTTGAACTTAAAATGCTTAAAAAATAAATACGAATATAATTTTTTTTCGATTAGACCTAGCACAACAAAAAATATTATTAATACTTTTCAATAAATAACTAACAGATGGTAGCGGATTTTTAAACAGTTTACCTGCCTAAAGAACAATTAAATTGCGTATATTATTATAATATGTCAAGAAAATTTTAAAATAAATATTATAAGAATTTATGTTTGACAAAACCTATATTATTGTTGCTTAAATACTGCCGTTTTTCCATAATTATACATTCATCTATCAAAGGATACCAACTAGAATCAATATCTAACTATTGTAAAACCATTAGATTTATGACTTTCTATTTTCTAATTTATTTTTGAGTCCAACGGTAAATCTGATTTAGTTCATTCGGTTATGTCCTTTAAATCCATGTTAATGATTTGTTACATTTGGGGGTGTTGCTATATGATGAGAGGCACAGAGATTGGCATTAAACAACTACCTTAAATAGTTGTCAACGTTAAAAAAAAACTAAAAAGAATGATGTTTAGTTTTTTGTTATAATTTAGAAACACAACTATTTTTCATATTTTTTTTAATTACAATTTTATTGATGCGTGATTACATAAACAGTTAAACATACATAAACATAATACGTAACACAAACCCTGTATATATCATTAAAATAAATGTTGAGTTTCAATCAGAGTTGTTTATCTGATGAACAATTTTTTGAATTTCTTGAATATTTGATATATACAACCAACAGAGTTACTATACAATTTATTTGAAATAGTTATATCTACCAACAGCAATAGGAATTTGTGACAATGTTATTTATTTTTATAGGAATTTCAAAAAAATACGTAGAATATATGGAAGGAAGTATGTATAAATTAAGTGGCTACTAGCATATAGTTAATTTTGCATTGTTTGTAGGCTAAAAATTACTCTTTTTATATACATAGACAAATCGAGTTATACTCGGATTTATTGAAGGGAAATCTAACGAATACTCAAATACACCTAATACCAATTTATTTTGCAGAAATAGTTCTAAATGAGCAAGAATTTAGTTTCTGTAACGAACATATTAAAGAGGGCGGATACTTGAAATTTTTTGTTGAGTTGTTTACGATAGATTAAACTATGTAATACAATACCATATCATATTATGTTATACTATTTTAGCTGACCTAAATGTTTCACTATTGCTAGGTTGCATTATATAGTAATACAGATAAAGATAAAATTTAAACACTATTTATCTGGATAAAAAGATAAAATGTTTGATTTAATAACTTCACTTATTGTTATATCAACTACAATTCATTTTTAATTATAATTATTATATATAATATATTATATTGTTTGATTACAATTTTAAGATTAAATTTTATTGTTAATATTAATTCATACCTAATAATTTGTATTTTCGTCTTAAAATTGTACTATTCTGATTATCATTTTTGAAGTTTGGTTTATTGTTCATAGATTTAATACTCTATATAATATGGTGTTATAATGATCTTATTATTTCATAAATTGTAAATCTGTTAATAATAAATCATTATATTAATTTATGTATGTTTATATTTATAAAACAATACATTACAATGACCTGCTGTACAGTAGTGTTATAATTATAAATAACAATAAATGCTTCAGATTTCGGCAGGTAATTAATGATAATAAATAATGAAAATGAATGTATAATGCTCACTTAGAAATCGCCACAGGAACAACGCTGGCACAAGACGGCCTTCTCCTGGAATTGGTTCACACTCCGCACTCGTGTCCAAGAGATAGGTGTCTTGTGCATTCTTCGCATATCTATAAGTATAGTGCCCCGGTTTGACAATTATGCTGATCTATGTGTCTTCATAACGTCGACGCACTAATTATTTGTGCTGGTTGTGATGTCCCCATTTACGGTTGTTTATTAATTATTATTGTAATCGATTACTATGTCGGTATTACGACATACCCCTTTCTTTAAAATTGTATGTGCCCTCACATATATTTACATTTATAAAATTATATAAAACATGTTTAAATAGTAGATAGTAATAATATTTATAATAATAATAATGGTAATTAATAATTTTTACCTTGTTTTGGTGTGGGTGTGCTTGATTGTTGATTTCACAATGCTTATTGATCTGTGTTTAGAGAAACCATACGTATATTTTATCTGTCCAGATCCTTTTTTGTAGTTGACGTTATCGGCTTTGTCAATGTTGTTGTTATTGTTTATATTATTTATATATTTATTTATTTATTTTTGTACACTTGAAAGACAAGAGCAAGCATTGGCAGGGTTCTTCCTCAATATATATTTCTTGTGTTGATTATAATTGTGTTTTATTTTTATTTTTATAAGACTTGTATCCAGTCGCAAATATCCATGGTTGGACCTTTTGTAGGTTCGTCAGTAGTTGTAGTGTTTTTGGTGTTGAGATGAGAAAGTGTATGCATTATATGTATTTTGTTACCATTATTACAATTATTTTTGATCAATCAATCAATTCTACCAAGTATTTATACAATAAAATAATTATACATTTTTAAAATTAAAGATACTCTTTAAAACTTTGTTATTCACTTAGAACATTAATTAGTGTAAAATATATATTTTTCATCGCAATTCACAATATTATTATAATTTATAATTTAACACATTTTTTTTTTCTTTTTGTAACATATGGTATGGAGACTTCATTTTATATAAACGTTGCTATTCTTTTGTGTGACATTGAACTAGTTTTACTTGGTTATGATTTTTTTTGTTGTGTTGATGAATCTGTTCTCACTGTGTTATGATATTTTTTTATTCTGCGAACATGTATGATATGTTCAGTTAATTTATTGTTAAGTTCTAGTTTTACCATATAATTTACGTAATTTATTTTAGACATAATTTCATATGGTCCCCTATATATTGGTGCTAATCTGTGCGTTTTGCCTGATTCTTGAAAAGGAAATTTAATAAGAACAAGTTGTCCAGGTGTGTATTCTACGTGTTTATGAGTTTTGTCATAATACTTTTTTTGTGTTGTTTGGACTGATGATATTATTTCTGGTAGCTTTAGTCTAATATTTTTAAGATCCATAAGAGATTCCTTTACATTATACGTTAAATTTTCAGGTATAATTTTGTTATCAATTGGTAATTTTGGTTCAAACCTATGCATTAGAAAAGATGAACTAAAATTTGTTGTTGTTTGTACTGATGTGTTTTAACTAAATATTACAAATGATAAATAGAAATACCATCTGGATTGTTTGTTTTCGGTCATGTAATGTTTTAATGCTTGACATATTGTCCCATTAGTCTTTTCAACAAAGCTCTGAGTTTGAGGAGAATAGCTAGTGGAAAACACTTGTTCGATGCCTAAGTTTTCATATACCTTGTTTACTGTTTCATTTCTGAAATGTAAACCTCTATCTGAGCACAATTTTTTTGGAACGCCCCAGATTCCTACGAAATTAAATAGGAATTGTACAACAGAGTCAGCATTTGCATATTTTACTAATTTTGCTATAACGTACTTGGTCGTATTACATGCTGCTACTAGGATATATTTTTTTCCATTACTCTATGGAAGTGGTCCTAAAAAATCTATTGTTATTCTTTGTAATGGTTGTCCGGTGATTTCTTTTATTGGATGTAATAACCCTGTTGGTTTTCCAGTAGATTTTTTGTTTATTTGGCATGAATCACATGATTTAACAAATTGTATTGCGTCTTTTGTTAATGTTCCCCGAAAATATTTTCTTGGATTTTATTAATCTTGAAATACCTATAAGACCGGAGTTTGGAGAAGTGTGATATGATTCAAGTATTTGATAGTGCAATGATTTAGGTACCACTAATAGATTGGATAAACCTTTGTATTTATTGAATTTTTTGAAGTATAGTATATCGTCTTGAATTATAAATTGTCTAGATTTCCTCTTAAATATATTGTTAACTTCTTTTCCGTTCAATGCTTTTATTATATTTTTACAAAATTCGTCATTTTTTTGATCTTTTTTAAAGTTGATTTGTGATATATTTGTTATGTATTCAATACTGTTTACAATAATACTTTTCGCTTTCCTTTGTTTCAGTTTTATATCCTAAAATTGTGGAGTCTATAATATCTTCTATTGTTTGTCGTGATAAGGCATCCGCTACTTTATTTTCTTTTCCGCCTGTTCGTAAATTATTTCAAAATCTTAATCTAATAATTTTAAAATTAACCTGGCTATTCTAGCTGTTGGTGTTTTTAACGTTTTATAGTATTGTAATGAAATGTTATCACAAAAAACAGTAAACTTTCTGCTATTTAAAAATTCTCTAAAATATTCATATCCATAAACCAATCCTAAAAGTTCCAGTGATGTTGAAGAGTAGGTTCGCTCAGTATCTAACACTTTCCTAGAGGCATAACCTATGGGATAAACATTTCCGTACTGATCACGTTACTCTAATACTGCTCCTAAAGCTCTGATACTAGCATCTGTAGTGAGTATTAGCTGATTATCTTCATGAAAGTGTGGTAGCACTGATGCTTTTACAAGGCGATCTCTTAGCGTATAAATGATTTTTGATGTTCTTCACACCATTTAATCTTGATTTTATTGTCTTTATTTTTTGTTAAATTTGTTAGAGGTCCTGCTATATGCGCAAAATCCTTAATATGTCTTCTGTAATATGAAGCCCTAAAAATCTTCTTACTTCCCTAATACTGGCTGGCTTTTTGTAATCTTTTATTGCAAATATATTTTTCGTAAGAGGTGTTATGCTGTTACTAGAAATTTCGTGTCCTAATAGATTTATTTTGTTCTATAAAAATTTGCATTTGTTAGACTTTAGAGATAAATTGTTGTCTTTTAAAAGTTTAAAAATTATATTTAGGTTCTCTAAATTATATTCAAATGTTTTTCCAAAAATACAGAGGTTATCACTAAAACATACTATTTTTTTGTATAAATGCTCCGAAAATATTTTGTTAATAATTCTTTGAAAAACGGCTGAACTATTCTTGAAGCCCTGGGGCAGCCTATTGAAGGTAAATAAACCTTGAACTGTGGTAAAGGCCAACAGCTCTTTGTCTTCGTTATTTATAGGTACCTGAAAAACCCCAAGTTTAAATCGACCGTAGAAAAAAATGTCATCCTTCCATGGCCCTAAACAGATCCTGTGTTCTAGGGAGTGGGTAATTGTCAGGTATCACCCTGTCATTGATCTATTTATAGTTAACCACTAATCTAAAGCTACAAGGTTCTTTCTTTTTAACTAAAAAGGCTGGAGCTGCAAAACTGGATGAAGTGGGTTCAATGATTCCTGCATCTAAAAGCTTATTTATTTCTCTTAGCTAGAGAATTCTTAACTCTTCCCTTTGTATTGGAGTTGTTCTATGTGGTGAGTTAAATGTTGGCAAATTTTTCATTATTATTTTTTAATCTTATGTGGTAAGGTTCAACTTTAGCTGCTTTAACTTTTGATGGGTCTGAAGCTAATACGTGATATATTCTTTTATAAGTGTTATTACTTTTTTATGTTGTTCCTTCGAGATATTAGGCGATATATCAATTTATGTTCCTTCCAAGTCAAATAGTTGTTCTTTATCTTCTATGACTATAATATTACTATGCACGTTATTAACTGTACTGCATGCCGAAATATTTTTAGAATTTTTTAGTTTATTTTTTATATCTATCATAGATATGAAATTTTTCATAGTAATTATCTGACCTGGGATTCTAGATTTTGACCTACGGACATATGTCCCTGGAATCCAATGAGTTCTATTATTTGTATTGTATAAAACTATTGGTGAGCGTTTTCCAGCCCCGCATACCATACCAATATTGTCTTTTTCCGAATAAATATATGTATTAAAATTATGATGATATCCTATTACTGCGAGTTCATCACCAGACCACCAATAGTTTGGTAATACTTCTAACTTTAATAACTGTAGTAAACTAGCTATTGTTACTAATTTAGTATCTTTGTTGTCATTTATTGCGTTGCATATGGAATATAGACAAAAATTGCCGTCTAAAAGTACGTTTACTCCAGGTTTGTATGATTGGAATATTGGGATCGATTCGTCGTGTTTATTACAAATTGGTTTTACTACTTCGTTTGTGCTTATATTTATTTTTTTATGAAAGGTTTTTATGTCGTTGATTATTTTTGTCTGGTGAGGAGTTTTCCATTCATTTAATATTGTGTTGTTATTACTATGATAAATATGTAGGTCAATATTTGAATTTCTAAATGTTTTGAATACAACATTGTTTATTGCTGACCATTCTAGGATTTTCGCTATCTGCTCCTATTGCTGGGATTGCAATTAAATAATTATTATTTGTTAATGCAATTTTTTTTGAATTATGAACAGCTTGAAAAATTGCCGAGTAAGATGGTTTGTCGACGTGGTTTTTTTTTTGTTACCATATAATATATTGTACGTGGTTTAATTGAAAGTAATCCCACTTCACCTACGTCAAAATCGTTTTTATCAATGCATTTGTAATGTATGTTATAATTTTTAACGATGTTTTGTTTTGTTTCACTATTTGTTTTTATATCAGAGGAGATACAAATGGTTTGAATGAATTTTTCTGGAATATTTTTTACATGTATTTCTGTGATATTTGACACACTGTTTAAATTTTGTATATTTTCCTTACAGCCGTATGCACACGTTATTTGTTCATTAATACATTTATTGTTATTGTAAATCTTAATGCATAAACCATTTTTTAAACGAAGAGTTTGATTGTCAAAATTACTTATTGTCCTATAGCCAAAAAAAAAAATAAATTACCTAGGATTACTGCACTAACAAGATTTTTTACCACATAAACCGGAATTCTAAATGATACACCCTTGATTTTGATTATTATACATGCTTGACCTACTAATTTGAGTGGAGTGTGATCTGTTCCAGATAATTGAATATTGTTTCTAGTTTCTATTATTTTTAATTTTTTAACTACTCCATACCTAATACAGTTGATATTAGCACCTGAATCTAACGTTATCGGCAGTAGTATTTTCCGTAGTATTTATTCTACCTTTGATAAAGAGTGGATTTGATTTTTCATTATTGGCAATTGTTAGTAAGTTTTCTCTGATGTGATTTGCTAGTTTTAAAGGTAAATGTTGTGCACTAGCTTTAGTATTTAACCTATGCATTAGTTTTTTTTATCTTCGTCTTCTTTGTGATATCTAAATCCACATCTTAATGCTGTATGGTTAGTTTTTTTTGCATATTTGATAAGCACCTCTCTGAAAGCATTTGTCGGCCGTGTGGAATGGTTTTTCATATATTTGACATATTTTATTATCTTTTTTATTAAAATTTTTCTCATTTAAATCAGATGTTATAATTTCGTCGTCTAATTGTTTTTTTTTTTTATCGATAAGTGTTCTTAGTAATTCTTTGTGAGCTACTGTTTCAAATTCTAATTTAAATTTGTTTTTTATTATCTCCCATGTTAAAATGTCATGTTTACTTTCTAGATTTTCAAAAAAAATTAGAGCCGTACTTTCTAAGTACATTGGTAAATATGTAATTTTTTCATTGTCCGTCCAATTATTAATCGTTGATGCTCTATCAATTTTTTTTAAAAATTCATTAATATTTTCGTGAAATTTTCCCGAAATATAGTTGGACTATAGAATGGAATTTTTTTTTTATTGCCGTTATCTGACATTTTTGTATTTTTGGTTAATTTGTGATTATTGTTTAAAATGTTATCTTTTAAATATTGAAATAATTTTTATCTGGTGATATTTTAGTTTTATCAATTATATGATTGGAACTTATTCTCGGTTCATTATCATTCTTTAAAAAAATATTACTTATATTAAAACAAAAATCCACTTTTTCCTCTATAGATTAATTAGTTTATTGTCAATTAGCTCGACCTCCTGTATTGTAATATCAAGATTACAATAAGTTACAAGTGGGTAACTGTTTAATAGCTGGAATTAAATTTGAATTCAATGATATAATATCATTGTATACGAAAAACGATTCTGAGCTGAGACGGTTTGTCAGTGTGGATATTTTATATTATATATTTTATAATGTTATTACTTATTATTAATACGATAGCCAAGTTAGCATAGTTGTGTTTAATAATATGAAATTACTAAAAAAATAACTAAAATCATTATTCTTGGTTGTTGAATATGTAATTTGGTTCAAATTTGATCGTAAAATAACTACAAAAAAAAAAAATTTTTTGGTTACAGAATAACCTACTCACGTGGAACCTTGTCCTACATTTTCAATCCTTAGCTACAAAAGTTGAAAATTATATCAATTTTTAACTTCAAAATCATTTTAGATTCTGAGTAAAGCGACGAATGTATTGATTTTACAATGACGTGTGTTTTCTTTTAATTTTTTTTTACTTTTGTGTCTGTCATCACCTTTTAGGACAGTAAAAATGCTTTGATTTTCGTCAACAGTACCTTTTCTGATTGAAAAGTGAACTAGTTGGTCCCAGTAGTTTTCAAAAGCGCCGTGAAAAACAAAGAAAAATTAAGGAAAAAACGGGATTTTTTACGGAAAACCAATTTTCAACTTAATCGATTTTGGTTTTTGGAATAACTTAAAAAAAAAATTACCGTAGATACATGATATTTTGACTGAATGTTTATATTAGCATTTTTTTTATACACCATAACATTTTCAAAATATTTTGATTTGTCTAGAGCTGTTTACGGAAATTTTCATATTCCAATTTTTTTAGGTTTTTTTTCTATAGATTTCTATAAAGCTTTATTTGTTGAGTAAAAAAACTTTGGACATTCACTCGATTTCTCATGTAGCGTTTTTCTTATTTTTTAGTAATTCAAAAATTAATAACTGTAGATACTTAAAAATTTCACCGAATGTTTATATTAGCATTTTCTATACACCATACAATTTTGAAAATATTTTGACTCTTTTTGAGCTTTTTACGGAACATTTCAAATTTAAATTTTTTTAGTTTTTTTTATATAAATATCAATAAATTTTTATTTTTTGGGCCAAAAATAATGAAAATTTAATACAAGGATCCTGATATATTATTACAATAGCAATTGAAAAATATTAAAAATACATAGGCACACATTTTTTTTAGAAGCATTTAAAGTTCAAATTTTGACAAAATTCCTCAAAATCTCGAAAATTATCAATCATTGTAATTGAACAATTATAAAATGTTCAGTTTTTAAAACTAAGGATTGAAAATTTAAAACAAAGATTCTAATAAATAGTACATTTGTAATTAAAAAACCTAAAAAATATATACACACAGTTATTTTTTACAGACATATTTTTCTACTAAATATTATCAAATATTCATCTATTTAATCTTAAATGACGTTTTCAGTGGAATTGTGTCTTATGTAAAGGGATAAAATATTTTTCCAACATAACTGATAATTTTAGGTAATATTTAAATAACATGAATAATATTAATTCAACTTATCAGCTACCGTATAGTAACAATATCAATATAATTTAAAATATCCTAGACTGACATACTGTCTTCGCTCAGAATCGTTTTTCGTATACAATTATATTATATTATTGAATTCAAATTTAATACCATCCATTATACAGTGTGACCTACTTGTAACCTACTGTACAGCGGAGTGACATTTTATTTTAAGATTCAATATCCAATAATCAAAATATAAACTCAAAATTTGAATAACGTATTGTGCATAAATTATATTATATTCAAACCATGGGATTCAAGGAACTGAATCCGATAGTTTGAACAAATTGTCGAATTTCTTTTTTGTGTATGTCTAATAAAAAAGAAATTCTTCAATCTTTGACACTGAAGCTGGTTTATTAGCTTGATAATATTTACAAATACAACGATCTTCAAAAGTTTATCTTTAGCAACCAATAAAGCATCAGGACCAGACTTACAATCAACCACCAACATCGTACAATTTATAAAAGAAATTCAATAATATAACTTAATTTAAGCACCACAATATCACAATGTAATCACAACTCTGTAAGCTAATTTTAAGTGAATGTCAAACTATAATGGCCCGAGCAGCCCATGTTTTGTGTAAGATCAATGGAAAAAAAATCGAAAATACAAAGGTATATACATTTTTCTCTGTACACAACTTTAAAATCGAGCTTTAATCTGATGTGCATAATGTTTTTTAAATAAAAAAAAAAACAATTAAATCCGACTATTCTATAGGGTGTGACAGTTTTACACGTAAGAAGTGCTTTTCTATAAATTAAGAATAAATCAGTTTTATCACATAGGACTAGGAAGATGGACAAAGTTTATACCAATACACAATATAGATAGATGGTGTGTGAATTTGGTTCGTCGTTTAAACAGCTTAAAATTAGACCAAATGTTTCTAGTATTTTATATTCATGACTAAAAATTACAAATATACGTAATGGCAAGAGAAGAGAAGACGAATCAAATCCCAGTCTCGAGGATTAGTATTTTTTGAATTGCGAAAATCAACTATAATATTGTAAGAGGAAAAAAGCGGGTAAGTGGATGTCACTCTATTTAATATTTAATTATTATGATAATATTTATTATATATAGGTAGGTATCATAATATATATTATTGTTATTAAATTGTAAGTCAATACCACCTTACAGTAAAACTGTGTGCGTGAATAGATTCAATGTATAAATAGGTGATATCTTAATATCATTCTACTTATTTTGAAAATTTCATTGCGTACCTATACTTAAATGTATTACATTACGTAGCTTTGTTTTAGTAGTAGTTCAACCTCCAGTTACACTCACAAACATTATATTATTATAATAACAACGGAAAGGTACTTTTATAGGGTGGAGAGAAGGTATCAAGAGGACCTTTATAATCGGGGCGACAAATTTTTTAGTCCATTAAGGGGGTGGTAAACTTATATTGACATATTATAATTGTGTGTTAATTTTATTAAAAATAAATAAATTCACTTTTTATTGTATTGTTAATAAATTAATTTAACAAGAAGAAAAATTTCCAGACGGGTAGAAATACGAAAACTCGTGGTCTTCAAAAGGTTATAACTGTTAAATCAAGTCCAGCCAAAAATTCTGATTGAAAAATATTCAAAATGGATTAGGAGCTGAACTGCGTTTATGGCACAAAATAGTTGTTATACCTTACATTTTTAGAAATTATTTTAGAATGTAGTTTCTGGAGTTCTGGTGTATGCTGATACGGAGCGTCCGGTAAGACGTTCCGCGTCGTAAATAAATAAACAATTATTTATGGTATCACGTTATTCTATTGCCAAGTAACTCATTAAATTGTACAAATATTGGGGTCGAGTAAAGCGTCGATTTGTGTCGACCAGACTTAACTAAGTGGGTCGACACAATCGGGGGCGCTTGGGTGCTTAGTCGGGCGGTAGCCGGACCCTAATCATACATACGAGGTTTTATTATATCATTAACTGTCGTACACGATATGGGGCGTGGGAGTCGGCCGTCGTCGGTACAAGCTTAACTAAGCGGTACCCCGAAACGAACCGGACTCGGGTAGGACAACTTATTTAAGTGCCTGGTTGTAGAGGTGTTGGCCCTGAAAAGGGCCGTTTTTGTAGGAACGTCGAATCTCAGGAGCTCTTGCCGGTCGACGTTGGTTGCAGCGGTATCCTCGGGTTGCCGTTGTTCGTCGCGGGTCTCCGCTGTGGGTCGGTGGCCGCGTCGACAATCGTGGAGCGGCAGCCGTGCGTATAACCGCTAGGTGTTTCGTCGTTGGTCGGCGATCAGGCGCTGGTTCTCACCGCGCAGCAGCGGCGTTGCGTGTCGTCGGCGGCCGGGTGACGCGTAAAGCCGCGTGAGGCGGTTGCGTCGTCAAGTTGCGAGCTGGCACGGAGGCCTACCGTGGAGCGGTATTGTTGCTGATCGTCGATGAGCGATTGTCGCTTATAGCCGTGTGGCGGCGCTGGTGTCGTCGGTTGCGGGTCGGCACGGAGGTCTGCCGTATAGCAGCAACGTCGTTTCACGTCAGCGGCCGGGTGCTACTTGAAAGCCGTGGAGCGGCGTCAGCGTTGCGAGGACTGCAGATCGGCGCTGGATTCTACCGTGGAGCGGTATTCTGGTCGTCGGCTGCGATTGTTGGTGGTCTTGGTCTTCGTTCGGAACTTGTAGTGTTGTTGAAGTGTTGAAGATTTGAGAAAGACTGACTAGATTTTTGCTTTGCTTTGAAGGGGTGGCTGTGCCGTTAACTATTCCAGGCTTTTGCCTCTACTAGTGGATGGAAATTCAGAAGAAAATGTTGGTCTTATTCGTTTACCCAAGTGAGTGGGTAGGGTGTGTTCTTGCGTTTTATATATGGGGGAGAGTGTGTTTTTTCCTAGAAGTCGGATGTGAGCATGATTGGAGAAAGAATTTTTGTAAAACATTGATTTGGTCTGGGAACGAATGGAATTTTGAATAGATTTGAAATTTGTTGATTTAAGAAGGACCTAGTTTCTAACAATAGTGGGCAGACCCGTTATTGTGCGTATGCCGATGTTTTGTACGGATTCAATGCGTTTCCAATGGGAGAGACCTAAAAATGGTGCCCATGCGGAGCCGGCGTAAGTTAGGATTGGAGTGATGTAGAGTTTGATTATGTTGAGTTTCGTTAAGGTTGGAACGGGACTGGTGCGGTTGAGTAAGGGGTAAAGCATACCTCGAGTACGAGTAGCCTTTTTGGTGATGTTAGTAATGTGGTGTCCGAAGGTGAGTCTACGGCCGATGGTAACCCCTAGGTATTTGGCTTGGTTGGACCAGTTAATGAGGTGGTTGTCGAGGAGCAGTGGTGGTACACAGGTAGTGTTTGAACGTCCGAAAATGATACCTACAGTTTTGGTCGCATTAATTTTGATTCGCCATCGGTGAAACCAAGTAGTTGCAAGGTTAAGTTGGTGTTGTAGTTGTATGGCTGCACGTCTTTGGTTTTGGTCGTAAGTATAGAACATTGTGTCGTCTGCGAAAAGCGAGAGATGTGCTCTGGGTGTTGTTGGGATGTCGTTGATGTAAGTCAAGTAGAGAGTTGGAGAAAGGCAGGATCCTTGAGGGACGCCTGCGAGGACGTGTCTAGTGGACGAGAAGGAGTCTTCGATTTTTGTGATGAAAGTGCGGTCAGTGAGAAAGGATTCGACAATTTTAATGATCTCTGTAGGTATGTTGAGTTGCGAAAGTTTGTAAAGGAGACCTTCGTGCCAGACTCGGTCGAAGGCTTTCTCCATGTCAAGAAAGATAGATGCTGTATTTATGTTGTTGTTAAAGTTTTGGCTGAGTTGAGTAAGTTTGGTCAGTAGTTGAGTAGTAGAATGTTCGGGTCTGAAGGCAAATTGTTCTGGGTGGATTTTGTCTCGGAGTTTGTTTTGGAGGTGAGTGAGGATGAGTCGTTCATAGATTTTGGATAATGAGGAGAGTAGAGAGGTCGGTAGTTTTCGGGTAGTTTGAGATCTTTGCCTAGTTTAGGGATGGAAATTATGACTGCTCTTTTCCAGGCAAGAGGAAAGTAGCAGATTCTGAAAGAGTTGTTGATAATATTTGTCAGGGATAACAAAATATTATTTGGTAGAAACTTAAGAGCAGTGTTGGTGATGAGATCATCACCAGGGACTTTTTTTTTGCGAAGGTTGCTGATCAGTTTTTGGACGGTGCCTGGGGTTGTGAATAGGTTAGAGTTGGTAATATCGAGGTTTTGTAGTGATTGGTAGAAGGCTGTTACTTTTGGTATGTCAGGACCGGGGTTTGTTTGGAATTGAAGTTCGAGCGAGTTAGCTATTAACTCGGCACGATCCTCCCGAAATACTGACGAGTTTGGTTTTCGATTTTTACAGAGAAGGTGCGATCTGAGAGGAAAGATTCAGTAATTTTTACAAGTTGTAGAGGGATGTTCATGGACATCATTTTATGGAGAAGTCCATCATGCCAGACGGTATCAAAAGCTTTTTCAACGTCAAGGAATATGGCAGCTGTTTGAATACCTTGGTTGAGATTTACGCTGATTTGGTCAATTAGTTTGGTCAATTGGAGGACAGTTGAGTGATTTTGACGGAAAGCGAACTGCTCGTCTCTTATTTTACCGTTTAGAGATTTTTGGAGATATTGTAGGATTAAGCGTTCATATATTTTTGAGAGGGAGGAAAGAAGAGCTATAGGCCTGTAATTTTCTGGCAGTTGATGATTTTTTCCTGGTTTCGGAATAGAAATTATGGACGAAAGCTTCCATATGCTTGGAAAGTAGCATAGATTAAAGCAGCCGTTTATTATTTTAGTTAGATCTAGTATTTGATTCTTGGGTAGGAATTTAAGTGCTGTGTTCGTGATTTGGTCCCTGCCAGGGGCTTTATTCTTTTCTAACTTGGATATAAGTTTTTGGATTGATCCTGGGGTGGTGAAGAGATTGGGTTTTTTAATCACTGATCCTCTGATTGTCGTAATGCTCTCAGTTACTTCTGGGATATCTTGACCTTGAAAGGTAGAGAATTGTCGTTCCAGGGAGTCAGCAATAATTTCCGTTTTTTCCTCTGCAGAGTAGGATAAACCATTTGGTCCAAGTAGTGGGTGGGTGGCTGGTCTTTTTTTTAATAGACCTCTATTAAGTTTATAAATTGAATTTTCACTGTGGTTCAGGGAATTTAGGTATTTGTCCCATTCATCTTCCCTGTGGGTTTGCAGCATTAATCTTATGAATTTTATTTTGGCATTTAAAGATGTTTTAATCAGGGGGTCTCGGGTTTGTTGCCAGTCTCGGCGGATTCGGTTTTTGGCGTTTATTTCTTGCTGTATTTCTGCTGGAATAACTAAGCGGCGACTGTTTTTGTTGCGGAGATACGAGCTATTGTCAAGTGCTGAGTGAATGGAATTGGTGAATGCTTGTATGCTGTTTTCAATGTTTTGCTTGGTGTTGGTAAGAAGAGCCATGTTAGGTTTTTCTGCACTAAGTGTGTGATAAAATTTGTCCCAGTTGATTTGGGTGTTTGGAGTTGGAGGAGAGACTGTGATGGGTGAGTCAGAGAATTCAAGAAGTATTGGATTGTGATCAGAAGATAACTCGTTTAAGTTTGTGATGTGTACTAGAAGATGAGTGCGAACTATAGCAATATCTAATACGTCAGGTCTGTATTTTTTAGAGCTTGGAAAATGTGTAGGGGTGTCCGGAGCGATTATTGAATAGTCATTTTGCAGAAGGTGATTATAGAGTATTAGCCCAGCAGCGTTTGTCCTGCGGCTATTCCAGAGTGGGTGTTTTGAGTTTAGGTCACCAGCAATAATGAAATTATCTGCACCATTGATGAGAAGGTCGAGGTCGGATGTAATTAAAGTTGACGATGGAGGCTTGTAGACTGAAGAGATGAGAGTGGTTTTGTTACTAATTTTTATTAGTATAGATGTAGACTGAAGTTTAGTATTTATGTTGATTGGTTGATGGACTATTTTACGATGAACTAGGATAGCTGTACCGCCATGGGCTGGAGAACCTCGGATTAGCGGTAGGTCGTTTCTATATGTGATAAAATTAGGGATCTTTAGGCTTAGGTTAGGTTTGAGATGAGTTTCATTTAGTAGTATGATATCGGGTTTGTTAGTGGCAATGAATGCACTAAGTTCGTTAGTTCTTCTTGTAATGCCGTTTGCGTTCCAGTGTACAATTTTTAGGTTTGAAATCATTGTTGGTTAGCAAAAAGGGTAATAAATGAATTTATAGTAGATATTAACATGGATTTGGGATCGTCCGATGTAGACAGAACTGAAAGGAGATCAGTTAAAAGTTTGATTACCTGTTCGCTATTGAAGGTGTTCTTGGGTTTAGTTGCAGAAGCGTAGTCCTTTTTTGTGGTATCTGCTTTTTGTGGTTGGTCTGATTGAGTTGCAGGGGATGAAGGGTTAGGTTGTGGAATTTTGGTCGGCTTTGTACATGCGGCTTGGGCAAGGTACGGACAACCACGGTAATTTGCCGTGTGATTACCTCCACAATTGCAACACGTTGGCTCTTGGTCTGTGGTTTTAGGGCATAGGTTGGCTTTGTGTTCTCCTGAGCATTTTACACATCTAAGTGGGTGGGTGCAGTTTGAAGAACCATGACCAATGCGTTGACAAGCAAAACATTGGGAGGGGCCCGTTTTTTTGTAGGACTCAACAGTGACCTTTATGAAGAAAAGATCAGAGACTTCATAGATGTGTTTCGAATTTTGAGTGTTGCCAAGAATAACTAAGCATATTGGCATAGGTTTGTTGACAGGTCCGAAACGTTTAACAAGTTTTACGTCGAAATTTAATAGTTCGAGTTCGGATTTTAGCTCATCAGTAGAAATGTCAATGGGTATACCTCTTAGTACTACTTTGAGTGTGCGCTCCTCAGGGAGTTTGGACGTTTTAAACTGGATATTTTGATCAAGGAAAGTCTTCTGAATTAGCCTGAAGTGATCGATCACACGGGTTTTAATTATTATAGATCCGTCGGAGGTTGCCTGCGCTGAGATATTTATTGGAGAGACGATAGCGTTTTTAAAAATGATCGGTGCAACTTTGCGCCAATCAGAAGATTTGGCTACAAAGATAGGTGGAATACGAATTGTGGTCTTTGCGACTATTGGATTTGCATCATCTTTCTGTGATCCGCCTGAGTTGTTTTGGTTTGGGTGGTTAGGAGCAGGGGGCAGGTTTGGAGAATGGTTTGATAAAATAGACGAGGCGATAGTAGAATCAGAATCAGAAAAATAAGACTCACCTGACAGTTGCTCGTCGATAGATTCAGGAGAAGGAGGTGCTTCACGTTGGCGTCAGTGTTGCCAGAAATTTTTTATGTGAAAACCGTATAAAGAAATCAAAATTACCGTATATTACCGTACAATAGGAAAACTTAAAAAAATCGTATTTGATAACTTATCCATAGATAATATAAGAATATATTATCTATGAACTTATCATGTTTAATCTCTTATAATCTATATAATTTAATCTATAATCTATATTAAATATTTTATTTTTAATAAATATTGTTCTATGTAATAATTAATATCATCTACCACAAAATTATTATTAATTACATTACTTTACTAATTAAATATAAACACAGTCTTTTATAGTCTATTTGTCAGTATAATTTAAAAAGATACAACACTTATTCATCATCTACCACAAAATCTTCAATTCCACAAGTTGAAACTAGATCTTTTGGATATAAATTTTTGGAAGTCATCATGTCAAACATTTCTCTCCGCGGTACAAAATTGTAACAGCAACCTTCTTTTCTTTTAATGCATTCACTGGTCATTATAGTTGCTGCAACAGTATCGGTAATAAGTTTATTTCTTGACTTTGTTTTTACTCGGTTCACTTTACTAAATATACGTTCGCAGCAAGCATTGGAATGTGGCAACGACATAGCAGATAAAGCAAATATCGCCAGTTCATAAAATTGACCAGATTCCAAATTTTTTATTTGTATCCAAAATTTGTCAGGCTCTTTTTCATTAATTATATTTTCAGATAATTCTACCAAGCTGATTAAACGCCACTGATCGTCAATAGTTTGCAATAAATCATCATTTACAATTCTTGTAAGTTTTTGAGTTAAACAACTTATTGAGTCAACCGCATTATATTTTGATCTCTTATCTACGGAAAGTGCAACAGATGGAGTAAGAATGTCAAGTAACGGAAGAATTGGATCAGAAAAATTGTACCGTTTTTTTATTTGAGAGCAACTAACTTTTAAAAAGTCAATACATCTTGCATAAAACTCTTTTAATAAATCTGGCCTGGCCTTTATGCAATCCAACATTATGTGATTCATGATTTTAACACCAAAATAAATTTCAGAATTACTCTTTATTTGATTATTACACAATGGATCTATTTCGGACAATGGAGTTTGTAAAATATAGTCTCTTCTCATGTAAGTTAATAATATATCTTTATATGTAATTTCCATTTTCTTGTGCAGTGTATTAAGCACTATGTTATCGGTTTGGAAATGCTGATTAAGTGTAGTGAACTTAGGTAATATCCATAGCAAAAATAAAAATATCCCTTTGTAAATGGATCCAAGAGCTGATTATAAATTGTTTCCGATGATAATAATTTATCAGAAATCCATTTGTCAGTAAAAAATAACTTAAGAGCATCCCATTGTTCTAATAACCGTTCTACCACACTAGCCAATGACAACCAACGAGTTTGGGAAGGATGTAAGATTTTATGTACATCTATATTTAAAAATGTTTGAAATTCTACATATTGAGATTGTCGTTTACTACTATGCGAAAAAAAGTTGAATACGTTTCGCGCGAAATCTTCCAATCTCCTTGGTAAATATTTACAAGCTTCACTACAACACAGATGAAGCGAATGACAAATACATCGCATTATAAAAATCCCGGGAAACATTTCATTCATTCTGGTGGATACAGAATTGTTTTTCCCCATCATTGTTGAGCAACCGTCCGACCCAAAACCAATTATATTGACCAGATTAACATTATATTTTTTGAATGAGCCAATAACACTCGAAAAAATATTTTCTGCCGTAGCGCCTGCATGAACTTCATCAGGATTTTCTAAGTTATATACTGGCAACAAATCCCAGAACTGAGAAGATATTTTAGCTATATCGTTATCAAAAAATCGCACAACAATACACATAGTGGAAATACAAGCAATGTCAGTCGATTCGTCAATCATTACAGAGAATTTAGTGCTATTAAGTTTATTCGCTAATACATTTTTTTCTACTGGAGCAAAGACATTTTTAATTATATTGGTTGCTTTTGTGCGCTTGAGTTTCATTTTCTGACATATCTTGGAATCTGGAAATATTTCTTTTAAAAGAGGCTCAAGATGGTCAATTGATAAAAATGAAATATTATGCTCGGCCAGAAAACCAGAAAGCTTAATTTCCGCATGTTTTACTTGTTCGTCTATGGGATCGACTTTGTCTGAGGTAAATGCCGATAGAAATGACTGAGACGCTTTAGGTGTGTTTTTAACTGCAATTTGGTGACTTAAACTTTTTGCGTGATTTTTAATCGAAGTTATTTCAGAGAGAAAACTAACCTTGCATTTTGAACACTTGGCACGGAAACAATCATCTCTATCTTCTTTCAACCAGCTTTTGTAAATAATATTAGACTCCCATTCTTTACGATACTTTTGTTTCCTGTGTTTTTGTTTTTCATGTTTATATAATTCATTTCGTATTTGCCGTTTCTTGCCAACTTGGCGTCGAGCAGCAAGCAACGGAGGAGGAGAATAAGTATCGTCTCGAGTCTTCTTCGAGCTTGAAACCGGAGGTGTCCGTTTTCTTTTAGCTCTGCGGCCGCCCATGGTTTTCGTTTTTCCGAGTGGTTCGCTGTTGAATAGTAGCTGATGTCTGCACGGAACGAACACTGAGGCACGAATAATTCGCTGACTAGATTGTCGAAAGTGTCCGGTATTTATACCCTTTTCGACAATCTAGTCCGTCGCTGATTGGTCCGCGCGTTTCGTGTTGACAGATGAATATCACACCGTTGTATTGTCGTTTCTCTTTACTAGGTGTGATTTTCATCTGTCAATCGTTCTTATTGTAGCTAATTGTTGGTCTTGAAAAAGACCGTTTTATGTTGTTTGCTCCGTTACAATGCATATGAAAATAGAAACTCTCAAGTCACAGGATATGGTTGCATAGACAAACGATTATTTAATTTTTTTTATTTAAATTATTTTCAGGCTGAGAGCCCGATATAATTTACAAAGATATTATTAGACCTAAGTAGATGTTACACCACTTACACATACCCAACTTTACGGATAGTTATATTTCGCACAAGATTATAAAGTTAATAAAATAACATGAGTAGGTTTTTTTTCTAAAATAATCGATAAACATTTTGATGCCTTAAATTTATTTTTAGTCTTAAAAGTTAATATAAATATTTACTGGCACAGAAAATTTGCTAACTAGGTTTTGCATTTTGTGGTCAAGAATTTGATCATAAAATATTTAGTGACTAAATAATAATCTAAATAGTCTCATTAAAATTGTATTATTTAAGCTAATGTATTACAACAATTACTCTGTATATTTGAAACTGAGGTAATGAATCAACATTCATAAATTATATTTTAGAAATATTCTATTAAGCCTAAAGTAGCCAAGGTCAATCACTCCTATGATACCCGTTATAAAGAAAGATTGTCGGAACATTGGTACCGTCGTTTTGAACGTGGCAGAGGTATTAGTACGGTATTTAAAAACCAGGGTTTCTTAAACTATAGAAAACAATTCCCCGATGAACCTTTAAATGCAAATTTTTGTCTTCCTGAAGAGTTGACATCTACGATGGGCGCTGAACCTAAGCCATTTTTGATTTTTAAAAATAAACGAGCTGATTTGTAAAATTTTAATTTTTGCCTATATGAATTTCGTTTTAAATATTTTATCTTACGCGGGAACTTGGTTTATGGATGGAACTTTCAAGTGCTAAACTATATATTCCAACAACTTTATGTAACACAAGGAAAATATAAAAATCAAATCTCTACTTATGTGTATGTATTTTTACCCAACAAAGTAAAAACTACGAATATCACTATTTAACATCAAGTTGTTATTAATTGTATTTAAACTTCAATCAATTCAAAACCAAAAAAGATCGAGATGAATTTCGAAATAAAAGCTATAAGTGTCACTAAACATGTATTTGGTGATAATATGTGCAGGTTAAAGTATGTTTTTTCATTTTATTTCATTTCTTTTGTTCAAAACACAATAACAGTACCAATTTTTCGTTTTGCATATAGAAAATATCGATATTTGTGTACCAACATTTAATAAACTGCTCGAAATTAAAAAACCTGCTGGTACCCAAAAATGTAACCAACTCAATATAAATATTTATAGTTTTAACCATACATATATAATTATGTATTTAATTATCATTTCTAAAATACTAAGTTTTTCAATAATATACTTTATATAAAAATAAAATGATGGTACAATGAAATACATCTTTATAGGTACCTAACTATAATGTTAATGAAATTATTGTTTGATAAATTTTTTTATTTTTTTATAGTTTAAGACTTTACCATAGTAGGGGAAGGCGGGGCAGAACCGTACTACTAACTTCTAGGCACTGTAAAACTTACAACATTTGAAAAAATTGAAACTAGACTAACCTAACCGTATGGATAGTTTTATAATCTAAAATAGTAAAAATATAATAGGCACCCTTTGCAATACATATTAATATCCCCCCTCCCCAATAAAAAATCCTGAGTAAAGTATTTTGCATTTTTATATTAGAATAAAATAAAATAATAACTCAATTAACAACTATTACTTAGCACTTTATTATGAACAAAATTTTGTAGGGTAGTTCTTTACGATCTGTAACCTTACATAACAAACTTTTTAAATAAAATTTTAACCGAACATGTTTAAATATTCATGTTATAAAATAATGAAAATAAAATAAACATTAAACTTAATACTTATGTTATAAAATAAGATAAATAGGTAGGTCCCTACATACTAATATTTAAAACAAAATAAAATAATTATATAAAGGAACATTTTAATTTCTTTATAAAGTAATATAGGTTCTTAGTTCTTGAACACAATATCTAGTCGTTTAACAATACATTTTTAAATATAAGTTTATAATAATAATTATATAAAAGGAACATACTAATTTCTCTATGAGATATAATAGCATACACTTTTGCCCCAACGGTTTTGCCCCACAGTAAGTGTATTCAAATTAACAGCAATTAACTAAAAAGTATTAGCAACATTCCTCCATATTATATCATTAAATAATCTATACTTACTTTTGCGTAATTTGATGCAGTTTTTTTTTACATCAAACAAATATAAGTATAAAAGTTTTAAATGACAATATATGAAAAAAAAATAGCGATTACACATATTTTGTGATAACAAGAATTTGAGCGGGAATTTGTTAAAAATGAGGTTAATAGTTATCGATAACAATAACAATAACGGTCATGGACAAATAAACATCAATAATTTTTTTTCTATCTTGACTTATTGTTCAAAAAACCTTATCATACGGTTTTGCCTCTCGTACGGACTTACCCCGCCTTCCCTACTTCAAATTGTACTTAACTCAAGCATATATATCCTCCAACCAGAACCAGAACCCTTGAATTAAATTTTAAAAAAACACGAACCGGAAACAGATCCCTATAGGAAAAATAAGTACCAGAACCAGAACTGTAAAAACTGAAGTTTCCAGTTCCTGGATGAGACTAGCGAATGATCATCGTTTCTATTTGTGCACTAAACCGGTTCTTTATGACGTTATGTTCATAAACAATTCCTTTATTTTCGCCTAGCCATTAACTTTTTTAAATGTAAATTACGCGTAATTTAAACATTCCTTAGAAGTATTAAGAGCCCAATAATTTAGCGTAGTAACATTTGTTATACGATTTATTTTTGAACATGCAACAATACACCGCCGAAGATTTATAACTACAGTTAACTTTACTCATCTGTTCAAACTATAAAAATACCGTGCTGATAGCTACGTAAACAGCGTTTGAATAGTACGACCAGGCGTACGGGGACAAATTTATTAAGTTTACAAAAAACGGGTAAGAGGTGCTGTACAGCAAAAAAAAAAACACATTGCAAAACCAATACATTCGTCGCTCCGACCAGAGTTTAAAATAAAACATAATGTTCACTGACAAAATAATACATAGAATAATATTGTTCTCTTGTTGTATAATATTATTATTTACTTAGTTGTTATTAAGTAAACAACTTGTTGTGAACATTATTTATTTTGTGCTAAAAGAAAATAGATTAGAAACAGGTCGCTCATAACAGAAATCGAGAAGTAATATCATATAGAATTTACCGTTCAACACACAACGTTCACATTATTTTTATTATTTTCTTATACATATTGAAAAAAAATGAATTTTTGTAAGCAGTATTTAATAATGATTATATTTATTGTATGTGCAGTTTGGGGTGTACCACCAAGCAGAAAAAAAAAAAATCAATTGACACATATAGAGTTAGAGAAGAATTTAGTCGGTAAGTATTAATTTATTGATATAATATAATGATTATATTTTAATTTGTGTTATAATAACGATGATTTGTATAATACATTATGATTATTAGTTTAAGAGTTTAGTTAGATTAATTTCGAGACAAACTGAACCATAATATATTACTTTTTAGATTCTGAAAAAATTAAGCGAACCCCGCGGAGTTTTTACGTAAGATCGGTTTTCGACAAAATCGGTTTTGATTTTTTGTGTAGCCCTAAAATTAATTACCGTACTTACATGAATTCATTAAATATTTATATTAGAATTTTCTATACACCATAACATTTTCAAAATATTTTGATTTTTTTTAAACTGTTTACGGACATTTTGATTTTTTTTAGTTTTTTTTTCCATAAATGTCTAATTACTTTATTCACAATAATATTATCAACTATACTTAGTATTATATAATATATTCAATATCGCTCAGAATCGTTTTTCGTATACGATGATATTAGATCATTGAATTCAAATTTAACACCATCCATTACAGTGACCCATTTGTAACCTACTGTACAGCAAACCAACACCCACTTGCTCATCTTTTTTTAATCTAACATATTATGATATTTTTAATAATAATGTTATACCTTAGTGTGTTTTAAAAAGGGTATTACTTTATGATTTTGGAGGAATGATTAAATATTCTGACATAACATTTGTATAAACTAATTTTGGTATACATATATGCACTGAAGTATAGTTATATTTTATTACATATAATGTCACATAAATCATGACATTTGTTCGACATTATAATATTGAAATTATATTTTGTTTTAGTCATTTTAGTCAAATAATAATATTATCAACTAATGTTCACTAATAAACATTTTTTTTTTTAGCTTCTTGCAAAAGTAATATTTTTAATTAATTAATAGTAAACAAATAGTAACTTAAAATAGTTATAATATTATAAAGAATTTAAAAAATTTATTGTGCAAAAAAAGATTGTACGGGTCTGACACTAGCCCACTGAGGAAATCATATGAAAATAAATTCCTAATACTAGAAAAATATATATTACTGGTCAATAAAAGATGTTATAAAAAGAAGGCGGATGACAAAGAAAAAATAAAGTTATAAGCAATATACAACGAAAATATCATTAGTGTAGAGACTATCATATTATGGTAGATTGTGCTGGACAGGACATGTAATGAGAGGTCGAAACTCATTCCTAAAAGCTGTAACGGAATAGAATCTGGAATGAAAAAAAGCACGGGCAAAATGATTAAGTATTTAAAAATCAACAGGGTGATATGTAGATATATAGTCAGTGGTGTACCCGGGGGGGCGGCTAAGTGGGTGAACTTATCCCCTCCCCCATTTGTCGTGTCACTGTATAAATCTTACATGATTAAAGGCAAAGTACAATCCATGATATTTCTAAAAACGGTCTCGATACATTTTGCGTAGTATCAATTATTTATTCAGAATAATTTTGAAATTATAGAGATTTTAACATTGGCTGGATTTAATAGTAAGTTAATTGTAATCATATTAACAAATCATTCATGAGGTATATTCTTTTTTTTTCAAATATAGGTACCTCTTAGACATAATTATAATTTATAAGTATTGATTTTTATGAATAAAATAAAATTTTTGATATTTTAGCTTTACATATTAAAGCAACAATTGGTAAAATATTTAATATATTGCAGTTCCAAGACGCCTTTGTCCATACAATTCTCATAAGTCATTCTTGAATCATGTTTATTAATATGATAATATATATCAGTATTTTGAATTTTTCTTCCTACCCGGGGGGAACTTTTCTCACAAAAAATATATAATTCAACAAATTAATTATTCATAAATCATTTATATTCATATTTGATATACTTTAATGTATAATCAAATTACAAAAATAAAAATACTTCTTAATGCAGTTTTATCTTTCTTTGTTAACAGAAATTGCTCGCAAAATAAATATATTTTTAAGCTGTAATGAGTTTTGACCATCCAACGGGCATAATGAACGGCACCTGGTTTTTTTTTAAATGGATACCTTTAGGAAGTCACCTAGAAAAATTATAGTTACCTAACTCTAACAACTCTCGGTAATCATTCCTTGTGTGATTCTAAACGATCTATAGAAAATGTAATAATATCATCACAGACGTCATTTACATAACCCATTACAATACAATTTTCTATCCCAGAATTAAACTTTTTAGTATCTTTTGTTACCCAGCCTAGTTGAAATATTTTTAAAATACGTCACATCTGGACCCGATGTTCCACTTAATTTGAGATTGGAAACATTTTTTAATACTATTTACTAAATATGATGGCGGCAATAGGTATGAATAGGTACGATTTAGCGTTCTAATAATTGCTCTATAGTAAAACACTGGATCTATTTAAACGCCCTGTATTTGACTCGGTAATATCAGAACAAAATGCTTGTACGTATTCAGTAAGACACCAGTCTACAAGCTATTAGATTGATCACTTTCAGTTCCAGTATTTAATGCTGGGACCCCTAGCAATTGTTTTTGACCATTAACCGAAGCGACTATCGGAAACCCATCAGTTAATCTTTCCCCGTTAACGCAGGAAGAAGTTTTCCGTCCCAGCGTACAACTATTGCTTCTTCTTTTGCTAATTTATAGTCTTGATGTATTTTTTTAGCACATTCTTTACGAAATTTTATACGAACGCTTCGAATTGATGACCAGTTTACAATTAGTTTATTAGCATTATTACCCAAAGTTTCAGCAGTAACAATTAAAAGATGTACAGCGTACGAAGTACCCACATAACGATTCTATAATAATTTCTTATATCATAGAATAAAACGTGTACAAATTATATTATTTGGTACAAAGGTTTATATTAATTTCAATCGAATAAGGTATAAGGTATAAATTACACATTTTATTTATTACCGCGACAAAAATATATTAAACATTTTTAATTTTAGATTCAGAGCGGAGCGATGAATGTATTGATTTTATAATGATGTGTATTTTTTTATTTATTTTTTTTAGTTTTTTTTTAATTTTTTAATTTTTTTTTTGTATCTGTCATCACCTTTTGGGACAGTAAAAATGCTTCAATTTTCTTCAATAGTATCTTTTCTGATAGGAAAGTGAATCTAGTTGGTACTTTAGGGGTCAAAAGTGAATATTTCTCAGTAGTTTTCAAAAAACGTCGTGAAAAACAAATAAAAAATTAATGAAAAAACGTGAATTTTTACGTTCGACAAAATCGAATTTGGTTTTTGGTATAACTCTAAAAGAAAAGACCGTAGCGACATTAAATGTTGACTGAATGTTTATATAAGCATTTTCTATACACCATAGCATTTTCAAAATATTCTGACTTATTTTGAGCTGTAAACGGACATTTTAAGTTTCCAATTTTTTAGTTTTTTTTTTTATAAATCTTAATAAAATTTTATTTGTTCAGTAAAAAATCTTGAAAATTTAATAGTAGGTTTCTAATATATAGTTTCAAAGGCAGATGAAAAATATTAAAAATCAGTAGTCACAATTTTTTTTTATAGGTAATCAAAGTTCAAATTTTGACAAAATACGTAAAAATGATGAAAATGTGCAATATATTTTGAGTTGAAAATTCATAAAAATTTCTCTTTTTAAATCTAAGGTTTGAAAATGTAATACAAGATTCCTCATAAGTTTGCCTAATTTTATCAATAAAAAAATGTTCATATGCAAGTCAAAATAAATTTTTATGAGCATTTATAATTCAAATTTTTACAATATTAGATATTCAGTCGATTTTTCATGTAGCGATTTTTTTATTTCGTTACAATTCAAAAACGAATAACTATAGATGCATGAAAATTTCATTGAATGTGTATATTAGCATTTTATATACACCGTCTAATTTTGAATATATTTTGACTGTTTTCTAGTTTTTTACGGACCATTTCAATGTTTTAGTTTTTTTTTATATAAATACCAATACATTTTTATTTGTTGGGCCAAAAATAATGAAAATTTAATACAAGGCTCCTGATATATTGTTACAATAGCATTTGAAAAATATTAAAAATACATAGGCACACATTTTTTTTAGAAGCATTTAAAGTTCGAATTTTGACAAAATTCATCAAAATCTCGAAAATTATCAATAATTGGAATTAAACAATTATAAAATGGTCAGTTTTCATAACTAAGGACTGAAAATTTAAAATAAAGATTCTAATAAATAGTACAGACTGTAAACAAAAAATCTAAAAAATATATAAACACAGTTATTTTTTACAGACATTTTAAGTCCAAATTTGGACGAAATTACATATTAAAATCAATTTTAACGAGTAAAAGTATATATTATAATATTTTTTCTAGCATCACTGATAATTTTAGGTTGATAATTAAATAATATGAATAATACTAATTCAACTTAGCAGCTAGTAGCTACCGTAAAATAACAATATCAATATAATTTAAAATATCCCAGACTGACATACCGTCTCCGTTCAGAATCGTTTTTCGTATAAAATGATATTATATCATTGAATTCAAATTTAATACCATCCATTATACAGTGATCTACTTGTAACCTACCGTACAGCAGAGCAACATCCACTTGACCCCCTTTTTAAAATTTAAACTAATATATTTTTAAAAGTTAAATACTGTAAAAAATGTATGATTATCACATTGTTGTAATAAAAATAATGTGTAGTTAATATCGTTATAATTTTTTATAAAATTAATATTTCGTGAGTTATGAAATTTGAAAGGTGTAACTTGAAAGTTTTGCACTTTTTTTTTACTTCATTTATACCAGAAGACCACCCTACTAAATATATTATTGAAATACAACATCTAAGTATCTCTGCAGTTGATATACAAGCACTAGGATTTTAGGTTAAGGCCCATAAATTGGATTAGGGCACAGTTACGATAAACCAGTGACATTAAATTATGCAGTATTATTTTATTATAACACTAATAAACTTAAATTTCAGGCAATTTAATAAATGAAATAAATTCAGTGGATTATACAGGTAATTATTTGAAAATTACGTATGTGTGTTATTTCTCTTCCATCCTCCCCAGAACTCTGAACTTTGCTCTTGATCCGTGTCTGTAGACTGTAATGTTAGGCACTAAAATATTATAATATTTATTAACATTTGATGCAAATAATTAACTTTTTGAATAAAATGTATGTACCTATTTATTATTGTATACTTTAGAAAATCTAGGTACGTATTTTCATTGTTTTTTTTTGTTAATGAAGTTTTATAGATTTATTAAAAAAATAAAAATGTTTGTAATAGTTCTGTAACAGTGTACAGATTACTGTATTTTGAATTGTCTACACATAACTCAGTTTATTACATCTATAATTATTTAATTCGAAAAAACAATTATACTAATAAAGAGGGCTTAGACCGAAAAAATACAAAAATTTTTAATTGTATTGGATCGAAAACCCCCGCCCACGTTGATTGGAATTTTGAATAATGTTCAAATTTTCAATTTTTTTTTGTTATATCTACATTTTAAAATTTCATAGTACACCCTTCCACTTTTTGTACTGTACACAGTGTGTAGTAGCACACACAATTCTAGGGCCTGGCACAATTTAAAACCATAGTAAAAACTATAAGCTCGATCGCAAAACAAAATATTGGCAGACCAACTAAATTTTTAAAAAATAAATAAACAAAATATTAAAACAAAAAAACTACAATAAAGAATGATAGGTCCGTAAAAAACTTACCCATTTTTGGTAAGCTATATATAATATCTATTTTTATAGGAAAAAACCTGCGTAAGTGTTTATGAGTTTTATATATTTTAATATTATTGAAGGAAACCAATACAACAAATCGTATAACCGTATAACAAATCAGAACTAAGTGTTTTAGAGTGGATGGAATAGCAAAGATTTAGTTTAGTATTATGTTTCAAACATAGATATTGTATTAAAAAAAAATAATAAATAATAATTTATGTTTATGTTGACAATACTAGAATTTCATATTATACTTAGTGATTAATCATAGTAATATAATAATTTGTAAATTGATATAATACTATAATTATTAAATTATTATTTTATTATATTGATAGTTAGTAAATTTACCAATAGTGATAGTTTATTGATCTCGATTTCAATAAAATCATAATCATATATATATATATGTAGTTCTAAATTATAAATGATTATTTTGTTGACAACTAGATATTATTTTTGACGTTTTATTTGATGATTGTAGGTAGTTGCTATTATTTATCTGCTATTTTTTTTATATATTTAATAAGTATTATCAAATTTAAAAATAACACAAATTAACCTCACGTATACAAATTTAATTTAATTTTTATTATTTAGAAGGTTTAGAAAGTACGTATTATTTTTTTTTCTGCATTGCGAATTTGTGTAAAAAATTATAGCTTTTTGTGATACGTTGCTCATACTCGCATAGTATATTATATACATTACTATTATTTTTACTATAACACAATAATGTCATCCAAATTATACAAGAAGAAGATAGTTTTTAAATGAAAAGACATACCCTCATGTAGTCATGTCTCTTAGTTAACGTTGGATTACAACTTTTTACTATTGAATTTCCAATAATTGTGACAGTAAAATCGCAGCCCCCTTTTTTTGTATTTATTTCAAGTATGATTTTTTTCAAACAACATAATACAAATACCCTGTAGCGTTTATAATGCATACCTACTGTACGTCCAACTTATGCTAATGATTTGCAATTCTTTTACCTGCAGCATATTTGAAAAGAGCTGTTTTTATGAACAATGATTGACTTCCTGGGTGAAGGACCAGTCGATCATGGCTCGAAATACAAAAAAAAAAATGTTTGGAAATGACCTTAACGCTTAATTTGACACGGGTATACAACCTTATAACTGAAGTGCCCCGGAAAGACAATCTAATTTCTGATTTGCCATAGATATGTAAAATCGCGCCTAATTCGACGTGGGTAGGACCCCAGAACTACGACGATGACAATGGAGCGGCAGGTTTCAATTCGATGGGAAGTAGGATGGTAGGTACTTATAATTTAGCTATGGGGGTGGGGGTCTCTGTAGCCGATCTAGTTTAGTGTAATGACCACAGGATCTAAAAACAATAATGTTGGGAAGTTTTTAGAACTAAATAAATTTACGTAATCTATGCCAGATGAATCGGCGCGGTGTCTTCATTCGATGCACTATCGACGATCTTGAAGGGCAGAATGTTAGGTGTGGCGCTTCAACGCCATTAATTATTAGTATTTAAAATAAAAGTCCATATAGCCCATACATTGAAAATGTTGAACTGACTTTTATATATTTTTTATTAATAACTTATTAATTTTTATTAAAATATTATCTAGAGAGTCTTAGTACGTATATTTTAGTTTTTATTAATCAGTGTGAGATTTTAAGATAATCATATTGTATATAATGTTAATTAAGTTGTCCGTTAGCATCAATGTCTATTTGCAGATAAATATTAAATATAGATTTTACAGATCAGTAACTTAAGAGGGTATGAGAATGTTAAGTCTTAATTTAGGATGATAATAATTTTCCAAAAATCTCACGTTCAAATTAAAATTTAAAATTTCTGTTCTTTTAATATTTCTATATTAGAAAAGAACCAAAGGTGGATTCCATAAACCAAATATTGTATACCCTTCCTAAAAATAATAAGATATTTTTAAATATTTATGTATATACTCTTTATTAAAGGCACGGACTTGTTGCACCTAAAACAAAATTTGGATTTTAAGTCTCGGTATACCCATTGCGCTGCTTATATGATATAGGCTCCTTGCGTTTACCGTAAATATCCACACATCGGAATTTATACATTTCCATTAGTGGCAGAGAAAATCTAATGGGTTCATCACATTGAGCTCTACTATACATTTTGTATCGTATCTAATTGTATCCAAATGTGATATTAATAACTATGTTATATTATTATATACATTTTTTGCAGGAATCATTGGTAAGTTTAGTTTATGTTTATTGTAATTGATTGAAGTTCTTATTTATTTCAAACACAGTTTAGAACATTACACTGCAAAATGTTTTAGAAAAATATTGGCCTGTTTACGTTTAAATTTGGTGTGGTAGCTCCAAGGGAGCTCGTATTTAATAAAATAAAATAAAAATAAAAATTATGATAATATATTAAAATATTAAGAAAACTATTAAATATTAACTTTAGAAGTACCACCTTAAACTGATACTACAATATTTAAATGTAATCATTACATTAGATATATTACTTTAAATGATTAATTTCAGCCATGTTACATAATAATGACTTTATTTGATGACTCTTTATCAGTCCACGATACTGTGAAATATTTTAAATTCAATACACAGACAAAAATGAAATGGTTATTCCACATTTTATTTTATTTGAGAAATTGTATCAAATGTTTCTGGCAGATGAGTCTTTGAAAATTTATCGTATTATCTGGGCGACAGTTAACGCTAAATTCAGATACTGCTAAAATTAATTTATAATATTTAAAGTTCATAAAATAAATGTTCACTGGAGTTATCACCACCTCAACCATAAACCTTTATAGGCCTATGACCCCAACACACGAATTATGTGTGACGTCCAGAGCTTCACATTTATATTATAAAATATATTTAGTGAATGTCTTTCTAATGAACAAATACATTTGAATTATTCCGTTTGACCAGTTGGTATGAATCACTTGTGCGAATACTCCATTTTTATGAAAAATATTAATTAATATGTTCATAGTTTTAAATTAATTAATAACTATTCTTTACAGTAAAAACGCGTACGTATTATCTATTCTTTCATTTTTAATATTATGTTTTAGGAAAATAATAATGTTATAATTCTCCATGGATCTAGACTGATAAAATTTTAAATCAAGAAAATTGTGTTTTTTTTTAATTTCATGTTTGGGTACAATAAAAATGTTCTTTTTGCAACATAGAGTATGATTTTTAGTAGAGAATTGGAGCTAATTAGTCATTATATAATAAATTGGGTGTCAAAATAATAATAACTTTGACAATTATTCAAAATACCATTGAAGAATTAACAAAATAACATAGGGAAACTAATATTTACATGATACAAGTTTACGAAAAATCATTTTTGTTATTTTATTTTATAACTATCTGACTCTGCGCACTTCGTGGCTCGAAAAAAATAACAACTCTTAAAAATATTTGCGACTGTTCAACTTTTTATAGGTGTAATACTCACTGCAGTAAATGCAATTCAGACACCCAAAATTTGATTTGATGCATGTTTGTACCTGATCTGTCCAATTAACCAGTGGCAACCAATTATAAACAAATACTATTTCTAGTAATTATTTCTCCTATAGACTATAACCAATAGAATCCATTTATAAACAAACATTTCATCGTAAATCTCAAAATCCATTTTTGAGCACCTCTCCGGGCTCCTATTTGTCATAGCTTGATGTTATATAGTATCTAACCTTCCTCAATTAATGGACTATACAATACAAAAATAATTTTTCAATTGGAACCATTAGTTCCGGAGATTAGAGTGTTCAATCAAACAATCTCTTTAGCTTTATAATATTATAAGTATAGAAAAATACCTGTTTGAACACTTCCCCGGGCTCATATTGGTCGTAGCGTGATGTTTCGCTTTAATAGCCTTCTTCGATAAATAGACTATCCAACACAAAAATAATTTTTCATTTTAAACCAAAAGCTCCTGAGCTTTCGGAGACATTTTAGTTTTATAACATTAAGTTGGTATAGATAATGTGCATACATTTGTAAGGTAATTTTATTATATATCGAAATTTATACATTCGAATTATATTTACTTCAAACATTTTCAACATGCAATTTTTTTTTGTTGAGAAGTACGAATATAAAATTCTTGTTTGGTTTCCTACTTGTTATAACAGCTTAAAAACATTACTATTTGACACTTGTAAAGTTATAATAGTTAAAACTATCTATCAAAAAACGTCCCTGGTATATGGTATATTTATATATTAGTTATGTACTATAATTTATTTTAGTACATAGGTAGATATTATTATTATTGGTTTATCAGTTTATGATCATGCTATGATGATTTATTGATTGTTAATAATTGAATTTAAAATAAGCCAATTATAACAATAATGTGTTAATAAGTTTAGAAATTAATATTTTATGATTTGTTTTCCAGTGAATGGTATGAAATATTTTTTTAGATTTTTATTTCATTGATCTTTTAATTCTTTTTTATCTGAAAGCTTCGTGAAAATTTACAAATGCAACATTTTTTTTGTTTAATCGTTTTTTAATCAATTCAAAATGATAAAAAAAATACAATTATAAAATCTGTTAAACGCTTTAGAGCATAGACTTAATAATAACTTTCTAGTTTTACGTCTCAAAAGTACCAACTATACGTCTATACCACATTTTCTACTAGAAAACAACCTTAAAGTTGAAGTTCGATACTTTTTTTTCTGCTATTAAACGTGTAAAACATTAACAAAAAAAAAACTCTCTATCAGACTAAATTTTAAATTTATAAAACCATCGCTGTGCTCACAGTCTCCGTATATTATCAATTTTGGTTTGGACTGGTCATTTGAATTCAAATTGTACACATCATTTACCTACTCAATGATTAATTACACAGAGTGTTTACTGGTAGAGTGACGTATACGTTTTTTACTTAATTTCTGACAACCGAAAAATGTATAGTTTTTTTAATTTGTGACGATATATTTGTAAACGTACCTGTTTGATCCCAGTAGTTGTAAATGTATCCATTATTTAGATATTAAATCGTATAGCTCAATCAAATACAATAAGTTGTAAATTATAAAAATAATTTCCTAATGAATTCTTTTAAATCATATAATTATGATAATTCATAATGATTTATTTATATTAATGAACCATAATTTGTCATATTTTATAAATGACCTTTATTTGTAATAATAACATTATAATGATTTTTTTTTCTAGGAATTCCAAGTAAGTAAATATTGTGTTGTTTGACTGAATTAGTAGTTTCATACCTTTTTTCCTCCTGGTTTTGTGGACTGGAGGAGCGACTGCAGTTTGCAATAGTTCTCCTCCAGCCGTTATTTAAATTTTAATGAACAATAATACTCTTTAATTTTTAAATTAAAATTTGTTATACTAAATTGTGTTTAATGAATACAGTTTTCAAGTTTGTTATTTAATAGTTATTTACGTGATAAAATAAACTATAGTTTTGACAATCATTAAAAATCATTGTTTACAAAAGGAGATAAAATTGGTAGCAAGTATTAAAATGCTCTAGTTACTGAAGAATTTGATATTTTTAAATAGCATATTTTGATTCCAAGCTTACAAAATGCTTTATACTCGGTGACTCGGATGACTTTAACGCAAATATGACATTATGCATATTATAAACAATATATATATTGTATGTTATAATTGTATACAATTATAACATACAATTTATGTCATATTTATATACTGTGTACTATAGTATATTTTAGTACATTGATAGATATTATTATTGTTTTATCAATTTATTATCATGCTATGATATGGTTACCCATTTATAATTAACAATTTAATTTAAAATAAGTCAAGTATAACAACAATGTGTTAATACGTCTTGACAATACTTGTAGTTTTATTCAAAGCATTTGATTTAGTATTCATAGATACCTACCTAAATAATAAGGTTATTAATTAATATTTTATGATTTATTTTCAGTGACTGGTATGAAACATTTTTTGAGTTTTTATTTATTGACATTTCAATTTATTTTTGTTTGAAAGCTTCTTGGTAAATTTACAAAATCAATATACATTTTGTTTTTAATCAATTGGAAATAATAAGAAATACCTAAAATTTTTAAATATTTAGCACGGCTTAGAGCTTACGAAAAATGAGAACTTTCCTGTTGTACGTCCCAAAAACATCAAATATATCAAATTGGAATAGAAATAGTACATAGGCTGAAATACACAGTCTCACCCAAAATAAATGTTAGTGTATAAATAGTGTGTCCAATATATCCTTAGAAATATAGACCTTCTCTGCTCAGAATATTTTTCCCTCGTAAATAATGACTCACTGATTAATTTCAATTTATAACAGTTATAAATTATATTATACCAATGATTTTAGTCGGTCTCACGAAAAGTGAGCGCTGGTGGCCTATAGGCGGTGCCCCGATATTGTCGGACACAGCAGTGGTTCTCCGTATTATATTTTTGTCAACTGTTGGATATTTTATTTGGATTACTAGCTGATACCACGCACTTCGTTTCCCGTAAAAAATGAAAAATCTTAAAAAATTGTGATTGTTCAACTCCTTTTGGGTGTAACTCGCTGTGGTAAATGCAACTCAGCCACCCTGGTAAGGCAATCTGACTACAGCGGATTATAGTATGTACAATCATAGTTGATAAGTTTGTGGGCCAATTATTTTGATAACCTGTAATAAATAATTAAACTCGTCCACTGGTAGCGCTGAATATTGACAGCGCTCATTATTCGTGAGTCTCCATACAATAGGAATACCGAATGGCGAATACTCGAAACCCGCTATACTAAATTAGATTATAATTTCTCTGTCTTAGGTCCTCAATATTTATCTCATTTTATAATTATTTTAAGTGCTAAGTTATCTACGGAAGTCACAAATGGAGAATTTGATATTACTGACCTTATAATAATATATGTCTTGAATATCTGTAATCCCGCGAGGACGTAAAGTATGATTGTATATAAGGTTAAAATTTGTTTCATAAAAACTGGGACACATATTTTGTAAACACGTTTTTACAGCAGTTATATGTGGGGAGCTTCCTAAAACCATAAATAGGTACTTAATGAAGACTGAAAAGTTTAAAACTGCAGAAAACTAAATTTTCAAAACATAATATAAAATAAAGACGACAATAAATAATGATAAGTCTACTAGAAACGAACCCATTTATTGTTAACTATATATATTTGTTTTTATAGACACTGCCGCGAGTAAGTATTTATGAGTTTTATATTTATTTTAAATATTGAAGGAACTAAGAAAGTAGGCAAACAACGGCTACGAAGCAACCTAACAAAAATTGAAACTCCGAACTTCATTATAAGTTTACTAATAACAGCTTACTTATAAGTTACAAACAATGTTATCACTGGTTTTTTTTCATTACAACATTGTTACAAGATCTTGAGAAAGTTTTGGACAATAAATCAGAACTAAGTGTTTTTGAGAGGAATAGCTAAAATGTAGTATTCTGTTTCAAATTTAGTTAATGTATTAAAAAAAAATAAGTACCTAGGTATTTATATTTATATATTTATAATTCTAGAACTATTAAACTATTATTATTATTAATATTATATTAAATTAATAATTTGTAAATTGATCATGTGACAGCGTATTGATTTCGATCACAATAAAATCATAATCATATAATATATATTTGTAGTTCTATATTGTAAACGGTTGTTACGTTAACAACTAAATATTATGTCTAACGCGTTTTATTGATGATAGTATATTTACTTAGTTGTCTAACATAATTTTTTCCTATGTTTAATAAGATTTATACAATGAAAATAACATTAAAATTAATCTCATGCATACCTAACTGTTTTTTTTTTTTTTTTGATTATTTAGAAAACTTAATAAGTACGTAAATTTATTATACTGCGAATTTGCGTAATAAAGTATAACTTTATGTGATGTGTTGCTGATAGTATATTATAATTTGTCATCCAAATCATAAAAAATATAGGATACTTTTTAAATAAAAACTATCATACATACCCGTTGACCGTTGTACTTTTGTCATTATTTTTTACAATTTAATTTCCAATAATTGTGAATCTTTGACAATAAAATCGCAGCTCCTCGTTTTATGTTTATTTCAAGTATGCTTTTTTCAAACGACATAATAGAAATAACCTGCAGCTAATAACAACGTAGATTGCAATTATGTCTAACTTAAGTTAATGATTAAATTATTTTTTTACATTCAGCATATATTTGGAAAACGTTAATTGTTCATTTTTAAAAAAATTCCCAGCATTGAAAAGTTGAATTGAGATTTGTATAGTTATTACTTATTAATGATAACTTAATAATTATAATTATAATTTTATCTAGTTTCTTATGGTACGTACAGTTTTTTTTTTATTACATTCAGTGTGAGATTTTCAGATTATAATTTTAGGGATAATGTTCATTATTTCGTCCATTAGCTTCAAAGTTAATTTGTTGATAAATATTAAATATTTATATTGAAAATCAGAAACTTTAGAGCACATGCTGTTCGTTAAGTTTTTATTCAAGCAGGTATGAGAAGTTGTTTTCCAAAAATGTTCAAAATCAAATTTTAAATCGCTGTTGTTTTTATGTTTTTGTAAAAGAATAGAAGCTAAGGTGGATTCCATAAACCAAAAATGAAATACCCTTCAAATGGGAAAAACACGAAATAATAAGGATAGTTTTACTTGTATATTCATTGTTAATATGCATATAGTACCTAATATAATATAGATATTATGTTGGGTTAGATTAATATTTTTTTTATTCACACATCAGTATTCTTAAATTGTAATTAGTATTAGAAAAAACATAAGGGGTCCATCAAATTGAACATCCCTATACGTTTTGTATTATATTGTATTTGAATTGTATTTTTTAATCATATTTAATAATTTTTGTATATGATATATAATTTTTGCAGACAACATATGTAAGTATATTTTATGTTTATTGTAACTGGTCTAAGTTTTTATTTATTTTAAAACAGAGTTTGGATCATTAAATCGCCAAATAATTTAGGAAAACACTGGCCTGTATACGTTTAAATTTGGTTTATTTTTTTTTATTACTTTTTATTATAAATATTCACAATATGTTAAATAAAAGAATCGTTTGGTTAAAATGTAGAGTATAAATATGTGGACCAGTTGCATGTGAGATGACATTGAACATTTCCAGGGATGGAAATGGTGGACATGTTATTGATAAAGGGGATTGGATGGTTTGACATTTAACGTGAAATCTTTTGTAAAGAGTGTGGAAGAGCATAGGGAGTGATTCGTTTGTAACAAACCAGGGACTTCTTGTTGTTAGCCTAAGGCTAATGGACTGAAAGGTTTGAAAAGGTCGTTATCGGAAGGTTTAACTAGCCCCCAAATTTGAAGACCATAGGACCATAGTGAATTTATAAATACATAACTATAATAATATATTAAAATACCAAGTCAATTATAAAATATTTACTTTTAAATTCAAAAAACTGATACTTCATTAATTTAATGTAATTATCAAGTTAGTTATATTACTTTAAATGGTTAACTTTACACGTGTTGCATAATAAAGGCTGGATTTGATGACTATTTATCAGTCTAAAATACTGTGAACTGAACATTTTGAATTCAATACACGGATAAAATCGTTTGGAATTTTGAAGAAGGGTTTTTGTTAATTGTTATTTATTTGCTTTAATTTACTTCAACTTCCATATTTTACGTCATTAATTAATTATGAAATGTTAGAATAACTTTTTATAACAATGTGAAAGACTATTTTTTCATAAAATCTATATTTCTTACTATTATATTCATATAGTTATAAACTAATTAAATATTATCATTTACAGCATTTGTATGTACGTATTGTTTATTTATCTATATTTTAATATCTTATGTTATTTTGCATGGAAGTAGTATTTTAAAATTTAAGATTCTTATCCAAATGATAAAAGTGTCTATAAATACGTATCAGTATTACAAGAATTTGATTCTTTTATTTCATGTTTGGGAAAAGTGATAATGTTCTTATTGCAACATTGAGTATGATTTGTAGTAGCGAATCGGATCCAATTAGTTATTATCTAATAAATTGGGTGTTCAAATTAATTTATATATATAATTGTATAAGGGTTTTCTTTGATCGCGCTAACCGAGAAAACTACAGAACCTATTTGGCTGATTCTTTTTTTGTTGTGTTCGTAATTGCCAGGACAATGTTCTTATTAAAGAAAATTGTAGGAACATCAACCAGAAAAGTAGGAAATAGGTATGTCTAAAATACAACAGTGGCACAATCTGTCCAGAAAAAAATAAACTGAATAATTTAGTTTATTGTTACAGATTAAAATAATAATAGTTAAATAGTGTATTATAAATTGATTGCTATTGGTTAATCGGTCACGTTTATTGATTTGTATTATTATTATTATTATTATTATTACGATCTCTTAAATTCCGTTATCGAAAAATAATAATACGATATTATGCCTACAACACTAAAACTTGTTACTATCCGCCCGAAGCCGAACGGTTATTGGACGTGCTAACGTAGTTGAATTTCGGGTAAGTGGCCAATTCATCATCATGCCGAGAGCGCAAACAGAACGTATTGACGGAAGAACTGCCAATGCTACTCGAATGTATAACAGAAGAAAACAAGATAACACACCAGAACGTTATCAAACACTTGCACAGCAGCAACGTAACGATTTGAGTCTGAAATCAGCGTTTAATTATCAATCAGAGATTTTTGAAAATCAGAGATAATTATTTAAATATTACAGCGCTTCAAATAGGACCAATGACCATATTATGTCCTAAGTGCCATGCAAAAGAATGCAAATGTATTTTTAGGTAATGAAGATAAAGGTCCCAGATATATAGTTCTGTACGGTCGGGGTGACACCTGCGTCGAATTTCCAAATTGAATAAATCTTATGATGCACTGCAATATCCATTAATGTATACTAGAGGTGAAGACGGATATCACATTAATATTTTACAGTAAAATACACTAAATCGAACAAAAACTGTCTCCTGCATGCAATTTTATTCTTATATGTTTATGGTTAGAGAAACAAGTATATCATGGGACGAATACAGAATAAACAATCACGGGTGCCGTCGTGACGGGTCGGCTAGTATTAACTATAACAATAATTAAAATACTTTTAAAGAACTAACAATGAAACTAAAATTTACACAAGTTTACGAAAAGTAATTTTAGTTATTTTATTTTATACTTAAAAGAAAATACCATTATAATTATATATTTTTAATTTTCATTTTAAAAATAACAAACTGTATTACAAAATGTAACTATTATGAACGTGTAAATGTGTGATGAGTGTAATACGAGTAGTGGACTGTGGGTGAAGTTACCGGTATAACCTGTATCCTGCACCTGATCTAATAATAAGGGTCGAATTGCACTTATTTTATCCAAACTGCACTTGGGTTTAAAAAAGGTAATGGTCAAACTGCACTCGAGTAAAAAGTAGGCAGTGGTCGAACTGCACTTGGGCTCAAAAAAGGTATTCCAACAAAAAGCTGCATCCGAATTGCAGGCCAAAAAAAAAAAATGTCCGAATTGCGTGCCGTCTCTTGGAGGGATCTATCCACGAATTGCATGCCGTGAATCACGTCATGTTTATTTATCATGCACTTATATTGTACATAACATCAACTTTTTTTGGACTTAATTTTAAAAAATAATGCATTTATAGAAGCGCTCTTTTATAATTGTAACAACTGATAGGTGTCTAGATTGAAATATTTTTATATTTGAGTAAATAGTATTTTCCCAAACTGTATCTACTTTCACAGTCATACACTCATACGTATCGGTCACTTAAATAGCTCAAATTTATAAGCATTATTATATATTGATCTGAAAAAATTAAGATAAGAAAGGTTAAGCTACGTAGCTACGACGTTTATTATAATAATAATAATAATATAATTTAGATCAAATAGATCACCTGTGTATTTTTCTGTGTCTTATAATATTAGTATACGTCTTGGAACGTTAACTTTAACGTGTCTGTTAATTAAAAAACTGTTAATTTTGTAGTGTGATCATGGAACCACAAGTTGAAGTGAATGTTGAGTGAAAAAAATAATGTCTTATTTGAATTTTGAACATTGTGGCGGTCCATCATATTGTTATAATTTAATTAATAGATATAGAAAATAGTAAAATACATTAACTCACATTTCTAATAATTGTCTATAAGTATAACTGTAGGTTGCATTAGTTTTTAACAAAATCATGTTATTAACTTTAAGTTAATACAGACCAAAAAAAAAACGTGACTGTATTTTCGAATATTTTTGAATTCAGTAACTATTTTTATGAGGAACTTTGTACTACATTTTCAAATTTGTTTTTACCTTATAACATACATTTTATTATAATTAATCCAAAAATAAATATAAATAATTTATAATGTTTAAATATTTCATAACCAACACAAAATGAGCCTAAATATGTTGTCCTAATGTAAGTGATAATGTAAATTACATCATATCGTCATAATGCTAAACCAAATATTTCGTGAAAATTTCAAGTATCTACCTACGGGTGTTTCTTTTTGAACTAGGTGCAACAAAAGGTTAAACATTTCGTTAATAACGGTTTCCTTATTTCTTCGTTTATTTTGAAAACTACAGAGAACTTTCTGTTATAACGTCACAAAAGTACCAACTAGATCAAATTTGCTACTGTAAACCACCATTAAAGTTGAGGATCAAAGCATTTTTTCTGCTATTAAACGTGATATTTAGCAACATTGAGAAAAAAAAACTCATTGTCAGACATAATAATAAATCAATACATTATTTGTTCTTGAATTAAAAATACATAACTAATAAATTATAGAAAAAATATTACTAACATACACAGTCTCCATCTATAATCAATTTGGGTAATAATGATTCATCAGGGTCCATGGATTTCAAGTGTTATACTTAATTGGAGTATTTTAAATCATATTTTATAACTTATATTAGTAACAATAACATAATAATTTATAATGATTTATTTTTTTAGACCAACGAGGTACGTAAATATTACGTTATGTCACTGAATTAGTAGTTTCATCATTTTATTACTGTTAAATTTACAATTTGTATTAACAAAATGCATATGCTCAAAACTAAAAGGTCCAAAATAGAAATTTTTTTTATAAATTCACTTTTTATTTGTACCTATGCTGGCCTAACCTGTAATATTAGCTCTACATTAACCGGCGACAGAAGAGCCTGAGCCTCCTTGTACTCGGTGCAATATCACCGAAGTTCAATTGCATTGTTCGTTAAAATTTCAATAATAATATAATTTTCCCCAATTATGAATTCTTCAATACGCCGTCCAGCCAGTGATCTCATTCTATTTTCAAGTAATTGGATGAAAATCAAGGTCACTTATATCCCACAGCAATTTATCTGATACTTCACTATCTAGAGGTTAAAATTGCCTGTAATTCGTGAACTGAATTGTCGGTAAAATGGAAAATAGAAGTATTGGTATTAGACGCAGATACCTGAAAAAAAATTTGTTACATATGCCCTTTAAAGTAATAATTACTTGTTTATTATAACTTTCATGAGGGCAATTACCCAGAAACTATAAATGATTTGAAATCATTTAACTGGGCTGAGACCAGCACTTTGTCCTTGCACAATATGTCAAAGTTTGTTAAACCTACAATTATTCTTGCCTGGTTTACACTAAAACTTAAACAAGCCGTCCTCGCTAAAAGCAGTGTTTTGAAATAATTTAACTGGAATGAGACTAGCACTTATAAATACCTAATTAATTAATAAACACTATAAATTATTATAATTGACATTGGGAATACAATATTGATAACAATATGTTTTTATTTATTTTTGATTGCTGCAGTTACTTATGATTTATGAATAACCTTATAAAAATATATTATTAAAACAATTATTTCAATACATAAATTATAACTAACGCTTGATTCTCATCGGTAAATTGTTGGGAAATTTTTGGTAATGATATATTTTGTAGAAAACAGCGATTAAGCCATCCCTATAATTCTTAGAGGTATAATGTTATTTATTAAATAATAAATTTATTATTTTATTTCTAGACCACACACGTACGTGCATATTGTGTTATTTAAAATTATTTTTTAATTTGTTTAATTTTGTAATTCAATTTATATGTTTTCTCAAATTTCGTAACTTATGTGATCATAGTCATCTTCAATTTTTTACTTACTCACTGAGTATTATTATAGCATAATTCCGTTTATTTGACAAGCCGTCACTCATTGTTGTGTAAGACAATTAGCTATTGCCTATTACTATCATTGTCCAGTTAGATGTCATAATACACACTTTCTATATAATTTTGACTCTGCAGGGTTCTTAAATTATGAAAATTAATTAACTTACATTTTGAAATATATTATACAACTATCAATATTTCTTTATACATTTGAATTAATTTCAAATCGGCCTTTATAGCTGAACTTTTTAAAAGAGTTCGAATATTTTTATTATTCTGTACCTAAGACTTTACTCAATAAAAAAAAAAAAAAAGATTTACAGTAGGTCCATAATATCACATTAATTACAAATTATTATTATTATTTTTTTTTAGTCGAAATAGGGAAAAGTATGTATATTATATTTTAAATTAAATTAAGTTTTAATTGAAATATATTTATAACCATATAGTTGCATTTTACAACATAAAAAAATAATTAAAAATATATGCTTTTAAACATTTTTGGAGTATGGTCGTTTGATCATTTTAAATAGCTTATTAAAAACTAATATATAATTTAAATATAATTATAACTTAAAATTAATCAATTTATACAATACATTGATTCGTATAAAGAATACAACGAAATACAACCAAAAATTATTATATTCAAAAATTTTGAATATATAAATAGAAATATTTGTATATTATATCATTCCCTGTTTAATTCAATCAATAACCTATAATATTCTTCGACGCGGACATTTTAAATTATATCCCTTTGAACCCTCCCCTTTGGTATTTTCTTCACTATAAGCAATTACGTAAAAGTATATAATAAAAAAATAATGTGTAAAATTTAAAAAAAAATTATATTTTTTTTTTCATAATATATTTATATAAAAGACAAAAATTAAAATTAAATAAAAATTAAAGATAAACAAATTGCAGTGTCAAAACACGAGATTCGGTAATCGATGAATATTTTTAGATCTGTGAATGATCTGATACATTCCTATAAGGCTATCGCTATATCTATACTTTTAAATTATCAAGCTATTGAATTTGGACATGTATACCTATGTAATGATATATCATTTGATGTTCAAATTCCTGATACATAATTGGACGTTTTATAATAATTTTATTGTACCTACTTATTACTTTTCCTTGTTTAACTGACAGCAGAGGAGGCTCCGTTTGAACAATACGCAATTCCTCTGCTGCCATAGTTTGTTGATGTTTAAAAATACACACAATACATAACGTACAAATACACATAATACGAATAAGTGACATCAGGCGATTGCACATTGTGTTGCGTCACCTTGCAATACACACAATTATATATCGGTCTCGTTTGTTGATCCCATTCCCTACCCGGTGTCGCACGCAACCTGTGTTCCCGTTCTGCTGTTTTCCCGGGGAGTGCTTAGTCATTCGGGCGGTCATCCATAGATCGCCTCTTTCTTCAACCTGGGCTAGCCTCTCATCATGTTCGTTGCAGCCTAATATATCCTCAACCATATCGTAGAAGGACTACGTGGCACGCTGATAGGCTGCCTGTATTCGGTCATTCACGCAAATCGGGACATCGGTGGGGCCCCACAGCATATCTAAGGTCACTTGGAGTGATGTTTCGGTTGCCGATGAACAGCTTCACTGTCACTGGAAGTGGATCCCAGAATGTAAATTGTGTGTTCAGCAGTGTCCCTCAGCACCCATGGCCTACAAGAGCTCGTGTTACACGAAACATGAGGTCTTTAAAACGTCTTCTCACCAATCTTCTAGTCCAACAGGATCGTTCTCGTTGTTTCTACAATTCCACCTGTTGGATCAAGCAGCAAGCAGAATGCCACGTTTCGCTTTCCAGATCTCTCCCTTCGAAAAGGTTCTATACGGGTCATCAAGTTTGCTTAGAATTCTTTTACGTTCCAAAGTGTGGAGATCCCTTGGAGTAGTTTCCGCGAGGAATAAGGCTGCCTCAGCTGAGGCAGCGTGGTACTCTAAGAAGCCGCAATCTTATAGATCTGAGTCATTAAGTTCCGAAAAATTGCGTACTTTGATGCTCTTTTTGCCCACTTTGATGAGGCGTACAGCAGCCTGCAGTTCACGACGGATACTAACAGCGTTCTCTTGGATTGCGGGGGCCCTCCAAGGTTAGGCGTAACTTTGCAACTGTGCAGTCTGTGAAGCAGAACTCGAAACCACAATAGGGCGATCACCAATACACGCATAAATAATCATAATTAGATAACGTAAAGGAAACAGTAATAATGACATGTGATAATAATAATAATAACAAAAGTATACAATCGCGAAGAGGACGGGAAGGATTTGTTTTTTGCAACTGTTTTTGTGAACACTCATGGTTTAGAAATTTGATACATAGGCAATCCTAAACCCTAGGATGTGCAACTCGAGTCAAAATTTTTAAAAGGATTTTCGCAGGGATTTGTAGGCTCGCGAAAAAATAATATTAGGGTTGCCAATGGTTACAGACAATACAATAGTTGTTATAATTGTATTTTAATTGTTATAATTCTAAACTTGTATATTTTATTGGCCAAATGAATAATTAGGAACCCTGTGCATGAACCTAAGTACAGTTATTTCAAACGAGACGTAGCCCGTGAGCCACATATAGGCTATGAACCCTTTCAGTGTGTCCTGCAAGAAACATTTATTTATTCAAAAACTTTTGAAAAAATAAAAATGATTAAACAAAAAATCAATATGACGTACAATGTACACCTTTGTGATACCTAGTATTAAATAATAAATTCAGTTATATTAGGTATAGATAGTGTTTTTAAGTTGACTGAGTTAAGAGTAGCATTAGCTTGCCCAGCTTTGACTTTTAAACTTAATATGAACAACCCTCAAAACTCGTAAGATTAGAAATGTTGACAGTAATTTTAACTTTTGGTATAACTGTATAAGTTTAATATTACTGATGTATCTTCTCTAAAAACCAGTGAAGTCAGACTGAAGTATAATAATTTTGACTGTACACCATTGTCATTTAGTAGGTAAATATAATTAGCCTTTGATATAAAAAATACATTTTTAATTAACTTTTAACCTTAAAAAATTAATAAACTGTTGTGATTATTACGATTTTCTTCAAAATTTGAACTTAAAATGCTTAAAAAATAAATACGAATATAATTTTTTTTCGATTAGACCTAGCACAACAAAAAATATTATTAATACTTTTCAATAAATAACTAACAGATGGTAGCGGATTTTTAAACAGTTTACCTGCCTAAAGAACAATTAAATTGCGTATATTATTATAATATGTCAAGAAAATTTTAAAATAAATATTATAAGAATTTATGTTTGACAAAACCTATATTATTGTTGCTTAAATACTGCCGTTTTTCCATAATTATACATTCATCTATCAAAGGATACCAACTAGAATCAATATCTAACTATTGTAAAACCATTAGATTCATGACTTTCTATTTTCTAATTTATTTTTGAGTCCAACGGTAAATCTGATTTAGTTCATTCGGTTATGTCCTTTAAATTCATGTTAATGATTTCATTGATTTGTTCCATTTGGGGGTGTTGCTATATGATGAGAGGCACAGGGATTGGCATTAAACAACTACCTTAAATAGTTGTCAACGTTAAAAAAAAAAACTAAAAAGAATGATGTTTAGTTTTTTGTTAAAATTTAGAAACACAACTATTTTTCATATTTTTTTTAATTACAATTTTATTGATGCGTGATTACATAAACAGTTAAACATACATAAACATAATACGTAACACAAACCCTGTATATACCATTAAAATAAATGTTGAGGTTCAATCAGAGTTGTTTATCTGATGAACAATTTCTTGAATATTTGATATTATACAACCAACAGAGTTACTATACAATTTATTTGAAATATAGTTATACCTACCAACAGCAATAGGAATTTGTGACAATGTTATTTATTTTTATAGGGTTGTCAAAAAAATACGTAGATTTTATGAAAGGAAGTATGTATAAATTAAGTGGCTACTAGCATATAGTTAATTTTGCATTGTTTGTAGGCTAAAAATTACTCTTTTTATATACATAGACAAATCGAGTTCTACTCGGATTTATTTAAGGAAAGTCTAACGAATACTAAAATAAATCTAATACCAATTTATTTTGCAGAAGTAGTTCAAAATAACCAAGAATTTATTTTCTGTCACCAACATATTAAAGAGTGCGGATACTTGGAATTTTTTGTTGAGTTGTTTGAGCTAGATTAAACTGTGTAATACAATACCATATCATATTAAGTCATACTATTTTAGCTGACCTAAATGTTTCACTATTGCTAGGTAGCATTATATAATTGTACAGATAAAGATAAAAGTTAAACACTATTTATCTGGATAAAAATAAAGATAAAATTTTTGATTTTAATAACTTCACTTATTGTTATATCAACTACAATTCATTTTTAATTATAATTATTATTTATAATATATTATATTGTTTGATTAAAATTTTAAGATTAAATTTTATTGTTAATATTAATTCATACCTAATAATTTGTATTTTCGTCTTACAATTGTACTATTCTGATTATCATTTTTGAAGTTTGGTTTATTGTTCATAGATTTAATACTCTATATAATATGGTGTTATAATTATCTTATTATTTCATAAATTGTAAATCTGATAATAATAAATCATTATATTAATTTATGTATGTTTATATTTATAAAACAATACATTACAATGACCTGCTGTACAGTAGTGTTATAATTATAAATATAACAATAAATGCTTCAGATTTTGGCAGGTAATTAATGATAATAAATAATGAAAAAGAATGTATAATGCTCACGTAGAAATCGCCACAGGAACAACGCTTGCACAAGACGGCCTTCTCCTGGAATTGGTTCACACTCCGCACTCGTGTCCAAGAGATAGGTGTCTTGTGCATTCTTCGCATATCTATAAGTATAGTGCCCCGGTTTGACAATTATGCTGATCTATGTGTCTTCATAACGTCGACGCACTAATTATTTGTGCTGGTTGTGATGTCCCCATTTACGGTTGTTTATTAATTATTATTGTAATCGATTACTATGTCGGTATTACGACATACCCCTTTCTTTAAAATTGTATGTGCCCTCACATATATTTACATTTATAAAATTATATAAAACATGTTTAAATAGCAGATAGTAATAATAGTTATAATAATAATAATGGTTATTAATAATTTTTACAAGTTTTGGTGTGGGTGTGTTTGATTGCTGATTTCACAATGCTTATTGATCTGTGTTTAGAAAAACCATACGTATATTTTATCTGTCCAGATCCTTTTTTGTAGTTGACGTTATCGGCTTTGTCGATGTTGTTGTCATTGTTTATATTATTTATATATTTATTTATTTATTTATTTTTGTACACTTGAAAGACAAGAGCAAGCATTGGCAGGGTTCTTCCTCAATATATGTTTCTTGTGTTGATTATAATTGTGTTTTATTTTTATTTTTTATAAGAATTGTATCCAGTCGCAAATATCCATGGTTGGACCTTTTGTAGGTTCGTCTGTAGTTGTAGTGTTTTTGGTGTTGATATGAGAAAGTGTATGCATTATATGTATTTTTTGTTACCATTATTACAATTATTGATCAATCAATTAAGTGGCTAGCACACAGTTAATTTTGCATTGTTTGTGGGCTATAAATTGCTCTTTATATATATACAAATCGAGTTCTTTTCGGGTTTCTAACGGGAAATCTAACGAATACTAAAATAAATCTAATACCGATTTATTTTGCAGAAATAGTTCAAAATAATCAAGAATTTAGTTTCTGTCACAAACATATTAAAGATTGTGGATACTTGGAATTTTTTGTTGAGTTGTTTAAGCTAGATTGAACTTTGTGATACGATACTATAGCATATTATGTTGTACTATTTTACCTGACCCGGAAATGTTTCGCTATTGCTAGGTTCCATTATATAGTTATACAGATAAAGAAAAAAGTTAAACACTATTTATCTGGATAAAAAATAAACATAAAATTCAATTTTAATTATAACTAGCAGACCCTGCGAACTCCGTTTCGCCACCAGATTCGTTTTATGTAACATTTCGTTTGGTGAAAAGGAAAATATTTATTTCATTTCACAACAGTAATAAATTCATTTCAATTACCTACTAAAATGAAGTGTTATTTAATTGTTTCATTGTAGTGCTCTTTGGTAAACCACATTTTTTGTTTTTTGGTCTGACGTTAACACAAACAAAGCGGATGGTTTCCCAACTCGTGAACACGCAACGTATAACTGTCCATGTGAAAAACAATGATTTTCCAAATTTATCCCGCAAACACTAAGCGATTGGCCTTGCGACTTATTAATTGTCATTGCGAACGCAAGGCGAACTGGGAATTGCAATCGTTTGAAGTCAAACGGAAGATCATTCGGAATCATTGGTATTCGAGGAATACATACATTTTCACCTGCGTACTTTCCGTTAATAATGGTTGCCTCAATTAAATTCGGCATAAGTCTCTTTACCGAAAGTCGAGTACCGTTGCAAAGTCGCGGTGGATTCAAATTACGCAGTATCAAAATAACTGTACCAACTTTCAGTTGCAAGTTATGTGGTGGAAATCCTGGTATCTCCAGAGAGTTCAAAAACTCCGTTGGATAATTTACTACATCATCGGGATTTGTTATTGAATCAACGGATTTGTATGTCACCAAATCGCCAGCAATTTTTGATTGAATGGTGAAATTCAGTGCGTGGACATCATTATTGTTTGCTGCAAGAATTGCTCGTTGACTTAACCAAGCATAATTCTTATAATTCAAAGGAAGTCATGCGAAAGCAGTTATTGTATTCAAGGATGTGTTGAAGAAAATGGCTGGAATCGGGATCACTTCCATCAAACAATGTTTTCAGTGGCTGTGGTGGTGTAAGTAATGGATCCAGTTTGACTTTTCCACTTGCGCAGCACAATCCAACCGTTTCTCTTTTGAACTTTAACGCATTGCAAAATCGGCATATAGTCGTCAGTCGTCCAATATCCAAATTTTCATCATCACTGTAGTTCGCTGTGGGATCATATTGGAATGCCAAGCGATTGTATGATGCCAATGATCTTCGTGTGCTCACGCGATGTCTCAATCGGTCATTTTCTCTTAGTATATTTTGTCTTTCTTCTCTTAAGTTCCTTGAATAGACTTGTTGCTGGCTTGCATGTCTTGTGCGGCGGCCGATGTTCGCACGTCGTTCTCTAGGCATTTTGGACTATGGCCAGAGTGTTGAATTTAACTTCAAATGCACGATCCACATAATTTACACTGAGCTTAAATGAAATTAACTGAGCAGAGAATAATGACTATCTGTCAAACACTTTATCACGCACCGTTGCTATTGGTTTGAAGTACATGCTATGTATAATAGATGGCGCTGTATGTGAAAAACGATTTCCCCACTTTTCTGTTGAATTTTTCCTGAATTTTCCAGAATTTTCTTTGCTATAAACCTCACGGAGCCCAAGACCTTTCCAACGAATGCAAAACCGTGGAAATCGGTTCGTGCGTTCTGGAGTTATAGCGTCAGGGAGGAAAACCGGACTTATTTTTATATAATAGATTATTATTTATAATATAATATATTGTTTGATTAAAATTTTAAGATTAAATTGTATTGTTGTAATTAATTAACAATTTAAACTCAAAATAATATTTGAATAACGTATTGTGCATAAATCATATTATAATCAAACCATGGAATTCAAGGAACTGAATCCGATAGTTTGAACAAATTGTCGAATTTCTTTTTTGTGTTCGTCTAATAAAAAAAATGTCTTCAATCTTTGACATTGGAGCTGGTTTATTAGCTTTACAATATTTACAAATACAACGATCTCCAAAAGCTTATCTTTAGCAACCAATAAAGCACCAGGACCAGACTTACAATCAACCATCAACATCGTACAATTTATAAAAGAAATACAATAATACAACTTAATTTAAGCACCACAATATCACAATGTAATCACAATTCTGTAAACTAATTTCAAGTGAATGTCAAATTATAATGGCCCGAGTAGCCCATGTTTTGTGTAAAGATCAATGGAAAAAAAAAATCAAAAATACAAAGGTATATGCATTTTTCTCTGTACACAGCTTTAAAATCGAGCTTCAATCCGATCTGCAAAATGTTCTCTTTTTTAAATAATAAAAAAAAAAAAAAACTAAATCCGACTATTCCTATATAGGGTGTGAGAGTTTTACACGTAATAAGCGCTTTTCTATAAATTAAGAATAAATCAGTGTTATCACATAGGACCAGGAACATGGACGATGTTTATACCAATAAACAGTGTAGATACTGTAACGATTGTCATTATTGACATCGTACATTACTCCCTATACGTCGAGCACGGCTAGTATGCTGAATGTGAAGAATGGCTTATGTCGAAATATACAAATAATATGCTGACATAGGGTTTATTTACGCGTCGCGGTAATGACCGAACGGGAGCACGGTGTATGTGTCGGTTGAATATAACTGAGCAGTAGTCCGTCAATAGCAGTACCGGGTGCAGGTGGAAGTCGATTCGGACAAACTTACAAAAGCCTGAAGAGGTCTCCGAGGACCCAATGGATATCGGCACCCACGACTCACCATAGCCCGATCGGTAATCGTCGTTTATGTTATAAGATTTGTAACGATGTTGTAGTATTAATAATAACTGATACATATATGTATATATAAGTTGAGTACTTTGCTTTAAATAAGGTAACCCTGATCCCTAGTAATAATGTCACACACCGAGGTCGAGTCCTCGAGACCTCGTGAAAATAAACAGAACGACACACGTTGCGAAGTCCCGCAGAGCGATAGGTGGAGAGGGGACGTTACAGTACTCCGATAGTGGAGTGTGAATATAGGTTCGTCGTTTAAACAACTAAAAATTAGACCAAATGTTTTATTTTATATTTATGAGTAAAAATTACAAATATATACGTAATGGCAAGAGAAGAGAAGAGACGAATCAAATCCCAGTCCCAAGGATTAGTGTTTTTTGAATTGCGAAAAAATAACTATAATATTGTAAGAGGAAAAAAGCGGGTAAGTGGATGTCGCTCTGCTGTACAGTAGGTTTCAAGTGGGTAACTGTTTTGAAGTGTAGTCCACAGTCGAATGAGGTTCCGAGCTCAAGTATTATTATTAATATAAGGTAATACGAAGATTGAGTATATGTATATTAACTGATTTATTAAAATAACACTAAAGGAATGAATAGGTATATGATATAATAATTATGAACACTGATATAAAGAGAGGATCGGTTAACAACTATATGAGGCTCTGTTATAAAACTTAAAAGATGCTCTGCCCAGTAACGCTAGTGTTTCTCGTTCTCTAGACCTGACTCTACTACTCGCCTTCCAACGGTCCGTCCGAGGCCTTCAGGAGGTGCAGACCCCGTCATTTCGGTCACGTAGACTATCGTGAGAACCTAATCGGCAAGCACGCATGCTTTACCCTGAGTTAACACATTTGGGCGTTATATACGCAAACCTCTGTACATACATACGTACGTATATACAACAGTTTAATGGATGGACTTAAATTTGAATTCAATGATATAATAGCATTGTATACAAAAAACAATTCTGAGCTGAGACGGTTTGTCATTGTGGTTGTTTTATATTATATTTATAATGTTATTACTTATTATAAATACGATAGTCAAGTTAGTATAGTAAGTTGAATTAATATTAAAAAATGACTACAAAATAACTAAAATCGTTATACTTGGTTATTTAATATGTAATTTTTTTTTAACTTTGATCATAAAATGCCTATAAAAAAACTGTGTTTGTATTTTGAAGATTTTTTTGGTTACAGAATAACCTATTCATGTGTTACCTTGTTTTACATTTTCAATCCTTAGCTACAAAAGTTGAAAATTATATCAATATTTAACTACAAAATCATTTTTAAATTTTAAATTTGATGAATGTTGTCAAAAATTGAATTTAAAATTCTTATAAAAGAAAAATTGTGCCCATGTATTTTTAATATTTTTCAACTGCTATTATCGTTATAATGTATCGGGAGTCTTGTATTAAATTTCAAGTTTTTTGACACAACGAATAACATTTTATTGACATTTATAAAAAAAAAATTGTAAACAAAATATGTTCTCAAACAGATGTTTATAAAAATGTAATTTGACTTTACACTAAAACTAATGAGGAATCTTATATTAAATTTTCAAAACTTAGATTTAAAAAGAAAAATGTGTATGAATTCCTAGTTGAAAATAATTTTCAAATTTTCGTGATTTTTACAAATTTTGTTAAAATTCGAAATTCAAATGCTCATAAAAAACTATTATTGATTTAGGCTTATTTATTTAATTTAGATTCCACTAACAACAATTGACAAGGAACCTTTTATCAAGTTTTTAAGTTTTTTTACCGGTAACAATTTTTTATCGAAATTAATCAAAAAAAGCTTATAATAATAGAAAATTTCATATGCCCATAAATAGTTCAACACGATTCAAAATTTTTTGAAAATTGTATGGTGTATAGAAAATGCCAATATAAATATACAGAGAAATTTTATGAATTTATTGTTATTTGTAGACTTTCGCCAAAAACCAAAATCAATTTTGTCAAAAATCGTTGTTGCGTAAAAATTCCCATTTTTCCTTATTTTTTTTTTGTTTTTCTCAGCGTTAACCGCACACTTACCGTTCATAACCCCACATTTTACACCGTTCAATACCGCACACATTTATTCGATTGGTAAAAAAGGAAATTTGAAACGTCGATAGTTCAAAACAGCACACTTTTGATTGACAGTTAAAAATTAAACTTATTTTATTGTGATTAAAAAAGTAATTCAGTATTAATTATAAATAATTCAATTCCTATACAATTAAATTGAAATAAATTTACACCCTAATGTTTTTAAATAATCAATTTAACTAATTTCGTTTTTAATGAAACGATAATACACATTTAAAATGGATTTTTCTTTCTTCCTAAATACTTTGCGTGTACGGTTCACGTTGCCATTTCGTATGAGTCGGCATTTTGTTTCAGTAATTATCTATTGTTGTTTTAACACATCTATCTGAAAAAAACAAAAAAAAAACAAAATAAATTAATAACAACTGAAAATATATTTATTATTTTAAATTCGTATTCTTACCGAATGAAATATAGTAGGATGTGGAACATAAAATTCTTGCCCAAGTTGACTATGATAACTTTCTGTGCCGTTCGTCTTTCTTGTACTTTTATTGGGCACTTTTGACCACAATATTGGGGAAAAATGATCGGTCTCAATATAATTATTCAATAATATTATATAATCAGCCAAATCATAAAACTGTTTTTCATCTGGGCAAGTAGCTATTATCTCAACAAACGCCCCAGGAATCAAATGTGATGGTAAATAAGGCAAACCAAAAAAAAGTTTTAACCATAATCCAGATTGCAGCAATGTGAGCTACAAGTTCAAAATCTAATAGTATAAGACTGAAGGCTGGAATACACTATTGGCATAATTTAAACATAAATCTTTTAATGTTTTCCACATTTGTTTATATATTTCTTTTGTTTTCGATGGTAAAAAACAAAAAACAATTGGTACATAATATTGTTTACAAACACAGTGGATGGTATATTGTTGGTAAAATGTTTCGGACAATAAGTGAAAGTTCCGTCTACCAACATAAATTCAATTTCATTACATAAAAATTGGAGATTTGTTTTACATGTCACTATAATAATTTGAGCTGATTCATTCACA